>CAUOFW020009069.1:0-312544 GCA_963454935.2 Ilex paraguariensis
ACAAGGTTGAATAGATATGATTGATACTCCGGTCCATCCACCCATAGATCGTACTCCTCCAATGCATCAATCATTTTCCACCTATTTACCGCAAGAGAATTGATTTCACCCCGAGACTTCCTGCTAAGAGCGTCGGCAACTACATTGGCCTTCCCTGGATGGTAGTTGAGTGTGAACTCATAATCTTCCAAGTACTCAATCCACCTTCTCTGCCGGAGATTCAAGTCTTTCTGTGTGAAGATATACTTGAGGCTTTTATGGTCCGAAAACACTTGAAATTTCTCCCCGTATAAATAACATCTCCACAACTTAGAGCAAACACCACTGCAGCCAGCTCCAAGTCGTGTGTGGGATAATTCTGCTCGTGCACCTTGAGTTGCCTCGAGCCATAAGCCACTACCTTCCCTCCTTGCATTAGAACGCATCCCAATCCTCGTAGTGAAGCATCGGTGTAGACATCGTAGCCTTCCCCACTACTCGGAATAATGAGGATAGGGGCAGTCGTCAACTTCTCCTTCAAGGTGCGAAAAGCTAGTTCACACGCTTGAGTCCACAAAAATTTCTCCCCCTTCTTTGTAAGGCGAGTCATCGGCATCGCAATCTTGGAGAACCCTTCCACAAACCTACGATAATAGCCGGCTAACCCCAAGAAACTCCGTACTTCTGTCACGTTCCTCGGTGGTTCCCATTTCATCACGGCCTCAATCTTTGCTGGATCAACCGCTACTCCTTGCTCGGACACAACATGGCCAAGGAACTTCACTTCCTTCATCCAAAACTCACACTTGCTCATCTTTGCATATAACTTATGTTCTCTCAATGTTTGTAGCACAATAGAGAGATGACGAGCATGTTCCTCCTGAGTCTGTGAGTAAATCAATATGTCATCAATAAACACAATGACAAATTGATCGAGGTATGGCCGGAAGACTCTGTGCATCAAATCCATGAAGGCTGCGGGGGCATTAGTCAATCCGAATGGCATCACCGTATACTCGAAATGACCATATCGGGTACGAAAAGCAGTCTTAGGAATATCCTCCTCCTTAATTCGCAGCTGATGATACCCCGTGCGAAGATCAATCTTGGAGTAATACTTTGAACCCTCCAACTGATCAAATAAGTCATCAATTCTCGGCAACGGATACTTATTCTTCACGGTAACCCGATTCAACCTCCGGTAATCCGTGCACAACCGTAGAGTCTCATCCGTTTTCTTCACAAAGAGGACTGGGGCTCCCCAAGGTGAAGTGCTTAGACGGATAAACCCAATCGCCAACAATTGATCCAACTGCTTCCTTAGCTCCTTCAACTCCAAAGGTGCCATCCGGTAGGGAGCAATGGATATGGGTTCGGTTCCCGGATAGAGATCGATCTTGAACTCAATTTCCCTATGTGGCGGTAATCCAGATAATTCCTCAGGAAAAACATCCAAAAACTCCGATACAATTAACACCACATCCGTATGGAGTTTATCCATGTTATCTCCCATCAAGCTAGCTAAGAAACTCAAATGACTTCCCGCTTTCGCTTTTAAGAATCTACTACCCATAGTAGGAAATGGATGAAAAGAATCTCGGTTATTCACAAAACTGAAAATTACTCCTCCCGGCAATTGAAATGTAATCCGCTTGCGGAAACAATCCAGTACCGCACGAAAAGTGGATAACAAGTTCATCCCAAAAATCACGTCATACCCCTTCATCTCTAAAGCAATTAAATCCACAATCAATTCGTGCTCCCCAATACGAAGCACACAACCCTTGCAGACTCGGCTAGTACCCAATTGTTCTCCCGTAGGCAAGTCAACAGTCAAAGCATGTTCTAACTTCTCGAAACCCAATCCCAAATTCATAGCATATGCAGTACGTATAAAAGAATGAGTAGCACCGGGATCAAATAAGATTCGGGCCCAGGAATTGTAGAGAAGAATGATACCTTCCACAACGGCATTGGCAATGTCCTCCTCCGGCTGAGTCAAAGCAAATACTCGCCCTTGGTTGGTGCCGCCAGGGGCTTGAGTTTGTATCGGTCGATGCGGTGCAGGCCTCGGTGGTGGTGGTTGGGCTGCTGGTACTTGTCTTGCGGTCTGGATAGGCCTTTGAGGTGGAAAAACTGGGCAATGCATCCGAATATGTCCCACACCTCCGCATGCAAAGCAAGATCGTGGGATAATACCAGCTCTAGTCTGAGTGTCTCCCTCTCCTCGGGCTGTCAAAAGTCGCTGTCCACCTGTTGGGTCTGGGCGACGGTATGGTGTCGGTCTCTGTGCCCCACTAGTGGTAGCACCCGTCCGGATTGGACCTCCTCTCAAGAAGCCCTGTCGTCGCTGGCTATCCTCTATGTCTCTCTCTACCAGTGCAGCTCTGTCCACCAAGTCCCCATACTCCCTAATCTTGAGAGCCACCAACTTCTCCCGGATGACCGGCCTCAGTCCCTGCTCAAATCGCTTAGCCCTGTCGGCCTCCGTAGATATAAATCCTGTAGCATAACGGGAGAGCTCGTCAAACCTCCTTTCGTACTCGGCCACCGTCGTGCTACCCTGTCGTAGAGCAAGAAAGTCAGCCTTCATTCGATCTCTGACTGATTCAGGAAAGTACTTGTCCTGAAATATTTGGTCGAACTCCTCCCAAGTGAGTGCATCAGTGTTCCTCCGTCTCTTGACCGAATCCCACCAATGGTCGGCCTCCCCCTCTAACAAATAGGTCGCCAAGCCAACCCTCAAATCTTCGGCAACTCCCATGCCGTCACATACCTTCTTCACTCTGCGTATCCACTTGTCCGCATCCAAAGGGTTAGAGCTCCCTTGGAAGGTGGGTGGATGTTGTCTCAGAAATTCTCGAAGAACCACCATCCTTCGATCTCCATTTCCAATTCCGGGTACTTCCGCTAGTGGTTGAGCTCCACCATTATGGTTGTTGTTCCCATTCTGGTTTTGTACCAAAGTGGTGAGCTCCTTCAAGCATTGATAGATGCCATTCATGGCATCGGGAGGTGGTGGTGGTGGTGGATTTGCTTGACCTCCACGACCACGCCCACGTCCACGTCCTCGTCCTCGTCCTCCATCCATCCTGCACATCAATTCACAATTTAATTTCATTGAGGTACAAGACATCCTAATTATTGCTTTAATTTAAAGCCTAAGATTTATATAAAACATAGATCATCAATTTTGTTCAACCTAATCCTGCCTTTCTAGTGGTAATCCATAACCTACAGCTCCCATGTAAGACCTAAAGCCTAAGCTCTGATACCAAATTTGTAACGCCCCAAAAATCCCCTTGGGTGACATTACATTCTAAAAACCATTCACCCCATGAGAGCATTACGTAAATTCATCACGACGAAAGTTCATTCATCAACCATTCATATTTTAACAAAATTTGGGCAGAGTCTCCTTTGTACGGGGAGCTTTACCCAAAACACAACCTGTACAATTATATTACAATTGACCACACCGGGTCCACATATGCATAACTATTGACCACACCGGGTCTATTTATCCATCATAAAATAAACTTTCATTCATCATATGTCATATCCACAATGCCATCCCAAAAGAATAGGCCAAGTATGACAAATATATTCCCAAAAGAATTAAATTACACTTGCAGTGAAATAACAAAATACTAGACTTTACATGATTTCAAAATAAACTCTCTAGTCTAGTACAAAAGAAATATAACTCTAGGCATCCAGTTCAGGACCCCCGTTCCCCTCTAGGGGAGCTTCCCCATGCACTGGTTCATCTACTTGTAACTCCTCCTCATAGACGAAATCTGAAAAGATATTATTTGTAGGGGATGAGCACTAAGCTCTGTAGCAACATTCCTTCCATACTCATACAAGGTTTAGAAAACAAGTAAAACAGTTCGGTCTTATTTTCCAAAATATCATATAACATTTGAAGTAAAACCGTGACATTTGAAACAGATCTCAAGTTTAAACATTCGCAATAATTTAAATGAACAGTAAACCCAAGTCACAATGAGCAACCATAACCATTTCCAACAAGTTCTTGTAGAGTCTCATACCTCCACAAGCTCTTGTGGGAAATGCAATAGTAACACCATAATACAAAAAGGAACGCTTATTCCACCATCGATTATTATATTTCCTTTGGCAGGTGGCATACTTAAAAGTAAACTCCACCCCCTTCAAGTCTTTGTTTCCCATAACCGCATACTTACAAGTAACCACGGTCGTTAGATGTCCTTTTAGGTAGGTAGCATACTTACAAGTAACCTCTACCCCCCCCTTGAAGTCTCCCACACATAACCGCATACTTACAAGTAACCTCGGTTCATAAATATCCTCTTTTGGTAGGTAGCATACTTACAAGTAACCTCTACCCCCCTTCAAGTATTCCACACTTAACCGCATACTTACGAGTAACCTCGGTTCATAATTATCCTCTTTTCATACCAACAATCACATACAAGATAAAATCCACAAATTTCCCTCAACAAGCAACCATTATCAAAATCCCCAAATTTTATCATGCGACAATCCAAATAACCAATTAAGAAAAATACAAGAGATCACCACCACATCATTTTCATTACTCACACAAAGCACTAAAGTTCTCAAAACCAAGCTTGAGCAAATGTAGAAAGAGAATTCCATATTTCCCCAAAAACTAGGGTTTTAAAGCTATAAAAGAAGTTTCATGGGTAATCAATCCTAACTTTGTTTAAGACATGCCATAATTGCAAGAAAACCAAGAAACAAGGAATTCCTAGCAAATACATACAAGTATGAGTCAAAACATATATATATATTAGCCTTAGCCTCAATGGACAAGCATGGAAGAAAAACCCCTACCTTGAATCAAAGTTTCAAACCACAAACCCAAGCTCTAATGACCTCCTTTCTCCCTTTCCTCCTTTCCTCTATCTTCCCCAAGGGTGCTAAGGGGTTTGGGGGTGAGAGATGTGAGAAAAAATGGAAGGAAATGGGCTGGTTTCTGTGTTTTAAACACAGCAGTCCGCGCAATCACTGTTCATGGCTGAATTTTGAGTTTTTTTCAAAATTACAGTTTTGCCACTAGAAATCTCCAATTTGATCCATACGACTACCCTAAGGTTTTTCGACGTTCCGGATTCATTTTTAATGTTATTTTAACCTAAAAACATTGCTTTTTATGATTTATTTCAAAACTAAAATAAATTCACACTTGGAACATTAAAATTTCTATTTTATTCCTTCGAACTACTATAGGTGATATCCTTACGATTTTAATATATATATATGGTTTATTCTTAAGTCATTACATATAGAAGAATCACTAAACAAGTACATTAATATATTAATGTAAACATATGGGGTTTTACACCTTCAAGGTCTAATAAGAAAGCACAACCCTTTACTATCCAAGGAGCACCATAGTGCAGATTTTTGGTCAACTTCATAGAATAAACTGATTTGACTCAGGTATTTCTAGGAGGTGTAACCTATATGGTTGGAAAGATATACGAGTTAGGGTTCTAACAAAAATAACGGTGCACAATTCGGACTTTCCAATAAAGAGTTATGATGAAATTAGCGAAAGGTAGTCTGCCGGACAGATTTTTGGACAGTGTAGACACTACTTCGTAATATGGACATAACTCCTTCCTCCTAGTTCCGATTGAGATGATTCAAGGTGATATGGAATCCTAAGAGAGAGATCTACAAATTTCATGTTTTAAGTTTTGAGAGATATGGACTGCATCAAGGTCGAAATCGAGCTTGATGTTACAGCCAGTGCACTGTTCATCCCTTTTTCATTCTACCAAATTCAAACACACATCACTACACATATCCCCATTTTTACAACAATTATTTACTATATATCTATATACATATATAAAAGAAAATGCGGGGTGTTACATATGGTGAGATAGTGATAGTGATGGTAAGGTTGCGACTGCAGCAGCAGCAATGATGGTGGTGGTGGGTTGTGGGGCGGTGGTGGTTGGGGTGGCGATGGGTTAGTAGTGGTGGGACAGTGGCGCAGCAACAGTGGTAGCGAGGGGTAAGGTGGGGTGGTAGCGATGGTGGTAGTGGTGATGGTCGTGGGGTGTTAGCGATGGTGGTAGTGGTGATGGTCGTGGGGATAGTGGTGGGTCGGTGGGGATGGTGGTGGTAGAGGTGATAATGGGACAATGACGATGGTGGTAGGGTGGCATCAGTGACAGCAGTGGTGGTGAGATGGCGGTAGTGGGAGTGACAACAGTGGTGATGGTGGTGGTAGTGGTGCTGGTGATGGGGGTGGGATAGTGGTGGTGGTGGAGTAACGACGGTGTGGTAATAGTGATGGTGGTGGGGTGTGGTGGTGGGGTCAGTGGGGATAATGGTGGTAGGGTGACAGTAACAGTGGTGGTGGTAATGGTGATGGTGGTGTTGAGGCGATGGAGGTGATGATAATGGTTGCGGCAGTGGAGGTGTTGGCAACGATGGTGGGGCAGTGGTGGTGGTGGAACGGTTCCAAACACTACACTTTTTTTTTTTAAGTATTTATGAAAAGTTACAAGTTCTAGAAACACTTTTAAAATGTCATTCCAAATATACCCTTAGAGACCTATTTTATCTATTAAATTTGGGTGTTAATATTAGCCGTCAAATTAATTTTAAAGTAAAATTTAAAGAGATTTCAACCGTGAAAAATAAAAATCATTTTTGTTTATCTATTGAAATTTGAATTGTATTGTACTTTATTATATAAATATTAATCAAAATTTCAACCTTTATTGATAAGCAAGAACTAGAACACTAATGAACAATAAAACAACTTCATTCGTTTTACCTTGCATTTGTAATTTTATACTTCAATAACTACAAAAATAATCAGTGAAACTTTTTTACTATTTTACACACAATACTCTGAATCTACATAAAGGTAAGAGAAAACTTTGAAATATGTTATTATTAAATGAATGTTTGTAATACATAAACAGAGTATATGTAGTGACGTTCCCAAAACAAAAGAACCTCCTAATTCTACAAAATTTATAAAAAAACCCAAAAATATTTAATGTAAGAAATAAACATCAAAATATGTGTCGGCTAGAGTTTAGAAGAACATAAGACATTGAAATCAAAGTTTCTTATAATTTGTTATTGATTTCCTAATTCTTTTCTAGAATGACAAAAACACTAATTTAGTGGTCTAGACCATGGAATTGGACCAAAAAATGGTGGAGCTAATGAAACAACGATGAGTTTTAATCGTTTGCCTTGATACAAATCAAACGATACTAGTTGAGTTCGACTCATTTTACCTCTATTATTACTTTGCGACAGATTTACTAGGATGGAAAGACCATCATAGTACATTATTTTGTTTAATTTTGACCAATTATCAATAATAAGTAATTTCACAATGAAAAATCTTCAATTAAGACGACATGTTCAAATTTTCTCCAACCATTTTTCTTTTGCATGAAAATTGAACTCAAATGAAATTGTCAATACACTTGGTCACTTTTCTAGAATTTTTCTTCCTGTTCTTAACTAGTAATCTTATTGGGTACCTAAAATTCAAAAGACCGGCAATGCATTTTAATGTCTTAAGCTATCTAAAGTTTGATTTTGTCTTTAAAAATTTACCTTTGACCCATCATCGCCCAATATTATTTCTGCAGCATTGTGCAATGATAACTATCTAGGCAGGGGCGGAGCCAGAAATCGTTGGTGGGTGGATACTGAATATTTTAATAAACTTAATTTTTTTCTTGTAATTGATAAAAATAGGATAACGAATTTATATTTAATTATTAAAAATTCATTAAACTTAAGAGACTAAAATTGGTAGGCATACTAAAAACAAATGACAACAAAAAAAGAGAGGCTAATTATATCTTTTTACAAAATAAAGACTAATCAAAATTATTTAGAATTGACTTTGATTAATTTTTATATCTTGAAAGTCTTGCATTAACTTTATTATTCTTTACATCTGCAATCATGATTTTACTTAGCTATTTATTATTCATTCGATTAAATAATAAAATGTGTTCTCTATCATGTCGATGATAATTACTAAAATAAATGTCAAAATTATAAGTAAACTCACGGATATACCTTGTCTTTTCTGGTCTTGACTGAAAAATAGGGTGGACACAATTTAATATGTTAAAAAAATACTTAAAATATATATAAATAATTTTAAAAAAAATTTGAGGATGGGCATGTGGCCCGTGGGCATACGGTGACTCCGCCCTTGTATCTAGATGATACAAATATCGAAAAGTAATGAATAATTATTCTTTTTTCTCCCCTTTAATACTTCTTCTTATTTATCTTTGTTTTTTTATTTTTTGGCCTTAGACTTTCAAGGTAGAGTATTTCTCTTAATAGTTCAAGAAAGATTCCATACAAATAAAGACCTAAAACAAAAACTTTTAAGTTTGATCTTATAAGTGAGAGATATTAACATTTGGGTCTTCATCCTTGTCTTGTTTGGTTGTAACATTAGTGAAAGAGGAGCGTATTATATAATATAGTCTAATATTGTATAGATGGATAAAATATAATAAAATAGAGTACTAAAATATTACACAGTTGAATTCTGTATCAATGAAAGGGTTAAGAACTTGATATTAGTTATCAATCTTATTCAGGATTTAGTTTGGTCATTTATTCTAGAGTATTAATGTTGTAATGACAAAAATACCCTACATCCACTATAATTCACTACCTAGTTTGGTGCATTACTTTTGAGGAAGTCTAAATCTTGAGGACAAAAAAATTGTATAAGAATTATTTATAATGTTTATTTTAAATACATCTAACATCAATCTTTGATTGATTTGTGCTGAATAAGAGAATGAGAGAAAGTTGGGCAGATCTGTCATAATAGGAGTGAGAGACGTGCACATATATATGAGATAAACAGGTTGCTTATCAGATTTTGAGGATAAAAAAGTAATTTAAAATATAATATCAAATAATGTTATTTGGATTTAAAAATTTGACATAATTTGTTAACATAATGATATAGTTTCATAGAGATCATTAGATTAACACCAAATTCTAGTATTTGATCGGTGTTAGAGTCAATTCAAATGTCACAGTGAATTAGGTCAGAAATTTATGTCAATAAATTAGATCTTAATAGTGTTGCTCATATCAAATAATCTCCTAATGAGTAGTCATATTGAAATAGACATATTAGTACGATGTATTAAAAATATATGATTAATATACGTAGTTAAAATAATATTATACAATATACATAGTCAAATTTAAATAACAAATGCAATACAAGACAAGATTAATTAAATTTAGATCAACAATCCTCGTTCTCTCGTGGGTTTTGGTCGATTCACGTCATGGCCGAGGAAAACCAAGATACAGAGCTCTTTCAAGAACAACCTGAAATTTCATCAAATCCATCAAGTAAGACGTTTCTTTCCCTTTTCGGCATTCAAATTTTAAAGGCAGCAACCACTAAATTTCCATGAACCAAGAGAATTATTGTTGGTTCGAAGCTCGTCAATTTTTTTTTAGAGCAGATGGTTTCCTCTCTAGTTGCCGAGGAGTGTTAGAGGTCAAGCAATTTTACTAGAGCGAATGTAACACAGTATTAACGAAGATACAAACAAATTACAATTTTTATGTATTAAATATACACACGATATTCTGTACCTACATAGAAGGTAAGAGAAAACTTTGAAATATGATATTTTTAAATGAATGTTCATAATACATAAACAGAGTATATGAATAGATGTTCTCAAAATAAATGAAACCCCCTAATTTTACAAAATTTATCAAAAACCAAAATATATAAAACCTTAATCCGTTGATTAAATATTTCATTATTCATGACATATATCATAAATATATTTTTTCTAAAATTATTATGTATTAAATATTATTTTTTAATAGTGCATGCATAAATATATATTACATTGATATAATTGGATGTTTGGATTGAATTTTTTCTAATCAGCATAAATGACTTGACTAGAGGGACCCATCAAGTAGTAAAAGACTAGTTAATCTTACTCAGAGTATATTTAGTCTTCTTTGACTGCAGATGATTGAGGAAATATTGGTGGAATTGATAAAATATTGGGGGAGTTGAGGATATTGTTATGAGTGGCAACGGCTAACTGATATATCCTCCATTATAAATAAGGTTCTCTAGATATAGAGAGAACACACCAAAAAACACTCATTTTGAGAGAAAATTCATTGAGGGAAAATCTAACTCTACTGCTTTCATATCAAAAAAATTTTAACTCTCAAAAACTAACTCTCCATTAATCAAATTTATCAAATTTTATTCCGCAAATTTCTTACATTTTTCTAATTTATTATTATACCAAAATTACTGCAAAATAAGAATGGTGTTACACGATAGTAATGTTTTTCGAGTCCTAACTATTTTTTAGTTATATCACAATCTCATTTATTAGTGAATTTTGACATGTTATCCAACTTGGTACTAGGAGTGCAACTTAGGCAGGTCAACCTGAATTCAATTCGAGCTCAACTCGAAAAAAAAGATTGAGTTAGAATTTTTAATATTTGAGTTGGTTCTAGGTGAAAAAACTCTAACCCGAATTGAATTTGGGCAAATCTTGGGTTGAGGCCTCGAGTTATAGGGTTTAACCCGAATATTAAAATCGGAATCAACCTGATTATTAAATCGGGTTGAACCCAAATAGACATAAATATATAAATATATTTAATTAGGGTTACTTTTTATCTTTAGAGTCTTGACTTTTACTTCATTTCAAGTCTTCACTCTTGTGCCTCCATCAGTCTCAAATTCTTCTCTCACTCATCACTCCTCCCTCTCTCAGCCTCCCTTTCTCACTCGTCACTCCTCCTTTTCTCACTCCCTATCTCTTCATCTGTGTCTCACCTTTCATCTCAGATCACTTGAAAAAATCAAATCTACAATAGAAAAAATTAAATCTACACTTTAAAAAATCAACCCAAATTAAGTACCCAATTTTAACCCGAAATCAGTCTGAATTTAAGTAACTTGAATTCAACCCGAGCCTACCCGAATTAAACTCAGGCAGTACTCGGGTTGAGTATCTTGAGTTGTGGTAGGGTTATGATTAGAATTAAGATTAAAATTGAAAATTATATAACTAAGATTGACTTTTCAACCCGCATAAGTCACCCAAAACTGCACCCCTAACTGGTACCGTAGTCATCGCGGTCTATATCACGTATACAAGTCAATACCCATGGTTAAGAATGTGTTGGGGGGCTAAGGCAGCCTCTCTATTTTTCTATGACATGCTTGACAAGGAGTTGGGTGGACTGTAATTACCCACTTGTTAAGCATAGGAAAGAGGCATCATTGAAGCACCCATTCAATATTTGAACTTAGACAGATGATAGATGGACTTATTGTGCTAGACTTGAGGTAGATTGCAAAATAAAATGCAAGGAAAGTGGTATTACACCACAAAATAATCTTTGGAAAATTTTAGAGAAATTTTAGACAGTTTTTTTTTCTATAGTTGAAATTCATTAACAGTGGAAATTAGGAGGAAATTGTATGGGACAACGAAGGAAGTATCAGACGGCGTTGACTGATCGAAACATATTTCTTGAAAGTTTTTATGGTTGTTGGAGTATAGATAGTCTAGTTTATTAGGATTTCTTTTTCCTTTTTTACCCTTACTATGATTTTTATATTTTGCCTAAACTACAAGGATGTTTAAGTCACTCTGTATTATTTTTGGATATATATACGGGGCTCTACTCTTAATTTGAGTATCCCTTTCATTTACGTTTATTCCAAGTTGGTATCAGAGCCATACACTAACCCTACCTCAAACCCTAACATTCTCCCTAACCTAGCCTCCACCGAGATTGCCTCACCGGCCCAGCAACCCACTGCCTTCCAGCCCCTAGCCGCAAACCCACTTGTCTCACCCACTGCACCGACTCCCTCCATAAAGCACCGACTGCCTACACAGCAAAACCAGCAACCCGTGACAGCCACCGACTCCATACCGCTGAGCCAAAACCAGCAAAACCAGCAACCCAGCAACCACAAACCAACTGGCCAGCCTATCTCCACCGACTGAAATCAAAATCTGCTTCATACCAGCGAAACCAGCAACCCGTGACAGCCACCGACTCCATACCGCTGAACCAAAACCAGCGAATTCAAACCAAATCCACCGACTGAAACCAAATAAACCTGCCTCTACCGACTGCCTCCACCGACTGCCTCTATCCGCTAAACCAAAACCAGCGAATTCAAACCAAATCCACCGACTGAAACCAAATCCACCGACTGCCTCTATCAAACCAACCCACTTTCTAATTCGGCATATATTCACGAATTCAAAATTTTTGTCAAGGTCAAGAGCCCAGACCTTTACACTGCGCTAGCTCAATTAGCTAAAAAAAAAAAATTGTTTACCTTTTGCTTTTCAGCTAAGGAGGCCCACGTGTACAGCCAACAAACCAATATTATTTGCTTTTTTGTTGTAGCTTGGTCCTTCGCACACTTCGTCATAGTGCTGCCAGATTGCAGTATCTAGATCCTTTTTTTTTTTTTTTAGGAGGGAGCGGATCCTCTTCTCCTTTTATTTGTTTTTGATGCAGTAGATCATTTATATTTATTGGATTTCTGGGCACCGTGACTTGATTATTTGGGAGCTTTTTGGACCTTCCTTATTTGTCGCTACTGTTCGACTGAAGGTATATTGTTCTCCCTTATTTTATTCCTCTATTTATCTTAGAGTTATTTTCCTGTCACGGGTGCCCTAGTTTGTTGTTGATATGACTACTACTGAGGGACTTGAGAACCCTACTGTTGACACCTCTACCGTTGAGACATCTATGGGTACTTCCACTTTTATGTTTGACCAGTATACAGTGCCTACTAGCACAGTTGCATTACCAGCATTACCGGGCATGATCTCTCAAAAAGTTACGGCACAATTGTTGAATGGTCGTAACTTCGCTGAGTGGTCACGCTCATTCCAGCTTTTCTTAGGCCGTGTAGGGAAGCTTGGTTGGCTGACTGGATCTCACCCAAAGCCAGCTGATGCCGACCCTGGATATTCTGCGTGGTTCTCTGAAAACTGTGCAATTCTTGGATGGTTATTTGGCTCAATGGAGCCCTCTGTTTGCAGGATCCACCAGTTTCATAGCTCTGTTCCGAAGCTATGGAGCGCATTATCAGAGATGTATTCTCAGTCAGGACGGGGAGTTCGTGTTTATGAGCTTTCTCAGGAGCTCTCATATGCTCGGCAGGGAGATATGACCGTTCAGGATTATTATGGCTATTTGACCCAGCGCTGGCTTGAGTATGAGTCTCTACGTCCTCTTGCTGCTATTCCGAAGATAGAGCCCGAGGGAGCAGCATTCTTGCATACTCGAGAGCAGGAGGATAGGATTCACAAGTTCCTTATGGGGCTTCGTGATGAGTTTGAGGGACCTCGTTCTCAGATCTTGTCGATGTTGACACTTCCTTCTCTTTATGAGGTGTATGGGATGATTGAGCAGCATGAGCGTCGAGTCCGTATTGCATCACTTCCAGTTGCAGCTTTGACTCCTTCGATTGACCAGATGGCCCTTGCAGCTGCTGTAGGGTCCCGTTCAGGATCCTCAGTCAGGGATGGGCAACGCTCAGACCAGCGCCGTCAGGGCGCCCCAGATCAGCGCAGACGGGGGGATTCCCGTCAATGTGATTATTGTGGCCGACCAGGACATCTCAGGGCTACTTGCTGGAAGCTCCATCCAGAGCTTAAGCCACCTTCTCGCAGCCGTACTGTTGCTATTGCTGAGGTACCACCGCCCACTACCGCCACTCCTGCTACTGCTCCTCCTTGGCAAAGTGATATGGATGCTATCACTTCCCGATTAGATATACTTATGTCTGCTCTGACTTCTCAGAGTCTGACTACTGCTGCTGTCACCACTACAGGTATATCTCGTGCCTTCACGCTTGTGCCAGTTCATCTCCCCTTTGGATGTTGGACTCGGGTGCAAATGGTCACATGACAGGTGAGGCCCATCACTTCACCACTTTTGATGAGCCGTTACATACACAGGTTCAGTTAGCAGATGGAACACATGCCCCTATTGTTAGTAGGGGTACAGTCCGTCTCCCAGATGGCCTTACATTACATTCGATTTTTCATGCGCCAAAGTTGGCCATGAATCTATTATCTGTACATCAGTTAGCCAGAGATTTTCACTGTGCGGTTGTATTCTTATCTGATTCGTGTTATTTGCAGGACCTGAGTACCAGGAGGATTATTATCAAGGGACATGAGAAAGATGGACTGTATTATCTTGGCAATCCATCTCCAGTTTCACCAATTCCTTCACCTGCACCTGCTTTGTCTTTTTCTGTTCCTAGCTTGCATGCTAGTATTTTACCTAGTAGTTGTCGTTATGATTTTTCGTCACAAACTGTTCAATTGTGGCATGACCGTTTTGGACATACAAATTTTAAATATTTATGTATGTTGTTTCCTGCTTTGAGTAATGCTTGTGTTGGTGGTAAACTTGATTGCGTTATCTGTTCCCTATCAAAACATGTTAGGGCCAATTATATTCCTCGCATGCACCAGTCACCCAAGCCATTTGACCTAATACACTCTGATATTTGGGGACCCTCTCCCGTTACTGCTCTGTCAGGTGCCAGATATTATGTGACATTTATAGATGATCATACCCGTTGTACTTGGGTCTACCTTTTGCATAAGAAGTCTGATGTGCTCCCTATAATCACTCAGTTTTTACAGATGATTAAGACACAATTCGATGTCATTGTTCGTGCTCTTCGTTCGGATAATGCCAAAGAATATGTGTCTGATGCTTTAGTGTCTCACCTTTCTTCTCAGGGTATCCTTCAGCAACTCACTTGTCCATATACTCCTGAGCAAAATGGTGTTGCTGAGAGGAAAAATAGGAGTTTGATAGGGATGGTACGTTGTCTGCTTAGAGGCATGAGGGTACCAAAATCTTATTGGCATTTTGCTGTTTTGACTTCTACCTTTCTGTGCAATCGTACGCCGAGTCGTGTTCTTCAGCATAAGGCTCCCTTACAGGTCTTATTTCCTGAGCGGACACTTTTTCCGGTCCCCCCTCGTGTTTTTGGATGCACATGTTTTGTTCAGGATCGGTCTCCTACTCGTCATAAACTTGATGATAAAGCGATTCGTTGTATCTTTGTGGGCTATTGTCATCAATCTAAGGGGTATCGATGTTATGATCCTATTAGGCGTCGTATGTATCACAGTCTAGATGTTACCTTTCTTGAGCATATTCCTTATTTTCCTTTCAGTCTTTTGTCTGCCCCTCCAGTTGATGATACTCCCTTTGATTTTCCATTACCACAAGAGTCAGAGTCATTGATCACTATCCCTACAGGGTCATCCGTTTTTCCTCCAAAGGAGTCACTCATCCCTGTCAGTACAGAGTTACCAGTCTCTCTTCCTTTGCAGGTGTATGATCGTTGTCCTCGCTCTCATCACCCTGCTGATATCCCCTCTACCTCAGGCGATGCAGGTAATACTTCTCAGTTTGTTGAGCATATTGATGCACCTGTTGTTAGTACTGATGAGATTACAGGTGCTGAGCCAGTTACTTTACCTGATAAGATATTATCAGTAGAGGATGGTGATTTAGGGCGTCGTTATCCACGGCGTGATCGCCGTCCAGTTGATCGATATGGTTGGACCGCCAAGATTTTATATCCGATCTCTGCTTATGTTTCTTATGGTGATCTGTCTCCCACATTTCGAGCTTATACTATGGCCTTATCAGATACGCCGGTTCCTCGCTCTATTTCGGAAGCTATGCGGGAGCCCCAGTGGGTTCTTGCCATGCAGACAGAGATGGACGCTCTTCAGCGTAATCATACATGGGATCTTGTCTCCTTACCTTCAGGGGTGAAGCCTGTTGGCTGTCGCTGGGTTTACACCCTGAAGTTTCTTGCGGATGGTACTATTGATCGTTACAAGGCTAGACTTGTGGCGAAGGGCTTTACTCAGGTACCAGGTCGTGATTTTGGTGCTACATTTGCCCCCGTGGCAAAATTGACTACTGTTCGGTTGATTATTTCTCTGGCTGCGGAGTACTCTTGGCCTCTTCATCAATTAGATGTGAAGAATGCGTTTCTTCACGGTGATCTGGACGAGATTATTTATATGGATGCACCACCGGGCTTTCGTGGTGAGGGGGAGTATGCTGGAAAGGTATGTCGACTGCGTAAGTCTCTTTATGGACTGAAACAGTCGCCACGAGCCTGGTTCTCTCGCTTCAGTGATGTAGTCATACGATTGGGGTTCACCAGGTGTCATTCTGATCATACCTGCTTTATTCGACGGAATACTTCTGGACAGTGTGTCATCCTTCTGGTATATGTTGATGATATTATTATTACTGGTGATGATATTTCTGGGACTGCGCAGGTCAAGATAGACCTTGGGAAGGCCTTCGATGTGAAGGATCTTGGATTTCTGCGATACTTTCTTGGGATTGAGGTTGCCCGTAGAAGCAGAGGTATTGTTCTTTCTCAGAGAAAGTATGTTTTGGATCTTCTTTCAGACACTGGGATGTTGGGGTGCAAACCGGCATCATCACCCATGATTCCAAACCTGAAGCTTACTGCTGAAGGTGAGGAGTTGAAAGATCCGACAGTTTATCAAAGATTGGTAGGTAGACTTATCTACTTAGCCAATACTAGGCCGGACATTTCATTCGCAGTCAGCCGAGTTAGTCAGTTCATGCATAGGCCATGTCAGCCTCATCTTGATGCAGTTTATCATATTCTTCGGTACCTCAAGTCTTGTCCTGGACTTGGGTTGTTTTATGCATCAGGATCTCAGACCGGTTCTCTAGCCTGTTATTCAGATTCAGATTATGGGGGAGCATGTGATGGTCGATCTACTACGGGTTTCTGTGCTTTTCGAGGGACTCATCTTATCTCTTGGAAGAGCAAGAAGCAGACAGTTGTCTCCCGCTCGTCCGCAGAGGCAGAGTATCGGGCATTGGCACTTGGCACATGTGAGATTATCTGGCTACGATCGATTCTTGACGAGTTGGGTTTTTCAGTGACCTCTCCATCCACATTATATTGTGATAATCAATCTGCTATTCAGCTCGCTTCTGACTCTGTACTACATGAGAGAACGAAGCATATAGAGATCGATGTTCACTTTCTTCGGGAGAAGGTCAGCAGTGGTCTTGTTACTCCATCGTTTGTGGGGACCAGTGATCAAGTTGCGGATGTTTTTACCAAACCTGTCACTCTGTCTATTCTTCGGGACTCCGTTGTCAAGCTTGGCTTAATTGACATTTTTGCGCCTAGCTTGAGGGGGAGTGTTGGAGTATAGATAGTCTAGTTTATTAGGATTTCTTTTTCCTTTTTTACCCTTACTATGATTTTTATATTTTGCCTAAACTACAAGGATGTTTAAGTCACTCTGTATTATTTTTGGATATATATACGGGGCTCTACTCTTAATTTGAGTATCCCTTTCACTTACGTTTATTCCAAGTATGGTCATAGAAAACAAGGAACGACTGGTTTTGATTTTTAAGGGTCGAAATCAACAACTCATATTCCTTAGAGAAAAGTATACCTTCTTGATTAACGAAAAAGAACTTCCTGGAAATGATTTATTAAGAGCTAAAAAATTATAAGCTGATATAGATTGAATCATGGTAAAAAAACAAAAAACAAAATAATTGTAGGGGTGAGAATTTCAATCGGCTGTGTCCATTAGAGTAAGGTGTTCAATTTTTCGATTACCTGTAAATTCTGATCCTATCCTACATTACCAAACCTTACTGATCGGCTAACCAAAATAATCGGGTAGGCCAACGAAAGATCTTTTGATATTTTACAAAAAATTGAATAGAATTGTGGAATAACAATAAAATTTTCGTATTCTTATTCTATTATACCCGCGTATATATCTATATAATAAAACAAAAATGTGTTTAAATTTTATCTCATTCATATTTTTCTCCTTAAAATCATCATCAATCACTTACCTCACGCATCATCCATTTGTCAGACTCAAACGTCTAATCACATTACTTATTTCTATCACATGTTTAATCATTTATATATTTTCTCCCTAAAAACATCACATCATTTATTTCTATCATATATTTAATCATTTAATATTTGATTACTTTATAATTAATATATTTTGAAAAAATTTAATATAGTGGGATCGATTTTTTAAAAGCTCAAATTTTATATTTTATCGTGCATTTAGGTATGAGTTATGAGTAGTATATCTATATAATAAAACATGACTGTGTTTGAATTTTATCTCAGTCATATTTTCCCCCTCAAAATCATCACCAATCACTTACCTCACTCATCATCCATTTGTCAGACTCAAACATCAAATTACATCATTCATTTATTTCACATATTTAATCATTTATATATTTCCTCCCTAAAAATTTCATACCACTCATTTCAATTATATATTTAATTAATTTGTAGGTAATATATTTTGAAAAAATTTAATATAGTGGGATCGATTTTTTGGACGCTCAAATTTTATATTTTATCGTGCTTTCAAGCACGGGTTATAACTAGTACAGATGATGTATTGATGTTTATGTCTTTCCTGTTATGTTTTATTGTAATTAATTTGGTTGTTAATAATAATTAAATTTTTGGTACATATTATATGTCACTATTTTTTTTAAATATTAATATTTTTGAGTTTGAATGTTTCATATTATTATTTTTTTGACCATGTTACTTTTTTTTTTTGGTTGACCATGTTACTGGTTTTATTGAACATGTTACTACTGTTATTTTTCAAATATTAATATTCAATGTTACTATTTTTTTTTTTTGAATGTTATTATTTTTGTTTTTTAAATGTTAACTATTTTTTTTGTATTTGAATATTACTATTTTTTGTTTTTCATGCTATATATAAATATGATAGAGATAGAAAATTTTAATGTTAATCAAATTTCTAAAATTTAGGAGTTGTTAAATTTTAATTTTTTTTAATTAAATATATTTATTGAGTGTATTTTGGACAATAAAAATTAAAATGGACTTATTCTCCAAAATGTTTCTTTGATGAACTTCTTACCAAATAAGTCCACATATGGGGACTTGCCCCCAAATTTCTCTTGTAATTATTCCACGAGCTGGCCCGAAAGTTCGACAACCCATCCGATTATCATGGGTGGCTTGGCGATTGGAGGCCACGAGACGGCAGGCCATGAGGGTTAGTGACAGGGATGGGACCAGAATTTCATTATTGGGGTGGGGTGGGGTGGGTTGGGAAAGGGAGAGGGGGATCTTTGTAAAAATTTCATACCAATTACGAGAACTATATCATGTAGACAAGTCAATACCCATGGTTGAGAATGTGTTTTGGGGGCCAAGGCAGCCTCTCTATTTTTCTATGACATGCTTGACAAGGAGTTGGGTGGACATTCATTACCCACTTGTTAAGCATAGGAAAGAGGCATCATTGAAGCACCTATTCAATATTTGAACTTGGACACATGATAGATAGAGACTTTGAAGTAGATTGCAAAATAAAATGCAAGGAAAGTGGTATTACACCACAAAATAATCTTTGGGAAATTTTAGAGAAATTTTAGACAATTTTTTTTCTATAGTTGAAATTCATTTACAGCGAAAAATAGGAGGAAAATTGGATAGGACAACGAAGGAAATATCAGACGTTGTTGACTGATCGAAACATATTTTTTAGAAGTTTTTATGATCATAGAAAACAAGGAACAACTGATTTTGATTTTTAAGGGTAGAATTTGACATCAACAACTCATACTCCTTAAGAGAAAAGTATACCTTCTTGATTAACAAACAAGAACTTCCTGGAAATGATTTATTAAGAGCTAAAAAAATTTAAGCTGATATAGATTGAATCATGGAAAAAAAATAAATAAATAATTGTAGGGGTGGGAATTTCAGTCGGCTCTGTCCATAAGAGTAGGAGTGTTCAAATTTTTGATTACCTGTAAATTCTGATCCTATCATATTTTACCAGATATTACTGATCGGCTACCCAAAATAATCGGGTAGGCTAACGAAAGATTTTTTGATATTTCACAAAAAATCGAATAGGATTGCAGAATACCAATAAAATTTTCGTATTCCTATCATATCCTATCCTACCCTACCCGCATATATATATAATGTATTTATGTTTATGTCTTTCTTGTTATGTTTTATTGTAATTGTCTATGTATTATCGAATTTATTATATTTTTTTTAGTGTTATTGGTTTATTGTGCTAGTTAATTGATACATGTTACTTAATTAAATTATTAAAATGATTCAAAAATTAATAACTAAAAAATATGTGTTCACCCGATTTCTTATGATCTCCCACCCGATTATTTTGGACGGAATTCGAGTATGAATAATACACTTGATCGGGTGGGGTACGCCAAGAAAAAAATTTTCCGTAAAATATCGGCTAAGAAAATAGAATATCATAATTCTAACCCATAAGGTAGGATGAACATCCGTACTTTGGAGTGTCCTTTTTAACAAAATTTCATAAAGCAATTTATTTGATTTTCTTTCGATTGGTACAATGTTTTTGATCTATTTACTCCTCAACTTGATTGATGATTAACCCTGGAGTTATTTTACAACTTATGTTGAAGGACTTGATTGAGAATCTAGTACAACTATTAATCCTTTAGAGGCAGGGAAAATTCAGTATATTGCAACTTTAGTATATTTAATTCTCGCACCCGAACAAATGTTCTTTACAAAGCCTGTCTATGTATCTCATTATCCATTTTTATTTTGCATTATTAAATCTGAAAATTAGAAAAAAAAAGTCCTGCTTCGGGGTTGAGAATTTCATAAATGAAATGTGCTAAACCTCAGTCTACTTGTCCTAGAGATGCAATGGCTTCTGTTTAAATGAATGGCAGAAACTTTTTGATAGAAAACTATTTGGAAGCAAATCTTCTACATCTCAATATAGCTATATTTACATGGAAGTCACTCTAATGCCCAAATAAACAAAAGGAAAATAATAGTCGTCTCGAAGGTTAAAATAACCAGAAGTTCTTGATCATCGGCTTCCAAAGAGAAGGGATTCTGCAACAGATGGTGAATGTGGACATGCAAACTCCATAGAAGACGAATACGACATGGAAAAATCATCAAAGCCCTGGCGATTTGCAGACGTTAGGCCAGTGGCCGAAATACCAAGTGATGATAAGTCAGGCAGAAGAATGGAGCCCTCCAAATACGGTAGAACTTGCCTCATACTCGGCCTAGCTACAGGCTCTGATTGAGAGCACAACAAGCCAAGCTTCAATACCAACTTCACTTCATCTGCAATGTAATCACTGCCCAAATTTGGATCAATTACTTGAAGAATCTCACCTCTGCTCCAGCACGAAAACACCCAATCGACTAAAACCAGATCTTGATCGCTTGATTCTCGTCGTGGCTCTATTGGTCTCCTTCCACAAACAACCTCTAGCAAAAATGCCCCAAAACCATATACATCAGTGCTTATTGTGGCCTTGCCAGTTCTGGCATGTTCAGGGGCTAGATACCCAAAAGTCCCGGCCACAATGGTTGTTTGAGGGTCAGTCCCGTGATCATACAATCTCGCAAGACCAAAATCGCTTAATCTTGCATTTAATTCACCATCTAATAAGACATTACTGGCCTTGACATCTCTGTGAACTACCACTTGTTCCCACCCTTCATGTAGATAGAAAAGTCCTGATGCTACGCCTTTGATGACTGCAAATCTTTGGGTCCAATCCAAGGTGAATTGTGGTTGGTCGTAGAGGAACTTATCTAGACTTCCATTGGGCATATACTCATAAACCAAAAGGAGCTCTCCTTTACGCCGGCAATAACCCAAGAGAGATACTAAATTCCGATGGCGTAATCGACCAATACTGACAACTTCAGCAACAAATTCCCTAATCCCTTGTCTTGAATCATGAGACACCCGCTTCACTGCAATTTCAATTTTCGAGGTGGGTAAGACCCCTTTGTATACCCTACCAAAACCCCCAATCCCCAATATCTCTTTGTCTCTAAACCCTTTGGTGGCAATATACAAATCTTTGTACTTGAATCTATGTGGTCCATAGTCAACTTCCCAATCTTCAAGCACTTCTGCAAACTTTCTCTTCCTTCTTATATGAAAAATTAGGCCTGAAATCACTAATAACATAGACACAATGGAAATAACAGGTAGCCCAATCTCCAACATTTTCGATTTCTCTTCAGGTCCAAGTCGAGGAAGTCGAGAGAGATCTAGCCCTTGAGCCATACCATTCATCTTAAAGCTCCACCCCAATATATAATGAGATGTGGGGATTGAACCAGTAGATGATGAAAAGCCTGCATACATGGTCTGATTCATAACCGATGAAAGATCCAGGTGCAAAGATAATAGTGGAGTATTTGGCTTACCCACGTTTATTGGAGCTAAAGTGACTTGAATTTGCTTAGCATCACCATCATAATCCACCCAAACTTGAATTGGGTCTCGACTAATGAGCTTCAAGTCCTGAAACTCACCATTACTACTAGCATAATATCCTGCTGGCTCTGACACTTTGGATTCTAATCCATTAATATCAATTCCAACATGGTTGTTATTGGTGTCATTAAGATCGAGATTTTTTATTGTATCAAGTTCGACTGCAAAGATATGGTTGCTGGCATTGCCATCGTTGGTGTCATCAAAGAGACCAAGATACTCGCTTGGAAAAGATTGTGTAAGGCCTCTAGTGGGTGCAATTACAAAAGCAATTCCATGGCCACCCACAGTCGGAGAGTCCGAGACAATACCGAAAACAAAAGAGGTGGAAAAGGAAAAAACTGAACCAATTGATGAGTTCTTGAAGTTGATGGGATTGGGATAGAAGGCATGACCCTTTTGTTGGTCGGTGGTGTTGGTGAGCCTCAAGAGGCCATTTGGTGTGAACTCAGCTATGCCGTGGAGACTCAGGTTCGCCGCCGATCGAAATCCATTGTAGATGAAGCCAATATCTTCTTCTTGAGAGGCTGCTAAGCCAATACCATAGAGAGACACCACCACCACCATTATTACAAGTTTGCAAAACATGGCTAAGTTTCAGCAGACTATAACTTTAGCAGACTGTTCACAACTCTCTCTATTTATGTCTGTTAATGTGGACATTGGTTTTCATATTTTTGTGATAGGGAGCCGTGTGACAATCGTGCAGGTTCACCCATCTTGCCGTTCAAGTCAATCACGTTCAAAGATCCTAGATGTTCAATGGATTTTTTCAAACTTCGTAATATGAATGTCCACATATGTTTACGGTCTTGATCGGGAGTTTGATGGAAACAACGGAGTCAAACCACCTTGGCAGTAAAAGTGCTCACTAAAATACCAATTTTTTTTTTTTGGTGGGGGGGGGGTGGGGGGGGGGGAGACGCACAATGTAAAAAATACTATTAGACAAAAAATTCATTCGTATCCATACAACTATCCAATTTAATATATAGATAAACACAAAAGTAAATATAATTAACATTTCCAAAAACATAACAATATTTTTATATATATAAAAAAAAATAATCTTATGAGTTAAACAAAATGTAAAATATGCATTTTTATAAAATATAACGATTTATGAGTTCAAAAAATTAATGCAAAAAAGTTGAACATCCTTTCCAAACCATTTACTCTCTCAGTAATATCTGAAAAAATTATAAAATTATTGTTACAATACTGAAATAATATTTATATACATATATACAATAAAGAACTAAAAGAAGTTAGAATATACATCAATAAAGGGTCACACAATATTTCTCTGAATAACTTGTCCAATTATGTAAATGATATATAAACGATTCTTATCGTATACATTTCTTTTAATTGGTTTCACCAATACCTGATTCATTTATAATCGTATTGTGACGGATCTACTCGTTTATTAAACAGGTGACTTAAAGAAGAATCAAACCCACTAATTTTATGTCATGTTAATAGGTCGTGTTATATTTTGGCACCCCTAATTTTGATATAAAAACTTGACTTTGTAGAGTTTAATTTTTTTTTCTTTGAACTGAAAATTGTCTTTTGATGTTAAACTACGTAATTTTATAAAATATTACTTGTAATATAAAAAATAATTGTAGTCAATACAAATTTTTTTTATAGTTTTTCTTCTTTAAACAATAAAATATTTTTTAATCTAAAACAACATTTTAATGTTTTATGAAATATTATCTACTATGGGAAAAGTAGCTGCCATAAATGTAAAAAATTCTTTTGAATTTATAAAATATTATTTGAGATAGAAAAAACAGTTGTCTCAAATATAAATTTTTTTTTTGAGTTTATGACATAAAATAGTTGTTACAACTATTAACACAAACATGTTTTTTGTGACGACAAACACAGTCGCTACAAAAAATTGTCTTTAATACATCTTTTATGACGACAAATATAGTTGTTGTAAAAAATTTGTCACAAAAAATATTTATTCTTGTAGTGGCGAAAGGTAAAAGTCAATTGGCTCTATTATTGATTTAACGATGATATTGAATTAAATCAATAAGTTAAAAATAATTTCAATTGTTACTTTGTATTTATTACTTGAGCTGGCTGAAAGCGTGACAACCCATCAAATCATCACGAGGTGGCTTGGCGATTTGAGGCCACAAGACGGAAGACCATGAGAGTGGGCGACTGGTACAGAACCAAGATTTCATCACTAGGATGGAGAAGGGACGGGGCAACCTTTGAACAAAAATTCATACCACTGAGGTGAACCATATTGAACTTGTTAGATACTAGTTTATAAATTGTAACAAGAAAATATCATAAACAACACAAAAAAAACTACAAATAGCTACTAAATTAAAAGCATATCATAGTTTATGTAATATTATTATAGTAGTACCTCTTTTATGAAGAGGTCATTTCATTAAATAAAATATATTTTATGGAGTCATTATATGTGTAAATGACTAAAAATAGAGGAATAAAATTCTAGAGAGCCAATGCATTACAAAAATGGTATTTAGTACTACAGATATATGTGTATAAAGTTTCTTGATCAACATGGAGGAGGGGGACCATGGCCCCATGGTAGTTTCGTATCTTGTATGCTGACAAGTGTTAGAGGTTGGGTGGTTTTATCAGAGCGAATGTAATACGGTGCTAGCACGGATTAGAATAAATCACAGTTTTTATGTATCAAATATACACACAATACTCTTAATCTACATGAAGGTAAGAGAAAAATTTGAGATATGATATTATTAAATGAATGTTCTTAATACATAAACATAGTATATGTAAAGACGTTCCCAAAAACGAAGAACCCCTAATTCTACAAAATTTATCAAAACCCAAAAAAAAAAATTAATGTAAGAAATAAACACAAAAATGTTGGAGCTATTGGCTTGGTCTGCAACGTGATAGCTAAATAATAGGTAGGAGTTGTTATTTAAACTGTTAAGTAAGCTAGTTTGTAGGAATTGATTTGTTCAATTTTGTTTAGATATGTTTTCCTTGTGTTTCGATTTTTCTGTTTGTAAGGCTTTATAAAAGCCTCAGTTATTTTTCTACTTGAAAGAATAAGGATTATCAGTTTCCTTTATTTGGTATCAGAGCGAGCAAGGACCTGATAAAAGAAACATACAATTTGAGCGTTTGAGAGGAAAAACACGAAAACAGGAAATGACAACTGATTCAGGAAGCTTCACAACACCATGTGTTCCAAAATTCGACGGAGACTACGATCACGGGAGTTTGATTATGGAAAATCTCATGCGTTCTAAGGAATATTGGAGCGTTATTCAATCTGGTTTCGAAGAACCAAAGGGAAACGAAGCCGTAGACACAGCCCAACAAAAGGCAATCGACGAAGCAAGACTCAAGGATCTCAAAGCAAAGAATTATCTCTTTCAATCCATAGATAAGAGTATCTTGAAAACCATCACTCAGAAGGAGACCGCCAAGCAATTGTGGGATTTGATGATGCACAAAAATGGTTTTGCACACCACCTGTCAAGTGTAGATAATAAATGCAATGAAATCAATGAAAAAATTGAAGAAGACACAATTTATAGTGGTTCGGTCAATTCGACCTACGTCCATTCTTCAATGGCTTCAGTTGCCGGGTATTTTATTGATTCAAAGGTATGGAGAATGGAGATACAAGCTTTGAGAGAGAGAATGGAGAATCAAAGAAAATAGTAATCTCCGGTCGTCCTCTGTCTGTCTCTAGTGGGGCGTGATCCCCTTCTTCTACCAGATTGGAGCTATTTTATAGCAGCTAAGAGATCATCCTCCTGTAGATCATGACATATCCTTAAGGCTTTTTTATCGCAGCTAAAAGATTATTCTTGCTGGAGATCACGACTTATCCTCAACGGAAGGAGGAGGTTGGGGAGCTCTTCATGAAACGTGGTCAAAGATAGGACCGTTTCCTTCGGTGGTACAGATAAGCTTCTCGTGCTCTCCTCTTGGTGACGTGCTAAGCAAGAAGTCTAACCGGCCTTGGACTGTCTTGGACTTGGTGGATTTGGACCGTTTCCTTTGGTGGTGCAGATAAGCTTCCCGTGCTCTGCTCTTGATGACGTGCTAAGCAAGAAGTCTAACCGGTCTTGGACTGTCTTGGGCTTGGTGGAATCAAAATGAGGTTGGGCTCCTCAACTGGGGTTGGACTTTAACACATAAATTGGACTATTTGGGCTTAACCCATCATTTGCCCCCCAATACCCCATGTCCAAGGAGACTTGGAGAAGGAGCCATTGATTACATTTTTTTTTTTTTCAAGTCTTTTCCACTTTATTTTAAAGAAGACCCATAATATTCTGTTTGGCCTTTTTATTTTGTAGAGGGAGTGGTGGAGGTTGAAGAAAGGGAGGAAATAGACACCATTTTTGAGAACTTGGAGGCTAGTTTTGAGCATCCGAATGCTGTCCTGGACAGCTTTGGGGCTGAAAATGAAGGGCTGGACAACGAAGGGGAGATGGGCAGCGCGAGGAGTGGCTTGGGCAGCGAAGGGAGACGGCTCGGCGCGCGACTGGGCAGCGCAAGCGGCTGGGCGCGCAATTGGGCAACGCAGGCGCGCTGGGCGTGCGACTGGGCAGCGCAGGCGCGCTGGGCAGCGCGCGCTGCTGGGCGCGAGACTGGGCAGCGCAGGCGCGCTGGGCGCGCGACTGGGCAGCGCAGGAGCGCTGGGCGCGCGGCTGCGCAGCTGGGCAGCGCGCGCTGCTGGGCGCGTGACTGGGCAGCGCAGGCTCGCTGGGAGCGCGGTTGGGCTGGGCAGCGCGCGCTGTTGGGCGCGCGATTGGGCAGCACAGGCGCGCTGGAGCGCGGCTGGGCAGCGCGCGCGATTGGGCAGCTGGGCAGCGCGCGCGCGCGCGGTGGGGGCCTGGGCGGCTGCCTAGGCTCTGTTCCTCCTGTCCTGGACAGCCCAAGCGCGCTGGGCAGCTGCCTGGGTGCTGGCCTTGCTGTCCTAGACAGCCCAGGTGCGCTGGGCAGCAACCTGGCTGCTGCTTCTGTTGTCCCAGGCAGATTAGCAGTGCTGGGCAGCTTCAATTCTGCTGCGCTGGGCAGCTTTGGAACGCTGGGCAGCAGTATTTTTCCATCAAGGGCATTGAAAATCAGTCCAAGGTTCATCAGGGAGAGCTAGGCAGTGGCCTGGGAGCACGGGCTGATCCGATTCTCACTCAAGGCGCTGATTTGGGCCCCTTAGGTGCTGATTTTTGCGCCAAAAATTCTGCTTTGCGCAATTTTGAAGGCCAGACACCCTTCAAGCTACTGGGCAACTTTGTTTTGACGAGCAACAGCAGTCAGGCACACTTCTAGGCGCTGGGCTAGACATTGCAAGTAGTAAGGAAGCTTTGGGTGCTGCTCTTGATGATCTAGCCCTTCTCCAGGTGCTGGGGGCCTTGGGTGAGCCTGGGGCTGCCTCGGGAGAGCCTGCTTGTGATGACAAAAATAATGTTATTCCAAACATTAAAATATCTCACATAATTACCTGGAGAGGGAAAAGTAGGCTGCTTGCGCAAGTGCAAAGACAGAGTTGGAGAACTGCTCATGAAAGAGCTTCACTTTTTTGAGACCTAGCTTTTGGTGACCATGAGGGAGCCTTTAAGCTTGAGGTATAAGCTGCCTGTTTGAGAACAGTGCAGAGGCCAAGTTTTTTTGGCGACCCCCAAGAGAGCCGCTAAGCTAGAGATAGACTGCCTGTTTGAGAACAGTGCAGAGGCTAAGTTTTTTTTTTTTTTTTTAGCGACCCATGAGAGAGCCGTTAAACTGGAGATAGGCTGCCTGTTTGAGAACAGTGCAGAGACCAAGTTTTTTGGCGACCCGTGAGAGAGCCGCTAAACTGGAGATAGGCTGCCTGTTTGAGAACAGTGCAGAGGCCAAGTTTTTTGGCGACCCGTGAGAGAGCCGCTAAACTGGAGATAGACTGCCTGTTTGAGAACAGTACAGAGGCCAAGTTTTTTGGCGACTCGTGAGAGAGCCGCTAAACTGGAGATAGACTGCCTGTTTGAGAACAGTACAGAGGCTAAGTTTTTTGGCGACCCGTGAGAGAGACGCTAAGCTGGAGATAGACTGCCTGTTTGAGAACAGTGCAGAGGCAGGTCAAGTTTCTGGTGATCTGTGAGATGATTCACCTTGCCTAAACTTGTTGATTTCCTCAGCATTCATATATCTTTGAGCTTTTGTAAATAGTTCTGGCATGCTCTTCGGTGGGCGCTTCAGAACTGAGAGAAGGAAACTTGATGAACGGAGGCCACCCAAGAAGGCGGTCATCGTCGTCGGGTTCATCAACTTGGAGTACCTCCTCGTTAAAACGAGTGAGGTAACTCCTCAGGCTCTCCTCGCGGTCCTGCTTTATACTAAGCAGGTGCGTAACTGGCTTCTGGTGGCGACGCCCTCCTATGAAGTGTGAGACGAATGATCTGCTAAGCTCGGAAAAAGAGGTAATAGAGGTGGGGGAGAGCTTAGCAAACCACTGTCGGGCAGACCCCTTTAATGTGGTTGGGAATGCCCTGCACATGATTTCGTCTGGTACGTTGTGTAATTGCATCAAGTCTTGTAAGTGTCGAGGTGGTCCAGTGGATCCTTTGTTCCATCAAAGGTCTCCACAGATGGCATTTTGAACTTCTGAGGGAGGGGGTAGTTTGCTACATCAGGTTTGAAAGGGGTATCAGTACGCCTTACCAGGTGGTCAACAGTCTCGGGTCCCTGTGCCTTCATGGCGTTGAAGACATCACCGAGTTGATTCTGTACCTCCTTTATCTTCTCGTCCCAATGGTTGGGGGCTCCTATGGAATGATCATGGAAGTGGCTTCCATGCCCCATGCTTTGGTTTTCACCCTCATCCTCCTAGAGATAAGGGTCCTCTCCCTGGAAAGCAAGGGGAGGGGGAGGTGCAGCTCCCTCATGTTGGGTTTCCCGAAGTGGGGTGCCCAATGGGGCACCCCGGCGTGGAGCAACAGGGCGTGGTGCTCCTTGATGTCCAGGATGTGGAGCTCCTTGGGGTGTTCTATGTTGTGCACCTCTGTGGGGCCCTCCATGTTGTGCACCTCCGTGTGGTGCTCCACGTCGTGCACCTGCGTGTGGTGCTCCACCTTGGGGTCCTCCATGTTGTGCACCTCCGTGTGGTGCTCCTCCTTGTCCAGCAAGTATGAGTTGCAGTAACTGTTGGTTTTGAGCAACCAGTTGCTGCATGGTCTCCAATATTTGTTGGGGATTCGGGGCTAGAGTATCCGGAACAGGGTTGATAGGCGGGGGAGCAACCTCCTCCTCTCGTGGAGGATTGTCTTCGTGTTGGTTCATGGATCGAGTAGTAATCGCCATTAGTTAATGGATGTAATGTTCAGGAGTGAGAATTTTGTCGATTTCCCACAGACGGCGCCAAACTAATGATGCACAAAAATAGTTTTGCACACCACCTGTCAAGTGTAGATAATAAATGCAATGAAATCAATGAAAAAATTGAAGAAGACACAATTTATAGTGGTTCGGTCAATTCGACCTACGTCCACTCTTCAATGGCTTCAGTTGCCGGGTATTTTATTGATTCAAAGGTATGGAGAATGGAGATACAAGCTTTGAGAGAGAGAATGGAGAATCAAAGAAAATAGTAATCTCCGGTCGTCCTCTGTCTGTCTCTAGTGGGGCGTGATCCCCTTCTTCTACCAGATTGGAGCTATTTTATAGCAGCTAAGAGATCATCCTCCTGTAGATCATGACATATCCTCAAGGCTTTTTTATCGCAGCTAAAAGATTATTCTTGGTGGAGATCACGACTTATCCTCAACGGAAGGAGGAGGTTGGGGAGCTCTTCATGAAATGTGGTCAAAGATAGGACCGTTTCCTTCGGTGGTACAGATAAGCTTCTCGTGCTCTCTTCTTGGTGACGTGCTAAGCAAGAAGTCTAATCGGCCTTGGACTGTCTTGGACTTTGTGGATTTGGACCGTTTCCTTTGGTGGTGCAGATAAGCTTCCCGTGCTCTCCTCTTGATGACGTGCTAAGCAAGAAGTCTAACCGGTCTTGGACTGTCTTGGGCTTGGTGGAATCAAAATGAGGTTGGGCTCCTCAACTGGGGTTGGACTTTAACACATAAATTGGACTATTTGGGCTTAACCCATCATTTGAGCTTCTCGTGCTCTCCTCTTGGTGACGTGCTAAGCAAGAAGTCTAACCGGCCTTGGACTGTCTTGGACTTGGTGGATTTGGACCGTTTCCTTTGGTGGTGCAGATAAGCTTCCCGTGCTCTCCTCTTGATGACGTGTTAAGCAAGAAGTCTAACCGGTCTTGGACTGTCTTGGGCTTGGTGGAATCAAAATGAGGTTGGGCTCCTTAACTGGGGTTGGACTTTAACACATAAATTGGACTATTTGGGCTTAACCCATCATTTGCCCCCCAATGCCCCATGTCCAAGGAGACTTGGAGAAGGAGGCATTGGGGGGCAAATGATGGGTTAAGCCCAAATAGTCCAATTTATGTGTTAAAGTCCAACCCCAGTTGAGGAGCCCAACCTCATTTTGATTCCACCAAGCCCAAGACAGTCCAAGACCGGTTAGACTTCTTGCTTAGCACGTCATCAAGAGGAGAGCACGGGAAGCTTATCTGCACCACCAAAGGAAACGGTCCAAATCCACCAAGTCCAAGACAGTCCAAGGCCTGTTAGACTTCTTGCTTAGCACGTCACCAAGAGGAGAGCACGAGAAGCTTATCTGTACCACCGAAGGAAACGGTCCTATCTTTGACCACGTTTCATGAAGAGCTCCCCAACCTCCTCCTTCCGTTGAGGATAAGTCGTGATCTCCACCAAGAATAATCTTTTAGCTGCGATAAAAAAGCTCCAATCTGGTAGAAGAAGGGGATCACGCCCCACTTGAGACAGACGGAGGACGACCGGAGATTACTATTTTCTTTGATTCTCCATTCTCTCTCTCAAAGCTTGTATCTCCATTCTCCATACCTTTGAATCAATAAAATACCCGGCAACTGAAGCCATTGAAGAGTGGACGTAGGTCGAATTGACCGAACCACTATAAATTGTGTCTTCTTCAATTTTTTCATTGATTTCATTGCATTTATTATCTACACTTGACAGGTGGTGTGCAAAACCATTTTTGTGCATCATCAGGATTCAATGAAAGTCAAGTATCAGGGAAGTGCTAGAGTGAAGCGGGCTCAGCTGCAACGACTTCGCAGAACATTTGAAACTCTAGAAATGAAGTCAGGAGAAGGTGTGTCTGAGTATTTTGCAAGAGTTATGTCTACTGCTAATGACATGAGGAATTGCGGAGAAGATATGCCCAATGTCAAAATCGTTGAGAAAATACTTCGGCGTCTCACAGAAAAATTCAATTTCTCAGTATGCTCAATTGAGGAATCCAAAGACATTGACAAACTCACAGTAGATGAATTACAAGCATCTTTGCTTGTACATGAACAAAAGGTGATTGAGAAGAGGAGTGAAGAGCAAGTTCTACATGTGGAGAATGAGCCAAGGAATGCACAAGGAAGAGGCAGAGGGACATTTCAGAGAGGAAGAAGTCACCTTAGAGGACGGGGAAGAGCTAGGCCTTTTGTCAACAGGTCAGCCATTAATTGTTTTCGATGTGGAAAGCAAGGACATTATCAATTTGAATGCTCAAGCTCAGAAAAGGGACTCGTCAACTATGCTGAATTTGACGAGGAGGAAGAACTACTCTTGATGGCGCACACAAAAGTCAGTAAAGCTGAAGGAAAGGGCTTTTGGTTTCTCGATTCCGGGTGCTCAAATCATATGACAGGAGACAAAACCTGGTTTATTGAGCTCGATGAAAATTTCAAACACTCTGTCAGATTGGGAAATAGTTCGAAAATGGCAGTTGAAGGAAAAGACAGCGTCAGATTTGAAGTAGAAGGTATCACACAAATCGTGTCAAATGTGTACTATGTTCCCAATCTCACCAACAATTTGCTAAGCATAGGCCAGTTACAGGAGAAGCGCTTGGTGATCTTAATTAAAGAAGGAACCTGCAGAATCTATCATCAACAAAAGGGCCTGATAATAAACACACAAATGACTGCAAATCGCATGTTCCTGGTTTTTGCGAAGATGAAGCCGTTGCCTGGTAACTGCTTGAAGATGGAAGAAGAAGACTTGGAGATTCTCTGGCATAGGAGATATGGGCACTTAAACAACAAGTCTATTCAAGTTATGCATCAGAAACAAATGGTGAAAGGACTGCCAAAATTAAAAGAAGCAGACAAAGTTTGCAAAATATGCAATGTGGGAAAGCAGCAACGACAAAAATTTCCAAAGAAAAGCAAGTGGAGAACATCAAATAAATTGGAATTAATTCATGGAGATCTTTGTGGACCAATCACTCCAATCTCTCACAATGGTAAGAGGTATTTGTTGGTGCTTGTAGATGATTTCTCTCGGAAAACATGGATTTATTTTCTTGCAGATAAATCAGAAGTTTTTGAAACATTCAAAAACTTCAAAAACCTTGCTGAAAAAGAAGCAAAAACAGCCATATGTGGATTCAGAACTGACAGGGGAGGAGAATTCACATCAAATGAATTCAACAAATTCTGCAAAGATAATGGCATAAGACGACAACTAACAACAACTTACACTCCACAACAAAATGGAGTCGCAGAAAGAAGGAATCGGACCATCATGAACATGATACGATGTCTGTTGTCTGAGAAGGAGATGTTGAAATTGTTGTGGCCAGAAGCAGCTAGATGGACAGCTCATGTTTTGAATCGCAGTTACACAAAGGCAGTCAAGGACATGGTACTTGAGGAGAGGTGGATAGGAGTAAAACCAAATGTAGAATACTTCAGAGTATTCGGTTCGATTGCACATGTGCACGTCCCTGAACAAAAGAGAATTAAGCTTGATGATCGAAGTCACAAATGCATCTTGCTTGGAGTTAGTGACGAATCTAAGGCCTATCGTTTGTATGATCCAGTGACGAAGAAAATAATCATAAGCAGAGATGTCATATTCGAAGAAGGTGGAAAATGGGATTGGAACCTGAGTACAACAGAGGCAGAGCAGAATGTGTTGGCTTGGGGAGACGATGATGATATTGCCACAGAAGAGTCTGAAGGAGAAGAGACTGATGGAGAACCTAATGAAGTAGAAAACGACAGTTTAGAAGCCATTCCAGAAACTGAGGAATCTTCACCAGAATTTCCACAACAGACAAGAAGAAGGAGAGAGCCCGTTTGGATGCGCGACTACGAAACTGGTGAACGCTTGTCTGAAGAAGAAGAATCAGATGAAAGCTTAGCTTTTCACATCTCCAACGATGATCCAATAAACTTTGACGAAGCGGTGAAAGAAAAAAAGGTGGCAGGAGGCCATGAAGCTTGAAATTCAAGCTATTGAGAGAAATCAGACCTGGGAGCTTGTGACATTGCCACATCAAGCAAAGAAAATTGGTGTCAAATGGGTTTTTAAAACGAAATTAAATGAAGAAGGCAAAGTAGACAAATGTAAAGCTAGACTCGTCGCCAAGGGATATTCACAAAAAGCATGAGTAGACTACAATGAAGTGTATGCGCCAGTAACACGATGGGATACAATCAGAATTATGTTGGCACTGGCAGCTCAACGTGGATGGTGCATCTATCAACTTGACGTTAAGAGTGCTTTCTTGTACGGTGAATTGAATGAGGAGGTTTACGTTGACCAGTCGGAAGGGTTTGTCAAAAGGGGAGAAGAAAACAAGGTGTATCGGCTGAAGAAGGCTCTCTACGGTTTAAAGCAAGCTCCAAGGGTCTGGTTTAGCAGAATCGAGAGTTATTTCAAGAAGGAAGGATTTGAGAAAAGCAATTACAATCACACCTTGTTCTTGAAGAAAAATGGAGATAAACTGTTGCTGGTAAGTCTTTATGTTGATGATTTGATTTACACCGGAGATGATGAGCATATGTGCACAAATTTTAAGTCGTCAATGCAGAGGGAGTTTGAGATGACAGACTTGGGAAAAATGAAGTTCTTCCTTGGAGTTGAAGTCTATCAAAACAAAGGAGGAATTCATCTGTGCCAAAAGAAGTATGCTAAGGAAGTCTTGGACAGGTTTAATATGTGGAATTGCAATGCTGTAAAGAATCCAATAGTTCCTGGCACTGTCTTGTCAAAGTTAGGCAGCAAAAATGCTAATGCAACACTGTACAAACAGCTGGTAGGATGCTTAATGGACCTAACGGTAACTCTTCCTGATTTAATGTTTGTGGTATGTTTGATTTCTCATTATATGGCTGATCCTAAAGAAGAACATATGATGATTGCTAAGAGGGTACTAAGATATTTAAAAGGAACATTGGATTTTGGAGTCTATTACAAAAGGAGCACAAATGTAAATCTGCTGGGATACACAGACAGCCACTATACAGGAGATGAGAATGACAGAAATCTGCTAGGATACACAGACAGTGACTATGCGCGAGATATAGACGATAGGAAAAGCACTTCAGGCTATGTTTTTCTTCTAAGTGGAGCAGCAATATGTTGGAGTTCAAGGAAGCAAGGAATTGTCACTCTATCATCCACAGAAGTTGAATATGTGCCTGCCACTGCATGTGCATGTCATGGAATTTGGCTTAAAGGAATTCTGAAGGAGTTGGGCGTCAAAAACTGTGAGTGCATCAATATTATGTGTGATAATAGTTCAGTAATTAAGTTGTCAAAGAACCCAGTTATGCATCGAAGGACAAAACATATTGATGTTAGATAGCATTACTTGCGCAATCTGTCAATTGATAGAGCTGTGAGGTTAGTTTTTTGTGGAACTAAAGATCATGTGGCAGACATAATGACTAAACCAATTAAGTTGGACCAATTTGTGAAACTCAGAAGCTTGCTTAGTGTTCGACGACTTGAGGAGTAAACTGATGTTGATTCAGCATATTTCAGTTTACGGGGAGGAATTTGTTGGAGCTATTGACTTGGTTTGCAATGTGATAGCTAAATAATAGGTAGGAGTTGTTATTTAAACTGTTAAGTAAGCTAGTTTGTAGGAGTTGATTTGTTCAATTTTGTTTAGATATGTTTTCCTTGTGTTTCGATTTTTCTGTTTGTAAGGCTTTATAAAAGCCTCGGTTAATTTTCTACTTAAAAGAATATGGATTATCAGTTTCCTTTAAAAAATAGGTGTTGCCCAGAGTTTAGACGAACATAAGAAATTGAAATCAGAGTTTTTTATGACTTGTTATTTATTTTCTAGTTCTTTTTTAGAATGACAAAAACACTAATTTAGAAGTCTAAACCATGGAATTTAGCAAAAAAAAATGAAGGAACTAATGAAATAATGATGAGTTTCAATCATAGGTCTAATACAAATTAAACAATAATGGTCGAGTCCAACTCATTTTACCTCTATTATTACTTTACAACAGATTTACTAGGATGAAAAGACCATCAGAGTACATTATTTTGTTTAATTTTGACCAATTATAAATAATAAGTAATTTCACAATGGAAAAATCTTCGATTAAGACAGCATGTTCAAATTTTCTCCAACCATTTTTCTTTTGCATGAAAATTTAACTCAAATGAAAATGTCAATACACTTTCGTCACTCTTCTAGAATGTTTCTTCCTGGTCTTACCTAGTAATCTTATTGGGTACACTAAAAATCAAAAGACCAGAAATGCATTTTAATGTCCTAGGCTATCTAACGTTTGATTTTGTCTTTCTATGGTAACGTGGAATATATACTTTTCCCCTTCTTCTGGTGAGAGACTTGAGGGTTGCTGAAAAATTAAACTTTGACCCATCATTCATCTCCCAATATTTTTTCTGCAGCATTGTGCAATGAAAACTATCAATCCTTTAGAGGCAGAAAAAATTCAGTATATTGCAACTTACGAATCAGGGCTTTTGCAAATGCTCTGGCTTATAACGGGATCTAAAAGAGATAAGCCTATTGCATGCTGAAAAACTAGGTTAATTCTCACACTCGAACAAATGATGTATCACTTGGACGATGAAGCAATTGACATCAGTTTTAAGAATGCAAAATAAAAATGGAAAATGAGGTAAATAGACAGGCGTTGTAAAGAAAACTGCTCCAAAAATATGAATATTGGAAAAAAAAAAAAGTCCTGCTTCGGTGTTGAGAATTTCCTAAACGAAATGTGCTAACCCTCAGTCTACTTGTCCTAGAGATGCAATGGCTTCTGTTTAAATGAATTGCAGAAACTTTTTGATAGAAAACTATTTGGAAGCCAATCTTCTACATCACAGTATAGCTATATTCACATGAAAGTTACTCTAACGAAAGGAAAATAATAGTCGTATCGAGGGTTAAAATAACCAAAAGTTCTTGATCATTGGCTTCCAAAGAGAAGGGATTCTGTAACAGATGGTGAATGTGGACATGCAAACTCCATAGAAGACGGATACGACATGGCAAAATCATCAAAGCTCTGAAGATTTGCAAACGTTAGGCCAGTAGCCGAAATACCAAGTGATGATAAGTCAGGCAGAAGAACGGAGCCCTCAAAATACTGTAGAACTTGACTCACAGTCGGCCTAGCTACAGGCTCTGATTGAGAGCACAACAAGCCAAGCTTCAACACCATCTTCACTTCATCTGCAATGTAATCAGTACCCAAATTTGGATCAATTACTTGAAGAATCTCACCTCTGCTCCAGCACGAAAACACCCAATCGACTAAAACTAGATTCTGATCATCTGATTCTCGTTGTGGCTCTATTGGTCTCCTTCCACAAACAACCTCTAGCATAAAAGCCCCAAAACCATATACATCAGTGCTTATTGTGGCCTTGCCAGTTATGGCATGTTCAGGGGCTAGATACCCAAAAGTTCCGGCCACAATGTTTGTTTGAGGGTCAGTCCCATGATCAAACAATCTCGCGAGACCAAAATCGCCTAATCTTGCATTTAATTCACCATCTAATAAGACATTACTGGCCTTGACATCTCTGTGAACCACCACTTGTTCCCACCCTTCATGTGGATAGAATAGTCCTGATGCTACACCTTTGATGACTGCAAATCTTTGGCTCCAATCCAAGGTGAATTGTGGTTGGTCGTAGAGGAACTTATCTAGACTTCCATTGGGCATATACTCATAAACCAAAAGGAGCTCTCCTTTACGACGACAATAACCCAAGAGAGATACTAAATTCCGATGGCATAATCGACCAATACTGACTACTTCAGCAACAAATTCCCTAATCCCTTGTCTTGAATCATGAGACACCCTCTTCACTGCAATTTCAATTTTAGAGGTGGGTAAGATCCCTTTGTATACCCTACCAAAAACCCCCAATCCCCAATATATCTGTCTCTATACCCTTTGGTGGCAATATACAAATCTTTGTACTTGAATCTATGTGGTCCATAGTCAACTTCCCAATCTTCAAGCACTTCTGCAAACTTTCTCTTCCTTCTTATATGAAAAATTAGGCCTGAAATCACTAATAACATAGACACAATGGAAATCACAGGTAACCCAATCTCGAACATTTTCGATTTCTCTTTAGGTCCAAGTCGAGGAAGTCGAGAGAGATCAAGCCCTTGAGCCATACCATTCATCTTAAAGCTCCACCCCAATATATAATGGGTAGTGGGGATTGAACCAGTAGATGATGAAAAGCCTGCATACATGGTCTGATTCATAACCGATGAAAGATCCCGGGACAAAGATAAAAGTGGAGTATTTGGCTTACCCACGTTTATTGGAGCTAAAGTGACTTGAATTTGCTTAGCATCACCATCATAATCCACCCAAACTTGAATTGGGTCTCGACTAACGAACTTCAAGTCCTGAAACTCACCATTACTACTAGCATAATATCCTGCTGGCTCTGATACTATGGATTGTAATCCATTAATATCAATTCCAACATGGTTGTTATTGATGTCTTTAAGATCGGGATTTTCAATTGTATCGAGTTCAACTGCAAAGATATGGTTGTTGTCATTGCCATTGTTGGTGTTATCAAAGAGACCAAGATACTCGCTTGGAAAAGATCGTGGAAGGCCTCTAGTGGGTGCAATCACAAAAGCCATTCCATTGCCACCCCGAGTCAGAGAATCCGAGACAATACTGAAAACAAAAGAGGTGGAGAAGGAGAAAACTGAACCAGTTGATGAGTTCTTGAAGTTGATGGGATTGGGATAGAAGGCATGACCCTGTTGTAGGTCGGTGGTTGGTGAGCCTCAAGAGGCCATTGGGTGTGAACTCAGCTGCGCCGTCTGAGACTCAGGTTGGCTGCTGATCGAAATTCATTGTAGATGAAGCCAAGATCTTCTTCTTGAGAGGCTGCTAAGCTAATAACATAGACAGACACCACCACCACCATTTTTACAAGTTTACAAAACATGGCTAAGTTTCAGCAGGCTTTAAGTTTCGGCAGACTGTGTTCACAATTCTCTGTTTAAGTCTGTTAATGTGGACATTGGTTTTCATTTTTTTTGTGATAGGGAGCAGTGTAACAATCATGCAGGTTCACCCATCTTGCCGTTCAAGTCAGTCACGTTCAAAGATCCTTGGCGTTCAGTGGGTTTGTTCAAACTTCTTAATAGAAATGTCCACATATGGTCACAGTCTTGATCACGAATTTGTTTGAAACAATGGTGTCAAACCACGTTAGTACGAGGAACAATGTTTTTAGTCCGAACGAAAGGAAAAAGTCAATTTGCTCTATTGTTGATTTAACGTAGATAATTAATTAAATATAATTGCAGTTGTTTGTTTCTCTGTATTTATTGAAAATGGGGTATGAGTTTATCTTAAAGAACTTATAATGCGTTTAGTCCGTCAAGAAAACTTCTTTGAGAATAAATCTCTTTTTAATATTACTAACAAGTTGTTAAATCTACAATTTTTTTTGAAACTCTAAAATACCATTCCTTGAAAGTAACCTTAATTAATTTCTTATCTTGAAAATTATTATCACTTAATTCAATACAGATATACCAATAAAATTTCTATCATAAATTTGAAATTCAAATTCAAAGATCTCCAATGGTCTATTTGTTTAGCAAGATAATGTTAAAAAATGCAAGAAATATAAAATTTTAAAATTTTACATGTTTGTTTAACATAAAATAAAAAATGATAGAAAAAATAATTTTTTTTTTGTTTAGATTTTCTCATATGTAACTAAATTTTTTTTATTATAAAAAACATAAAAAAAAGAAGGAAAGTTGTGTTCAATAACCTAATCATATAATTTAGTTTAGAGATCGGGGTTCAAGTCGGTCATTGTCATTGAAATAGGTTAAGAACCATTTTTTAAAAATTTGAATAGTAAAAAATATTTTTTTTCTTCTTTCAATCGAGTTAAAATAATTAAGAATAATTTAGAAAATTAGAAAAAAATTATTGTAACTTTTCTTTCTTTCAAACAATAAAATGAAATTGTTTTAAAAAAATTTTAGAAATTTTTTATGCTAACCAAATGGATGCATGAAAATATATTTTCTTTTATTTTCATTTATTTCACTTCATTTTTTACCTTTTTCACTTTCTACCATCTTTTTCTTATTAACCAAACGGACCTAATCTAATTCTTTTCTCTAATTTCTCGAATAGCTTGAAAAGTTTTGTTATTGTACTTGATGTCGGCCAAATAACCTTGTTGTTTTTCAAATACATTTTATGTCACTTCCAATTATTCAAAATTTCAGTTTTTCAGGCACTTTTTCTTTGTTGATATTCTCTTTGTATGTGGACGCATTTTTACTCAACGGCTCATGATTACTGTTACTTTGGACAAATTTCTCTATCATTTTGAATGTTTTCGTTCTGCCTTTCGCATCAAAATTAGAAAATCCTCTTTCATCTCGAATTCTCAAGTGTCCAGTTAAAATGAGTGTGTGTGTGGAAGCAATGCAACCATACCACATTGCAACTGCTTCGGCGTTGATGGCTTCCATGCACACCATCTCTTGCCGTTGTTACGGTAACCTTTCCGAAGGCCTTGCCAAGACTTGACGAAGATGAAGAAGCAAAGATGGAATTTTTGTCCCATCCCAGTCACAAACCATCGGGCCCGCCGTCTCGTGGCCTTAAATCCTCCACCTCATGATAATTGGATGAGTTGTTGGGCTTTCGGGCCGCTCATGGACTAAATACAAGAGAAATTTGGGGATAAGTCCCTATATAGAGACTTATTTGGTGAGAAGTCTATCAAGGAAATTTGTTTGAGAATAAGTTTATTTTAATTTCTATTATCTAAAATACTCTCAGTAACTATATTTAATTAAAATAAAATTAAAAACTAACAACTTCTAAATTTTAAGAGTTTGACTAACTTTAAAAATTTTTTTTTCTCTCTCATATCTATCTATATCCATATATAAATTAGGACTATTTCTATTTATATATAACATTAAAAATAAAAATAGTAACATTTAAAAACAAAAAATAATAACATTCAAAAAAAAATATATAGTAACATTGAATATTAATATTTAAAAAAATAACAGTACTAACATGTTCAATAAAAATAGTAGTGACATGCTTAACAAAATAGTAACATGGAACATTCAAACTCAAAAATAGTAATATTTAAAAAAAAATACTAACATATAATTAGTAACAATAATTTAATTATGATTAACTACCAAATTAATTACCTTTCAAGTATTGCTAGTAGGGGTGTTCACCGTACCTTAGGGGTATGAAATATGGTCTTCCATCATCCTACCCGATATTTTGCTGGAGAAAGTTTTCTTGGTCTATCCTATCCAATCAAGTATAGTATTCATACTCGAATTCCGTCCAAATTAATCAGGTAGAAGTTGGGTAAAAAATTAGGTGAACATGTTTTGTAGTTATTAATTTTTGAATTATTTTAATAATTTAAATAACTTGAACTAATTTAACAATACAATAAATCAATAATATTAAAATCTAAAATAATTACAATAATAATTTAGAAATCATATTCTAAATAAATATACAAAAGAGGTGAGATGAAGAGACAAAAGAGGTGAGATAAAGAGGTGACAAGGCGTTATAAACTTATTTTCTACAATAACTAAAAACCCTAAGTTTATAACGTCTTGTCACCTCTTTATCTCACCTCTCTTGTCTCTTCATCTCACCTCTCTAATGTTAATATTCAATGTTACAATTTTTTTTTTTTTGAATGTTATTATTTTTTGTTTTTAAATGTTACTATTTTTTTTTTTTTTTGTGTTTGAATGTTATTATTTTTTTTATTTTTAATGTTATATATAAATAGAAATAGTCCTAATTTATATATGGATATAGATAGATATAAGAGAGAAAAAAAAAATTTAATGCTAGTCAAACTCTTAAAATTTAGAAGTTATTAGTTTTTTATTTTGTTTTAATTAAATATAGTTACTGAGGGTATTTTAGACAATAAAAATTAAAATAGACTTATTCTCAAATAAATTTCCTTGATAGGCTTCTCACCAAATAAGTCTCCATATAGGGACTTATCCCCAAATTTCTCTTGTATTTATTCCATGAGCTGGCCCGAAAAGCCCAACAACCCATCAAATTATCATGAGGTTGGGGATTTGAGGCCACGAGATGGCGGGCCCTGATGGTTTGTGACAGGGATGGGACCAAAATTTCATTATTGGTGTGGGTTGAGGTGGGTTGTGGAGGGGAGAATCTTTGTAAAAAAATCATACCAATTACGTGAACTAAATTATACTTGTTAAATTCTAATTTATACTGATGATGCACAAAATTGATTTGTAAATCATTTGTCAATTAAGTAATATAAAATGCAGTAAAGTAGAGGGAAAAAGAAGACAAGGTTTATAGTGGTTCGGTCAATATGACCTACGTCTACTTTGAATGGCAAGGGTCATCGAAATTTTATTATCTTTGGTGTGGAGGGAGAGTACAAGATTACAAGCTTTGAGAGGGGAGGAGAGAATTATGCTCAAAATGAATCTGATACCTCTCAAGTGTTGGTAGAAACATACAATTTATAGTGGTTTAGTGTAGTAATTGTATAGCTAGTTGGATGGTCATAATAGGGTTGGGGCCGTTTAATAGTCATAATGGGTTGGTGTGATTTTAATAGTGATTAAATAGCTTGGTAACCTTTGTTCTCCTCAACGGCAATGAAGTTTATGATTCTCTCCAAGCGGTGAGGGTGAGGCTCCTGGACGCTCCTTTGGTGGTATAGAGAAGACTCCCAGATGACCTTGCATGCTCCTTGTTGACGTAATTCCTTGAGTTTGATGAGTTTGACTAGATCGATCACATTTGGCTGAACTTGGTGGACCTCTTGGAGTTGGGCCTTAAAACTCGAATCAGGCTTATAACATAAGTTGGACCCTTGAGCTTGGCCCATCATTTGCCCCCAATGTCCTGCATTTAAGGAACTTAGAAAGGAGGGCATTCAGTCAAGTTTGAATTTTTGACCGAATGACAAAATTAAAAACACTTCGAGATGCCAAAACATATACTTCCAGGTCTTTTTTGGGCTTTTTTAGCATCATTAATAGCCAAAAGGCAGTGACTCTTGTAGAGCTCTTCGAGAGTTTCGATTTGACATATTATGGGCCCTATTTGGAGTTACGGGTCAAAATAGCGTACACACCTCTAAAAATCTGAATTTTTTGAAAAAATCTCTTAATTGGCAACCTCATCCCTTCCAGTAGATTTTTTTTGCTTGTAGGGACCTATTGACTATATAAACTCCCTTTCTATTTCCTTTTTTTTTATTTTTAGAAAGCCCTATTTGTAATTTAGAGCTTTTGGGTTTTTTGCTTTTCCAAGGAGATTTTGAAACCCTAGGTTATAAATAGTAACTTTCTTCTTTATTCCACCCATTTCATTCATTCTTGAGAGAAAAGAAATTTTTTTTCTTGAGATCTTTCAAGAACCCATTGGTGAGACTTCCGAGTTTAGTATTTTGAACAGGACAGCTAGTGGTGAGGATGTTCGAAGTTCTGCAAATCTCGGTGAGGAACTCGAAGAAGTTGGCGTTGTCCTTGGAGGAGAGATGGAGGGGCAATGCCTGAGGGAGGTGGAGCCGCCGTGGGACACCTCCGCTAGGCTCGCGCTTGCTATGCGCGTAGTGGGAGTTCTGGGCGCTGAGTAAGCTGCTAAACGCAATTTCGGTGCTAAGCAAGTTATTTTGGGCGAGTAAAGCACTAAGTTTGGTGCCAATTTGGGTGCTGAGGCGGCTATCTGCTTGCTGCAGAACGTGAGGGAGACATATCTGGGCAAGCAGCCTGCTGCGCTGGGCAGCTTGGGCGAGCAGCCTACTATGCTGAGTAGACTGAGCGAGCAGCTTGTTGTGCTGAGCAGACTGGGCAAGCAGCCTGCTGCACTAGGCAGCTTGGGCAAGCAACCTGCTGCACTGGGCAGCTTGGGCTAGCAGCCTATTCGAGTTTTTTCAAGCGTAGCTTTTCAAAATTATTCTCCTAGAGACCTATCTGGCTCGAACAGAGTTTTTCGCCCTAATGTCAAAAAGTATCGAGGCAAGGTAGCTGTTAATAATGATGGGTCCAAAATAAGTACTATCTCCAGGACTTTAAATTCAGACGCTGATATTTTACGGATTATTTCCACCTATCATATTCCTCAAACTGTACTATGTCGTTGAGCCAAGATGGGTGAGTCTGCTTGCGATGACTCCTTTAGTGACATTGCTATTTATGAGGAGATGCTTGAGGCTAGGCTCAGGCTTCCAATACCTTATCCCATTTGTGGCATCCTGAACTATTTTTTCCTGACACTTGGGTGGTTGGCGCCCAACGGTTAGAGAATGTTGTTGAGTTTCTTAGTATTATAGAAGAGGGTGCACCATGAGGATGCCTCTCTTAAGAAATTTCATGCAGCTTATTACCCAAGTGAGACTCCTGCTCCTAACCAATGTTGATATTATTTTACCACAAGGGGAGGCAAGTTGATTACCGGACTACCCTCCAAATGTCATGGTTAGAAGTCTCGTTTCATATTCTTCAGTGGAGAGTGGGCTTCGGATGCCAATAAGGCATTGGTACCAACACGATGGGATGTTCCAAAGAAAGTTGGTACGCCCTATATTCTTACCATCTCTTACCACATTCTTTGTAGGCTGTGTACTCACTATATTCTTTGTAGGTGTTCCTGTGCTCTCCAAAGACCAAGAGTGGAAGCTACAGTCTGTGAAGTCTTACTCCACAAAGGGACTTTGAAGCTCTTATGCCCAGGGGTGGAGGAGTTATTGTTTCCTCTTTCGTAGATGCCAGTGGTCCCTCTCTAAGGTCTAGGAGTCCCTCCTTCAAAAGGAAAGGTATGTTGATTCTTCTGTATTTTCCTCCTCCACTTGGTGTTTTTATTTTTATCTTGGTGACACTTTATTTTCTATGGAGCAGTAGATAAGGAGATGATTGGGTCCCACCTTTCTAGTAGGAGTCCTCCTCCTTCTAAGGTGGCGAGGATGGAGGATACCTCAGAGGAGGCCTCTCCAACTATGCTGCCTGAGATAAGCTATCCTCAGTCAACCCCTCCACTGGCACCTCGAGTGCCCTCCCATCAAGTGACCAATCCATAGGTGCCTCCTCGGTTAGACGCTCCCACAGCTGCGCCTCCTGCCCCAGAATCTTATCTAGAGTCTCGTTTATTAGCCATAGCTTCTGCCCCCATTCATCCACTCCTTCTATAGGGACTTCTTATAGGGCACCTTCTCAGATTAACTCCATGTTGGATAACGCACAAGTCATCAAGGATCGTCTTGGAAAGTTTTTGTTCACCAACAATGTGAATGGGATTAGTGTCTTAGGCACCGAGGAAATCCTTAACTCTTTCCTAGAAGGTTGTGCTCAAGTAAGGGTTTGTTCTCTCCCTTCCTTTCATAAGTTTCTGACATTCTTTTGCCTTCTGTTTCTCTTCAGGCCTCAATTGTAGCTATGTGTTTATCATGAAGTGGTGCAAAATGGGCTTCTTACTGCTCAGAGGAGGATCACTGAGCTTGAAGCTACTAGCAGGGCTTCTGATGCTGACCTTGTGGCAACCCGCGAGAGGACGGATGGCCTTGAGACTGAGCTTTTGGCGACCCATGAGAAGATGGCCAGGCTCGAGGATGAGCTTGCGGAGGCCCATGAGAGGGCCACGCTCAGTGAGGCTGAACTTTTGGCATCCCATGAGAGGGTAGCCAAGCTCGAGGCTAAGCTTACGAAGGTCTATGAGAGGGACACGCTTAGTGAGGGTGAGCTTTCGACAACCCATGGGAGGGCGGCCAACCTCGAGGTTGAGCTTGTTGAGGTTCGTGAAAGGGTCATGCTCAGAAAGACTGCCGTAGAGGTAGAGGTAAAGGCAGCTCATGAGAGAGCTTCGCAAGCCGAGGAGAGGGCTATGATAGTTGAGAGGGACTTTGAGAGTGGCATTGCAGATGCCTCTATTGATGGCTATGAGGAGCTTTGGGGAAAAATTTCTGCTATTTTTCCTGATATTGATGTCTTAGGCTTTTTGCCAACTGAGGTGTCTGATGATAGTGATGGAGGTTCTGACGATGCCGAGGGTGATGATGAAGAAGAGGATGATGACCATGAGTAGTTAGCGTGCTAGAGACTTTTTTTATTTTTTATTTTTTTTTGAAAAAGCATTTTGTAGCCATATTTTTGTAAATGTGGTTTTTGCCACTGATACTACTTTGAAATTGAGAAGTTGAATATGAAAATGCAAATGCAAAGATCTTTTTGAAGTAAATCTAGAATTTTTATTCATTTTTCCACTTATATAAAGCCATATCGGGTAATAGCCCCACAAAAGAGTACAAAAAATAAAATAAAGTCCCTAACTTTTCTACTCTCTCAAGGTGTCACTAATAGTACTTCTTCAGGTGCTCAGCATTCCATGGATGGGGCAAAACCTTCCCCTCAGAACTTTGTATCTTGTAGGTACCCGGTCTCACCACTTTTGTTATGAGGTAGGGTCCCTTCCAGTTTGGTCTCAGCTTTCCTTCTCGTGAATCTTTTGTGGCGAGGATCACTTTCTTGAGGATCCAATCTCTTGGTTGAAAAGAACGAGACTTTACCCTTGAGTTGTAGTACTTTGTCATATGGCGCTTGTACTCCGCATTGCGGACCATAACCATCTCCCTTGCCTCCTCTACCAAGTCGAGGTTGATGCGGAGTCCTTCCTCATTGGTGACGGGGTCGTGGTGTTGGATCCTTAGAGAGTGCATCCCGATTTTCATAGGGATGACTGCCTCAGTTCCAAAAGCAAGGGATAATAGAGTTTCTCCATAGTTGGAGCTCTTGGTGTGGTGCGATAGGCCCATAAAACACCTGGGAGCTTGTCAACCCAAAGACCCTTCGTCTTTTCAAGCCTTGTCTTTAAATTCTGTAGCACCGTTCTCACCATAACTTTCGCTTATCTATTTGTCTGCAGGTGCGCTGGGCTTGAATGAGGCTGCTTTATTTAAAGGTCAGAGCATAATGAGTTCAGAAGCTTGTTGTCAAACTACTTGGCGTTGTAGCTTACAATGACATAGGGTATCCCGAAGTGGAAGACCAAGTTCTTCTAGATAAAATCCTTGACTTTTGCATCTGTTATCTTTGCCAAGGGTTCGGCCTCCACCCATTTAGTGAAGTAGTCCACCGCTACCACTACGAACATACACTATCCTCTACTGAGAGGTAGGGGTTAGGATGTCGATGCCCCATTTAGAGAACGGCCACGGACTTGTGATGACTATGAGTTCCTCTAGTGGCTACTTGGAAACAGTGGCAAAGCGCTGACACTTATTGCACTTCTTGGCGAATTCTTGGGCGTCCCTTATCATGCTAGGCTAGAAGTATCCTTGTCTAAGCGCCTTGTGGGCGAGGGAGCATCCTCTAGAGTGATTTTCACAAACCCCTTCATGGATCTCCTGCATGGCATAGTCTACTTCTTCAGGGGAGAGACATCTCAGTAATGTCAAGGAGTAGCCTATCTTGTACATGGTGTCTTGTAGGATAATAAACTTGGAGGCTCTCATCCTGAGCTTACTGGCTTCTAGAGGATCCTCTGACAACGCACCTTCTTGGAGGTATGCCCTTATCGAGGTCATCCAATTCGACTCATTCGATGCACAATTGACATTTATAGCTTTCGTGTCTAATTTGTTTGGTCCGAACTGGTGACCAATGAATGTTGGTCCTCCTGGTGGGGCTTCCAAGGATGAGGCTAGTCTGGTGAGTGCATTAGCGGTCATGTTGTCTTCTCTCGGGATGTGACAGATCTAGAAGTATTGGAACTTTGTGATCAAACTTTTCACCATGCCGAGATATTCTTATATTCTAGTTCTTTTTGCTTCAAACTCGCCCTTTACTTGATTAACAATCAATTGAAAATCACGGTAAGTGGCGAGGGTGTTGGGCTTCCATTGCAGCTGCCAGTTTTAATCTAAAGAAGAGGGGTTTGTATTTTACCTCATTTTTGGAAGCAGTAAAGTAGAGCTTCACTGCATATTTGAGGAGAGTTCCATCGAGGCTGATCAAGATTAGGCTTGCTCTATCTCCCTCACTAGTCGAGGAGCCATCCACATAGATCTTCCAAAGTGGTAGAGAGGAAGGCTCGAAGATCACTGTGGGAGCCTGGGCATAAAAATGGGGAGCCTGGATGCCAGGCTGGGCACCCAAGAGTGCCTTGGTGCCTGAGGAGAAGAGCTGGGTGCCTGGGGATGTCTGAGTGCCTGAGAAGGAAGGCTGGGCACTTGCAGAAGAGCTCTGGGCGCCTGGGGAGGAGATCTAGGCGCCCAGTTTGGGTGCTTGAGGGTCCCTACCAGGTGTTTGGGTATCCTCGCTGGCTAGGGTGGAAGACTCGTTGCTCCCTTCCTGTGCCGGTGTAAGCTTAGTAATGAAATTTGACAAGGCTTGTGTCTTGATGGCTGCCCTTGGTTGGTACTAAATATCGAATTCACCGACTTCCACTGCCCACTTAAGAAGTCTATCGTATACGTCCGACTTTCTCAAGACTCTTTTTAGAGTTTGGTCAGTGAAGACAACAATGTTGTGACTCTTAAAGTAATGTCATAAGTGCCTTACTATTGAGATGAGGGTGAGAGCTAACTTCTCTAGTCCTGAATATCTAATTTTTGCTCCTCAGTATGCTCTGCTTACATAAAAGATGGATTTTTGCATTCCATAATGGTTCCTTATGAGCATGGAGCTTACTGTCAATGGGGAAGCAGAAATGTATAGATATAATTTTTTCCCTGGTGTGGCTTGTGAAATGAGAGGAGGTGTAGCCAAGTAGGCTTTAAGCTTTTGAAATGCCTCCTTTGCCTTAGGTCCCTACTCGAACGACTTTCAAAAAAACTTGAAGAAAGGTAAACATTTGTCTGCAGACTTGGAAACAAACGTATTGAGTGCTGCAATCCTCCCATTGAGGCGCTGGAGATCTTTGGTCGAGGAAGGCGACTTCATATCTAGGATAGCCTTGATCTTGTCCGGGTTCGCTTCAGTTCCCCTCTAGTTAACCATAAAACTAAGGAATTTTCCTGACTCAACGCCAAAGGCGCACTTATCCGGATTCAGCTTCATGCAGTATACCATGAGAACATTGAAAGTTTCTTGTAGGTGGTCGATGTGGTCTGTTGCTACGAGACTCTTTAGCAACATGTCGTCAACATACACCTCTATTATTTTCCCGATCTGTGACTGGAACATCTTGTTCACCAGTCGTTGATAAGTTGCTCATGCGTTCTTCAATCCGAAGGGCATGACCCTGTAGCAATAGGTCTCCTTTGGAGTGATGAATGATATCTTTTTCCAGTCTGGGGGTACATGCTAATCTGGTTATACCCAGAATATGCATCCAAGAAGGTAAGCAATTTATGTCTTGCGGTGGCGTCAATGAGGATGTCAATTCGTGGTAGTGGGTAGCTATCTTTCGGGCACACCTTATTGAGTTCAGTAAAGTCGACGCAGAGGTGTCACTTCCTATTAACTTTAGTCACCATCACCACATTTGAGAGCCACTCAAGATAGGCTATTTCTCTGACCGTCCCGTTCTCTATCAATTTTTTCACCTTCTTTTCCATCGCTTGGGCCCTTTCAGTGGAGGCACCCCTTAGCTTTTGGCGAACATGTTTGTGGTGAGGGTTGATATTGAGGCAGTGGATAGTGACCTTAGGATAAATACCTTCAAGATCCGCATGTGACCATGCAAAAATGTCCATGTTGAGCTCAGAAAGTCTGTTAGCTGATGAACCAAATCTTTAGAAAGGGAAGAACCAATGTACACTCTTCTGTCTGGGTACTCCTTATCTAAGACTACTAGGGTGAGCTCCTCAACTAGTTCCCCTCTTTCTATGGTGACGTCATCCCTTAGATCAAGGACCTTTACTAGTAGGGCTTCTTGTGGCTTCCTCGTCTTCATAGAGGAGACATAGCACTCCCTTGTGGCTACTTGGTCTCCTCGCACCTCTCCGACTCCATTCGAAGTTAGAAAATGGAGGATGAGGTGGTAGGTGGAGGGCAAAACTCTTAGGGTATTGAGAGCTGGTCGTCCTAGAATGATGTTGCAAGCTGAAGGACAATCTATTACTAGGAAGTTGACCATGATCATGGAGCTTCAAGGTGCCGCTTCGGCAATGACAGGTTGGGTGATGGACTCTAAGGGATATACCTTCTCTCTTGAGAACCCAATGAGGGGCGACCTGATGGACTGTAATCTTTCTCTGCCCAAGTTGAGCTTGTCATAAGCCTCTGTGAACAAGAAAGCCGCAGAGCTTCCGCTGTCCACGAGAATCCTTCGTCCTTAGAAGTTGGCAACGATCATGGTCAGTACCAAAGAGTCGTCATGGGGGTGCTGAATTCTTTTCTAGAATGACAAAAACACTAATTTAGAGGTCTAGACCATGGAATTGGACCAAAAAACAGTGGAGATAATGAAACAACAAAGAGTTTTAATTGTTGACCTTGATACAAATCAAACAATATTAGTTGCGTCTAATTCATTTTGCTTTTATTATTACTTTACAACAATAGATTTACTAGGATGGAAATACCATTAAAGTACATTATTTTGATTAATTTTGACCAATTATAAATAATAAGTAATTTCACAATGAAAAATCTTCGATTAAGACAACATGTTCAAATTTTCTCCAACCATTTTTCTTTTGCATGAAAATTGAAGTCAAATGAAAATGTCAATACACTTGGTCACTCTTCTAGAAGTTTCCTTCCTGGTCTTAACTAGTAATCTTATTGGGTACACTAAAAAGCAAAAGACCGGCGATGCATTTTAACGTCTTAGGCTATCTAGAGTTTGATTTTGTCTTTAAAAATTAACCTTGACCCATCTTCTCCCAATATTATTTGTAGTATTGTGCAATGATAACTATCTAGGCAGGCGGAGTCAGAAAATCATTTCTGAGTGGACATTGAATATTTTAATAAATTTAATTTTTTTCTTGTAATTGATAAAAATAGGGTAATGTATTTATATTTAATTATTAAAAATTCATTAAATTTAAGAGAATAAAATTGATAAGCATAGTAAATACAAATGACAAAACAAAAAAGAGGCTATTTATATCTTTTTACAAAACAAAGACTAATCAAAACCATTTATAATTGACTCTGATTAATTTTCATATGTTGAAAGTCTTACATTAATTTTATTATTTTTTATATCAACAATCATGATTTCACTTAGCTATTTGTTATTCATTCGATTAAATAATAAAATGTGTTCTCTTTCATATCTGATGATGTACAAACTAGTTTGCACACTACTTGTCAAGTAAGCAGTACAAAATGCATTAAATAAGTAGAGGGAGAAAGAAGACAAGGTTTATAGTGGTTCAGTCAGCGTGACCTACATCCACTTTAAATGGCAATGGTTACTGTGTATTTTATTAACTCAAGTGCAGGGAGAGCAGAGAGTTACAAGCTTAGAGAGGGACATGAGAGTTGTGCTCGAATGAGTATGACGCTCTCTAAGTATTGGCGGAGTTTACAATTTATAGTCGTCTCATAGCGCATAGTAATTGAATAACTAGTTTGACGGTCATAATGGATTAGGATAATTTAATAGTAATTAAATAGCTAATCCGACGGAGGCGGTTACAATACTCTCCATGGGACTCGGTCAATAGATGAGGTGAGGGTTGACTTTCTCCAAGGCGGCGAGGATGAGGCCTTGGATGATCCTGTGTGCTCCCTGCTAATGTAGCTCTTTGAGCTTGATGAGCTAGACCAGGTTAATCACATTGAGTTGGACTTGTTAAATCTCTTGGAGATAAACTATAAACTTGGACCGGACTTATAATTTAAGCTAGACCCTTGGGTTTGACCCATCAATATCGGTGATGATTTCTAAAATAAATGTCAATATTACAAGGAAACTCATGGATATATATTGTCTTTTCTAGTCTTGACTAAAACAAGTGAACACAATTTAATACGTTAAAAAATCAATTAAAATATATATAAATAATTTTTTAAAAAAAATTTGAGAATGGGCATGTGCCCCGTGGGCATAAGATGACTCCGCCCTCGCATCTAGGTGAAGCAAATCTCGAAAAGTAATGAATAATTATTTTTTTTCTCCCCCTTTAGTCCTTATTTATCTTTTTTTTTTTTGGCCTTAGACTTTCAAGGTAGAGTATTTCTCTTAATAGTTCAAGAAAGATTCCATACCAATAAGACCTAAGACAAAAACTTTTAAGTTTGATCTTATAAATGAGAGATATTAACATTAGGTCTTCATCCTTGACTCATATAGTCTAATACCGTATAAATGGATAAAATATAATTAAATAGAGTACTAAAATATTACACATTTTAATTATGTATCAATGAAAGGGCTAAGAATTGGATAATAGTTATCAATCTTATTCAGTATTCGGTTTAGTCATTTATTCTAGGATATTGATGTTTTAATGACAAAAATACCCTACATTCACTATATTTCAATACCTAGTTTGGGGCATTACTTTTGAGGAAGTCTAAATCATGAGGGCAAAAAAAATTGTATAAGAATTATTTGTAATGTTTATTTTAAATAAGTCTAACATCAATCTTTGATTGATTTGTGCTAAATAAGAGAATGAGAGAAAGTTGGGCAGATCTGTCATAATGGGAGTGAGAGACGTTCACATATATATATATATATATATACTAGTAATGCACACGTGCATTACTCGTGAAAAAATTTAGATTATAAAATTTAAATTATATTTTTTAGAAATGCGAAGTGTATAAAGATGACGAAATAAAAGGCCATTGTAATATGCATTCAATGGCTTCTTGAATCTAATATGATTTTCTAACATTACAACACAAGACCAAGAAAATTCCTAAGTATAATTTACTAATCTAAAACTATTCAAGCACCATATGAATTTAAGAAATCTAGTAATAAAACTAATTCTACTCATAATATAATAACAACTCCTAAAACACTACAAACCTACTAATAATAAACAATTAAATATTAGGAGATTATTAAGTTCTTCATTCTATGAAAGTATTTTTTTTTTTGGGCATTCATTATCACTTTGATGGGAACACTAATTCAATCGAATACAAACTAATTTTAGTTTCAATTCCAAAAACTGCTACAAGGTAGACAATAGCATTTATGCAATGACAATACCCAAATAGATGGAAAACAAAGTAAAAAAAATACTATACCAACAATATGCATGTTCTGACCGAGAAAAAAAAAGCTTATAGGTTGACGATACCCAAGCACCATCGACCCACCAATCTGCACAACCATAATATGTTTAACGTCAAGGAGATAGAGATGCAAGACCACTAATTTTAATAGATTTTGAAAAAAAAATTTACCGCAACGATATAAGGTCAAATACGTTAATAGTGTTACAGGAGATCTATCTATATATACTTCTAATAAAGCAATTCAAAACATTTTAGAAGTCTAACATGTATGACAAAAAGAAAAATATATGATTTTGACTTTTTACTCTACTAATATTTTATTATATATCAATGAATAATGAATTTTTGATGGTTATGTTTATCACCTAAAAAATAGCAAAAAATTTTCCCATAGTATTAGAATTCTAGTTGAGTTTACCAATTGAATAGAAAAGAATAATGTACTAGCAAGTCATAGGGATAAAGTTTATCTAGCAAAAATTTTGGAAGTCATAGAGATAAAGTTTATTTGACTAATATATAGTTATAAAGTTTATTTAGCAAAAATTTTGAAATATTAGTAATAAAATTTATCTAGCAAAAAATTTGAAAGTCATAAAGATAAATTTATCTAGCTATTATTTTGTGGGCACAATTGCCTTTAAGGTAATAATTAGGTGTGAAATGAAAAATCAATAGTTTTTCATAGATGCTAAAGATAAATTTATCTAACTATTATTTTGTGGGCATAATTGTCTTTAAGGTAATAATTAGGAGTGAAATAGAAAATCAAAAATTTTTCATAGATGCTAATATTTATAAGTAAAAATATAGATATATGAGGAGATAAACAGGTGGCTTATCAAATTTTAAGTATAAAAATTTAATTTCAAATATATTATTGAATAATATTATTTAGATTTAAAAATTTGATATAATTTATTGGTATAATGATGTAGTTTCACAGGAATTATTAGATTAACATAAAATTTCAATATTTGATGAGTCTTACAGTCAATTCAAATGTCATAGTGAATTAAATCAACAAATTATATCAATAAATTAAATTATAATAGTATTGCTCAATAATATCACCTCTCTTAGTGATATCGAAATAGACATATTTGTACTATGCAGTGTATTAAAAATATACGATTAATATGCGTATTTAAAATAATATTGTACATCATACATAGTCAAATTTAAATAACAACCACAATATAAGGCACGATTAAATAAATTTAGATCAAGATTGTATAAAAGACATGACGAAGAATCTATATAATTTTCCCCCAACAAAGTCTTTTGTTGGTCGGCACTTATTTTATTTTATTTTTTTCTCGGTCGGTGACCGGTGGCCGGCTAAGAAAGATTTTTTTTTTTTGGGTTCTATAAAATGACCCATATTGGATAGTTGTAGCCAACAATCCTCGTTCTCTTGTGGGTTTTGGTCGATTCACGCCATGGCTGAAGAAAACCAAGATACAAAGCTCTCTCAAGAACAACCTCAAATTTCATCGAATCCATCAAGTAAGTCGTTTCTTTCTCTTTTCAGTATTCAAATTTTAAAGAAATCAAAAACTAAATTTCCATGAACGCAAGAAAATTATTATGGGTTCGAACCTCATCATTCCTTTCTCTCATAATAATACCTGGCCCTAGGATTAATTCTGTAAATAATGTAGTCTTCGTTGAGTCTGATTCTGATTAACCATTGGATTAATTTTTTTGGGTAATAACTCTTGATTGACCATAGGAATTGAGTTGTTCATCTTATTCTCTATACTCTCTAGATAGATAATAATCACTAAAAAAGGGAAAAGAAAAGTAGATCTTGGTTATCATCATCAGGAATAGTAGTAAATATTCACATCTGGATCAAATCCTAAATTATCTTAACCTTAGATTATTTATGTGACCAAATCTTTGTATTTTTGGTTATGTTTGTCTGGTGAGAATAATATTCTATGACCAACAATTTTAACTTTTTTTTTCTTTAGAAGAAATAGCTTTGTTTTAGGGTTGATAATCAACGAGCCTAGTCTGAATCGAATTGAGTCCGATTGAACAGCTTGACTCGATTATCAACCCTACTTGTCTTCCATGTGCCATGGAAAATGATTGACAATCATTTTCACTAGTTTATTGCAATATTGTGGAATTTTTCTTGACGAATCCCATAGGGCGGCTAGTTTCCCCTCTGGCTGCCAACAAGTGTTAGAGGTCATGTGGTTTTACTAGAGCGGATGTAACACACTGTTAACAGAGATACAAACAAATCAAGATTTTTATGTATCAAATATGCACACAATATTCTGAACCTACATAGAGGTAAGAAAAAACTTTGAAATATGATATTTTTAAATGAATGTTCATGATACATAAACAGAATATATGTAGGGACGTTCCCAAAATAAAAAAAATCCTCTATTCCACAAGATTTATCAAAAACCAAAAGAATTTAATTTAAGAGATAAACATAAAAACATGTGTTGCATAGAGTTTAGTAGAACATAAGACATTAAAATCAGAGTTTCTTATGATTTGTTATGATTTTCTAATTCTTTTCTAGAATGACAAAAAAACACTAATTTAGAGGTCTAAACCATGAAATTTGGCCAAAAACGGAGGAGCTAATGAAACAACAATGAGTATTAATACTCTCTCATCACTCTTCTAGAATTTTCTTCCTGATCTTACCCAGTTATCTTGTTTGGTACACTAAAAATAAAAAGACCGGCAATGCATTTTTGTCTTGGCTTATTGTTTTTCTCATGTTATCTCCAAAGCATCAACATTTAGGTTATCTAAAGTTTGATTTTGTCTTTCTAGATTAACGTGGAACATATACTTTTTCCCCTTCTTCTGGGGAGAGACTTGAGGGTTGGTGAAAAATTAATCTTTGACCCATTATCACCCAATATTATTTTTGCAGTCTTGTGCATGTTGTGCTATGATTGATAACTATCCTCTCCCCCTTTAGTCCTTCTCCTTGTTTATCTTTTTTGTGGCCTTCAACTTCAAGGTAGAGTATTTCTATTAATAGTTCAAGAAAGATTCGATACAAATAAGGGTTAATTTTATTTTGCATTCTGAAAAATATTTCGATTCTCAACTTACACCTTTAAACATTAAAAATTTTAATTTACACCCTCAATGTTATGAATTAGTAGAAATGTGAACCTCGCCTAGACTACCGTTCAATTTTCTATTATAAATTGAAACACATGAGTTATAAGTGCTTCAGACATGATAATGAGGTGTGTTCATCGTTGTATATCTTTGTCTGCGATCAGTTTGATCGTTTTATATATCAAAAATAAGGTTTCGTCAATCAAATAAAGGCTAAGTCTATAAGATTGTTGCTCTAAAATCAGTTGTTATCGACAGAGGAGACTCAATTGAGAACAATTTTCAGGCGATTATTAGTGATGAGTTCAATTATCTTATTTTAGGATTTCCTTGGATGAAATTTAAAGCGATAAACATATAGTATTGTGAACTAATAAAAGAGAAATCATTTATTAATCCAATCGAAGTGATTTTAGTTACAGGAAGACTGAATTAACAATATTGATTACATTAATAACTACCTCCTAAAAACTAACTTAATACTACTAAAATGCTTTAACTGTGGGTTTTGTAGGAGTTTGAATGTGTCCTTTAACTTTTCCACTATCCGCCTTTTATAGCCAATAACTTCGATGATTCTACCTCTATCAACGATTATCTTACTGGTAGCTACTAGACAACTATCTCCTTTTTTGAAACAAAGTTGTGGCTGATCAATTCCCACTTTTCTTTAGATTCTGCCACGTGGCCTCCACTTGATGTCTTCAGATTTGCTAGATATCAATGCATTGAATATCTTCATGATTTTATATGTTAGGTCCAAACACATGTGCAACTCACATGAGGCACCAATAGTCTATGAATTTATACATAAGCTTATGACTAAAGCACTTATAACTCATGTGTTTCAATTTATGACGAAAAACTGAACAATAATTTGGGTAAGGTCCACATTGTTACCAAATTATAACATTGAAGTTATAAATTGAGATTTTTAATGTTTGAGGATGTAAAATAAAAATTAAAACATTTTTCAAGGTTCAAAGTAACATTAGCCCTAGAAATAAAGATCTTAAAAAGTTTAGAGTCTTCATCCTTAGAGTATCTCTTCTTTATCAATGAAGGGGACTCTCTCCCGTACGTGGTTATTTTATTTACTAAATGAGGTTTCCTATTTTATTTTATTTTTTGGTTGTATAAATATAAGAGAAACCCTATAAAGTTTTTTTTATCATAATTTAGTCTTAATCAAGTCTTCTTTCAATTTTCATCGTTAGATCAACTATAGATTATTCTAATTTGATCCATTTTAATGTTGAGACGATTGAAAATTTAGGAATCAAATTGAGACCAAAGGCAAAGTTCACAAACTAACTATGATTTTTACCAAAAAAAAAAAAACGAGTCTAATGATGGATCTGAATCCTTTGCTATTAGCTTTTTCATGGCATGGGCGTTGTTTATCAAAACGACGTCGTTTCACAGTAAAACGATATTATTTTATTAAATAGAACGACATTGTTTTAGTATAAATAAACATTGTTTTGAGGAATAACACGTCTTCTATATACAGGAGAAGATCCAAACTTGTCTAATGATTCCACATAATAGTCAAACCAATATACAATTCCCTTGAAAGCGCCGTTTCACCCCTATTCCCTCCTACTCTAACCATATTTCAAAGGCGTCACTTTCTCCAACCTCAAACTGTGGACCATAGAATAACAATTCATCATAAGTTTTGATGTGCACAAGTTTTTGACATTTTTTTCCCTCATTAGTGAGGTTGATAAGGACATTACTGTTTTTATCTATGTTGAATTCATATTTAGCTCTCTCAATTGAAGCTTTTTTTTTTTGGGTCGGGGAAGGAGACGACGAGGTTAAGGTTCAGCAGCGAGAATGGTGGTCTAACCTCCTCTCAATTGAAGTTTGAAATAGTTAATTTTTACACATTCCCTGTAAAGGGCATATCCAGTGTACGACTCTCCCTCCATTGCGGGTTTGAGGAGAATTAGTTATATGCAGTCTTTCCTCTGTAAGCATAGAGAGAGAGGCCATTTCAGTAAATGCAAAATTTAAAGCAGAGGCCCTAATGATCACTGTGGTTGTAACTTATAACAAGGATGCATATTGAATTGCTTAGAGTGGTAGTCAGTAAATGTTTTGGTACCACTGCCATTGATGGTAACTATTTGATAATTTGTTTAGTTTAATGGAGAGGTTTTCAGGGTCAAGTGGGCATAGCACTGGACTGGCCGGAGCTCCGAAAACGTCATGGCCTGAATTGGTAGGCCTGACAGCAGAAGAAGCAGAGAAAAAGGTCAAGGAAGATTTTCCAAGGGCTGAGATTCAGGTTGTTCCACCAAACCATTTTGTTACTATGGATTACAGAACAAGTCGAGTCCGAATACATGTTGACTCCTCAGGAAAAGTTGAGAGGCCACCGAGAACTGGCTAGACTGTGTTACTTCCACTGAAAATAATCACTTCTGATCAGTCCTTCCAGCAATAAACCTTGTAGAACTTTTCCATGTTATATTAAGAATATGCTGATGAATGCTTCTCTTCTTCATTGTCTACCATGGAATGGATTTGGTTTGGTCATTAATGAATATTGTGTATGTACTACATGTAACTTAATGCATATGTTCAGTTGACATAACAACAGGTTTTGGTTGGCTAATTGAAGTTCGAAATGTGTAGGGTAGGTACCCTGGTGGTTGTAACATTTACCACCGATCTATCCAAACTGACATTGTATAAGCTTTTACGAAACCAGGGTGGTTTGGAAAAAAAATTCTCACAATAGGATGGTTTTAAAACTAATTCCTAATCTCATGTAGTTTTTAAAAACGTTAGTTCAACTAACATCTTAATGGTAAAAACATAAGTTAAACAAATGCTTTCAAAACAAGCCTAGTTTGTGTAGTGGTAATGGAAAGGGAAAATTTCAACGACACCTCCTTTAGTGTACTACATCTTCAAGAATATTCCTCTAGTTTTTGAATTTTTAATGACATCCTTTCTAGTTTAATTTAATATCACTAACACCCCTTACCATTAAACTACTATTTCCAACAAAAATAATTCATCTAAAATACCAAAAATACTTCTACATAACCTCAAGTAATTTTATTACATAAAATTTTATTAAAATTTGAACTGTTAAAATTTAAAAAAAAATCATAAATAACAATTTTAGTAAATAATTTGTTAGGAAATACTAATTTGTTATTACTAATTCGAAAATTTTAAAAAAAATTGAGCCTATTAAATTTTTTTTTTTTACATATTAAAATTTGAGTTAATTTGAACTCTACCCGAATTGTTAGTGCCGATTAAAATTAACTTTTGAGTCGATTAAAATTATATTTTTTTACTTATTAAAATTTGTGTCAATTAAAATTAGATTTATTAAAATTTAAGTCAATTAAAATTCATATATTTTTATATATTAAAATTTGGGCTGATTAAAATTCAATGCGAATTAATTAAAATTTGATTTGAGTCGATTAAAAATAATTTGTAATTGTCTCAAACAAAATTTTAATTAGCCCAAATTCTAATACGTAAAAAAATATAATTTTTAATTGGCACAAATTTTAATATATAAAAAAATAAATTTTAATTAGCTTGAATCGAATTTTAATCGGTTCAAATTTAATTACGTAAAAAAAATTAGAAAATATATGGGGTCTCATTGAAAATATACTTATCTAAAGGGGTCTCATTGAAGATATGTTTATCTAGAGAAGGGTGTGGATGAAGTTTGTTCTCAAATATATCCTGAGCAATTTAGTAAAATTACATTATACTTGATATTTTTAATCTGGCAGGGGGTGTCATTGAAGATTCAAATATTAGAGAGGGTGTCCTTAAAGATAAGATAAATTAGAAGGGGTGTGGTTGAAATTTTCCCTAATGGAAACGATGTATGGCCTGACAGAACAAGAAGTAGAAAGAACAATGAACGAAGAGATGCCGGGGTTTTTTTAGTAACCATGGCATACAGACCAGACTGAGTCCTGATACTCCTTGATGCCTCAAGAAATGTTGCCAGTCCACCAAGAATTGTCTAAACTGAATCATCTTCAACAAAATAATCAACGTGGTCCTTCTAATAAAAACCTTATAGACCTTTATAATTTGTTAAGAAAATTCTCTGAGCTTGACAATATCTCCATTTTCCATGCACAAACACAAACACAAGTTCGTAGACTCTGCTTTCTCAAATGAACATGACATAGACAAACGCAAATTGATGAAATATATGCTGAAATGTGAATCAGTGATATTCATTGCACAATGCAATTTCTTGTGATGCACACACAGAATGACCAAAACCAGGTCACATTTTGGAATCTTGTCCACATAGTGCGACAGAATATAACATGTATCGTGTATGCTAGAGTTGGCTGGCTTCTGCCTCTGTTCTGCTTCCATGAGAAGATCGAATTGATAAAACCGAAGGGCTCTAGACTAAGTTGCGTTTGGAATAATTTATAAAATTGAAAAACTACTTCTTAAATAAGTATTTCTCAAAACTTACTTTCATTAAATAAACACTGTTTGGATGCTCAAGCAAAAAAGCACTCAAATAAAAAATACTTTATCAAAAAGTGTATTTGGATTATCATTTAAAAAACACTTATCCATGATCCTTCCAATAAAAACCTTATAGAACTTTACAATTTGTTGAAAAATGATGATGAATGATTCTCTTGATCATGAGCTCAAAAGTATCTCTATTTGTCATGCACAAACTCGAGCTCCAGGACACCCTCCTCTCTCAAGTGAACATGAATGCAAGATGATGAGATTTATATTGAGATGTGTAACTCATTGATAGGGCATCCAATTTCTAGCAAACTGTCCGAACACCCTGTATAGAGTTAATCACCAACTCACCTAAAAAGTTTAACATGTTATTCAGGGTGTGCTTAACTTATTTATACACTTCAACACGCCTCCTCAGGTGCTGGCGTGATTTTGGGCCAAACCTAGGGTGCCAAACCTTCTACTTTGATACCACGTTACCCACAACTGTTTTAACAGTTCAAGCATTCAGATGAGTTGGTGGCTTCACATGCGAATCGAAGCCTCAAAGTCCTGGCATCAAACCATACCAACAACGCCTCTCTTTCTATACTATACAATCACATACCAAGACCGGTATAAGACAAATACTTATGTTATATTGCTCTCTATCTATTTAAGCTTTTAGAGCAGTTGACATCTCTAATACTTATGTTGTGTCGCTTTTTATAAGTTTAAGCATTTGGAGCAGTTGACATTAACATATAGCTCGAGAGAAGAATATCCATCCAAGGTTGCAAGGGGCCAAAAATATGAATCAAATGATGTTTGTTGCAAAACACAATTTATTATTGTGTACACAGAATGACCAAATCGACCTCCACAGATTTTGGAATCTTGTCCACAGTGTGCCAGAAAACATGTATGCTAGTGATGGCCGGTCTGCTTCTGCTGCCATGAGAAGATCGAATTGATAAAACCGAGGGGATCTAGGTTGGATTTTTTTGGCCTTTAAATCGAGATAACTTTCTTTTGTAGTTGGAGCAAATATGCAGAAAAAAGTTCATTCTTTAGCACTGATTGTCCTGTTCTTAACGGTTATGGCAGAGGAGAACCAACAAACCAATCTTCCAGAAGAGCAAGGGGAACAAACGTTTGTGCTCCCACGAGGTATGCCATTTCCTTCTATTTCTTTCTGAAATTATACGGCTAACCATGTAATGTTTGTTTCCAGCAAGTCCTGAGTGGCTAACTTATGATCACAATCATGTATGCTGATACTATTCTACGTATTATTGCTCTGAAATTTTTTAGATGGAATCTTCCCTTTACTCATTCTTGCTGCGATTTACATTAATAATTTTGAGAAATTAAAAAAAAAAAAAAGGAAGACATATCACCTTCCAATAGGCTGAAAGATAGTAAACAGTTTGAATAACAAATTCAAGGAGTCGCTTCTTGTTTTCACTGTCTTTTCTGAGATTTCATAGGAAGATCGTGTTACCATGTATGTTGCTTTAACAGTTTCTTACTGGGTTGAATTTCATCTGTTGAAACTTCAAATTTTGAACAGATTGAAAGGTTTTACAATTGAGAAATGGGGTTGAGTTTTATTAATTGTTGTATATATGCAACTATAAGTTCCAGAAACAGCAGAATATCGGCTGTTTATAATCCTAAACTATTTTGTACTGTGGTCTCTTATGCCATAATGTTATGATGACTTGTTTGCTAAAATGGAAATATCCAGGGTCAATGGACTACGTATTTGGATCAATTACAGCAGCAAGAAAGACATGGCCAGAGGTGGTAGGCCTGACGGCAGAAGAAGCAGAAACAAAAATAAAGGGGGAAATGCCAGAAGTTCAAGTTCATTTGATTCCACCTGGTAGCTTTTTTACCCTGGAATACAACCCCCAAAGGGTCCGATTATATGTTGATTCCTCAGGCAAAGTCACCGAGGCCCCTCAAATTGGCTAATGGGTATAATTTTCACTTCTTCAAAATAGGAACTCCTCTATCGGAACTTTATAATGATTCCTGAAATATATCATGTGAGGCACAGATGTCCCAAACTTGGTATCCTCCATGATTGACATCCCAAATCATGTGTGTTATATATACTTTAGGGTTGGTATTTGAAAGATAGAATCTTATTTTCATTTGCTTGCAGAAGTTTTGTGGATGCCTCAGTGATTGTTTTATAGAACTCAAAAAAAAAAAACCAGTGATACAAGTATATGGGGGTATAAGGCTGTCGATCACTTATCTCTTTCAGACTTTACTACAGGCAGAAGCCTTGTTCACCTGATAAGACCTAACAATTTAGAAGGATTCATGCTATGGCTTCTTATATAGGCAAATTTTTTCTCCAACTGACATTGGTTTGTAGGTGTTCCCCCTTTTTGTTTACTCACAAGCTTGGGGATACTTTTTCTCGTTAATGAATGGAAAGGAAAACATAAGCACATCCCAACTGAATCAACAAAAATATATTGCTGGAGTAAAATTACTTGACTTGAATGGCCTATGGTTGCTAAAACTGGAAAACATAAGAAAGGATTGGTCATACAGTTAAAAATGAAATTTGCTTACTAGAAAGTCGCCTTCCCTTCGGTAAAAACATTGGAATGTTTTTCACCTCTAAATTTTCATGATGTATATCTTTTGAGTTTTGGCTGATGCTTATGGGGTTTATGTTACCTAAAAATGATGTTTTGTGAACCAGTAACAGGAAAAAAAAAAAAAAAGAGTGAATTTCCTTTTTCATTAATGTCTGAGAATGATTGAAGTCTTAACTACCAATTACATCTCACAGGCTCCGGTATCAGAGGGAAGCGAGTGCATTGCATATGGCCTTTTTCTAAAAGAATCGAAGTCTAACTACCAATTACATCTCTCAGACTCCGCTATTTGTCTCATTTTTTTGTGACCCAAGAAAAATATTGTGCACTTATCGAAAGTTTAAACAGCATGTGGCACTATAGTAATACACACCACCTGCATTTATATAGGCCATGGGGATGGCATGGAAAAGGCACAGAAAAATGAACACAGCAAATAACTGTTGAACAGCAAAAAAAAACAATTTGTAAGGGCTTTAATTATTAAAGCCATGCATAACTCGAGGTTGGAAAATTGGAAGTTCAAAAGAAAGCATGCATTAGAACACAATTACAAGACAGTCTAGAAAGCATATTTGACATCATTAAATACATACATCATTTTTGTGGCTACTCTGTTGTTGACATACTCTAATTCCTAGAACATACTTAGAACTGGTACAGGCAGCTCCCATTGTCACTCCGAGCTGTTGGATCAAAGTTTGGTGCATTTGGATCAGTGCAGCCTTCAGGAACAGGAAGGTTAACTTGTTGTGCTGCTTTGCCTGCACATAAACAATGAAAAAGAAGCTTAAACAAACTCATCTAAAATCTTGATCCCTTCTTAATCATATTCCAGATGCAAACCTCCAATCAAAGCCTTTAGGACAAAGGGTGCTAACCATAGAAAGTTCCTCTTTTCATATCATCTTCATTTGCATCTCCAAGGGCTGCCTCATTCAAGTACTTGTCAGCCAGTTGGACTCTCTTTACGTTTTCCTGTTCTTGGACAAGCATGCTTCCATACTCAAGGAGCTTCTCAAGAGTCATCTTTGGTTGCTCAAACGTCGGAGGTCCCTCCTTTGAATTCACAAGCTTTTTCCCAACATTTTCAACCCCGACACTAGAAATCCACTTCTTCACTTCATCGTCATACACTCTTGCCCTCAGGGCTCCAAAGAAGTCTGCACCCAAATATATTGATTTGGAACATTAATTTTCACTGGCACCGTTTGAAGTATAGCCACATCAAGACCCTCTTTGTCAATACTCAATAGCTTCCATAAATCAACTAATTGGTGGTTTTCCTTTTTTATTTTCATTTTTCACGGTGTGTTTTCATCACTGGGCAATATACATTCATCATGTTGTCAAAGATAAGAGAGACCTTCTCTTTTGCCCCCAAAAGTTCTCTGTAATCTGTATGTTTACAACATATCACTAAGGTGAAACTTACCGATTGACTGCCCAGGGAATGTATCAACAAGCTTCACTATGTCCTCTGGAGGAACATGGTCAGTTCGGAAAATGCCAGTGCAAACACCAATCCGGTCTTCCCTAGTAGGAGCCCAGTAGAATTTTTCCATGCAACCATCACGAATAAGAGGAGCGTACTATGTGGAGAAGTCATTACTGGTGACTATGATAGGAACTCGGGGATTCTCCTCCTTGTTGTACATACCAGGGAGCTGAACATTGGTTGGGTTATCAGCAATGTTCATCAGAGTGGCATTCACCATCTGATTGTTGACTGTGCATTGCGTAGTTCCACCAAGTCTACCTGCCCCTGCATCAAGATCATTGATGAATAGCACACACATTTTCCCCTTCTTGATGATGTCTGCTGCCTTGCAGTACCTTTGCCTTATCAATTTTGCTGGCTCTCCTGCATTCCCACTTTCTAATTCTCCGGCACTGATCATAATGGGGCTGAAAATTTTCATTGTCATAAGACCATAGAGTAAGCATCAAACAAGTATATCAAAATTTGATCTTCGAAATCAACTCCAAATGTTTTTTTTTTCTCTCAACTTAAAAGAAAATAACATAAACTTACTTAATTCTCATTTTGGCAAAGACAAGCTCACACTGGAATGATTTTCCTTGACCTTTTCCTCCCCAAATCCCCAGGATCAGGGGAACCTGCATTGAAAATTTTCTGAAAATTATTTTCTTGGCTTCAATCAAAAACTAAGTTTATGAAGTTTACTAGATAGCAAACCTTAATGTTGGGCAGGTTCAAGAAGTTCTTGGTGATGTGAACAACAACCTTGTCCATGAAAGCGGGTGCAATGTAGAAGCCATCCATGTTATTGTCCAATTGGTATCTAATCAAACAGTTAATATACAATATTAGCTGAATCAAGTCCCCCACAAGTAACATTGGACAGAAAAACAAACACTCATACATAAGATTGCCAATACTAAGATACAATCTTTTGCGAATTACGGGGTTTTGAGCACTTACTGTCGAAGGCCTGCACTGATGTAATCGTAGGAAGTCATGATGGGATTGTGAGTACCAGAACCCGTAGGAGCTTGGAAGAGAGAATCCACCATTCCCGTACCTCTAGTGATGTCCTGTATATCGAATGCAAGGCCTTTCCATCTATCCTTGTTGGTCTGCTTCTGCTCATCCACTTCAGCAACAACCTTGAAGCCCCCACCAGATGAAATCTTGGGGCTGGTGGTCTTGAAGTTCACTTTCTTCAAACTACTACCAAAAAATGCTGTGCTTGGAACTGAAGTTCCGATACCATAGCCATTGAAATTCAACTGCAACAACGATGACCCCATCTTAAAACCCAATGCACGGCAGAATTCAAAGGAAATAACAGATTCCATGTTCTATGCTAAATCTTTCGAAAATCGAAACCCAGAAAATAAAAAACCCACTAAAAACTCAGTCTCAGAAGCATGCAATTCAAAGGGTCACCATTAAACCACTCACATTCCAATTAAAATCATCATTGTTTTACAATTGATTCTGGCCAAATATTATAGCGAAATTCAGACTACTTATTACAAAAAAAAAAAAAACCATAGTTTATCAGCTAATTAGATGAATCTAGGCGAAACCGATTAAACCAACAAGAATGGATGGCATAAAGACTGAAAAAAATAAGAGTCCGCTCGATAATATCGAAGAGAAAGACATCCACAGAACTACATATAGATAGTGGGTAAAGAAGGGCGGTATAAAGTACTACCGATGGTCGGTTGACAGCTCCGACGGGTGAGACGGAGGTAGCCATCGGACTGTAGAAGTGATCAAAACGGTTGAGAGTTTAATGCTGAAGAGAAAGGTGGAAACAGAAGCTGATCAGTTTCAAAAGTTGGGTTGCGGGAATAGTATGGGGGTTGAATTTATATAGGGTGGCCATGTGGGTCTGTGAGGTTGAGTTGTTCGAGAAAGTGAAAGAGTGGAAAACTCTGTGGATTGGCTTACGAATTCCAAACGGCCAACGGCCACACAAATGGGGATTCTCTGTATTAGGAGTCAGACATTTGATAATTCCGAAGTTTTACATTCAAATTTTTTTTACACTCTTCGTGCATTAGTCATCCTTATTGTCCCTTTTGCTTTAATTCAGTTCGAATTATATGGTCAATTGTTGAATTTAAAGAAATAATCGGTGTAAATTTAAATATTTTATAACAGAAAAAATAAAAAAAATTTCAATGCAATGGTTATCACTGACAAATGATATCATCATTTAATTACAAATGGTCAAAAGGAACTTACTATTTTTATAACTATTAATAATTAACACATATAAGATAATAACACTACATAATAATAATAACATAATAATGATAACATAGTGTTGTATTGAATATTGCGGCATAAAGTAGGTGGACATGGTTAGTTTTTGAGGTGGATGATTAGATTGGATACAAACAAAATGGAGGTGTCTAGGAAGTAAATAGGTACGAGGTTGGGGTTCAAGCTTCTCCCTCCTCCATAAATATTAGGAAATTATTTTTCATTTGGTGAGGAATAATAACGAAAAATACTTTTATAAATCTAATGTTTGTAACAAAAAATTAATTTTAGTCGATAATTTAATCAGTAATGCTAGAGTGATCGAATTTTGGGACCAAAATATTCATCCAAAATGACATGACAGTTGACTTGAGTTTCTTTATTCAGTAATGTTAGACTAACCAAATTTTGGAATCAAATTTGAAACCTAAATAACATGGCAGTTGACTTGAGTTTCTTTAATTGGTGTCATGTCATTTGGATCCCAATAAAAACTTCAAATAGTCAACTGTCATGTTATTTGGGATCTAAATTTGGTTCTAAAATTTGACCAGTCTAGCATTACTCTTCTTTATTTGGTGTCATGTCATTTGGGCCCCAATAAATACTCAAAATAATATGTTGTCATGTCATTTGGGATGAATATTTGATCAATAAATTTGGTTAGTGTAACATTACTCTAATTTAAGATGACTAAATGAGTCATTTGAAATAGTTATCCACCACTTAATTTCTTATGAATATTCTAATTTCTAGGCGGATAATTTGTCTTTGATTGAATTGAAGATGAGATTAGTTGAAGTACACATAAACTGACATAATACACCTCATCATTAAACTAAAACTAAAAAATAAAAATTGTCACATTATAACTTGAATTCAGCAAAAATAAATTAATCAATAATGTCTCGTTGATTTAAAGCATTGTCTTAAAACCAAACCCATTTTTGAATGATCAAAACTAAAAAAAATATATTGAATCAAGAAACTTTTATTGTGAAGACATGGTGGGGGCAATTCAGAACCATCCTCTTCTTGTTGAAAATCCAGATGGACACCTCAGAACCAATAATATATGACTTCTTTGGCTGATCAATGTGCACGTGTCACATCCTCGTGGCATTTCATTTTCACAATCTCTTGTTTCATTTTCAATGGCCTACATGAAATCAAGGGCTAGTATGTTCCACACTCTTCTTTTAAGTTCTATTGCCTGGACCTTGTTTTTATTTGGCCGTGGGTATATTTTTTTTTTAGAAATTATTTAGTTTTAATTACCTTAGTTAAACTTTACTCTATTAAATCAATTTTTTTATCAAATAATTATCATTAAGTATAAATTTCAATTTTTTTTTGTATTACCTAATTATCCTTACCATAAATATTGCCTATTAAATTACGAGTTTTTATGTTTTCAAATATCTAAATATTAAATTTGAGACTTTCAATATTCATTGATCATCTTTTATTAATACTGCATACCTGATTGATAGTTTCGATGTTTTCAAATATTTAAATATTAGATTTGAGATTTTCAATATTCATTGAATGTTATTTACTATTTAAATTTTGAAGAAGAACAAAAAAATTCAAATATCTAAAAGTACTGTTTGAAAATTAAAACAAAATTAATATTACATTATCATCTCTTACTTTCTCTTCCTCTATTTTTTATCTCTCTCACTCTCGCTCTCCTTTTATTTTCTCTTTCAAACTCGTTCTCTCTTTACCCCCGCACGAATTCAAGGCACTTTTACTCTCTCTTCCTCCCTATTCTCTCTCTCTCTCTCTTTATTGAAGAAGTGCGAAAGATGAATTTTATTATCATCTCTCACTCTCTCCCCCTATGTTTTATCTCTCGCACTCTCTATCCCCATTGTTATTCTCAAACGCATTCTCTCTCCCCTGCATATTCCAGGCATTTTACTCTCTCTTTTTCCCTATTTTTTTCTTCTCTCTTTCCTCCCCTATTTTTTCTCTATTGAAGAAGTATGAAATTTTGGTTTTGGGTGTACACTTCCCATTCTCAGTAGTGCCTAATCAAGAGACTATGGTTCCGATGGAGAAGAAGAAGAATCGAACGGTTGGGCTGGCTATTTCGAGTGGTGGAGACCTCACTTTGGCGGTGTTATTGAATAAGACTCTATTTTCTGTAATGGTTTCGATTATGCTCGTGCTTATGCATCCGACCACGAGGTTCTTGGCAAGACACCATTATCGAGAGTAGCGCGTGACTTTTTATTCCATTATCATCTCAGGTTTTCTTTTTCTTTTGTCATATTTTATTGCTTTTCAAGATTCAAGGTTATTAATCAATTTTTTTTCATTTGGCACTGTTTTTTCCATGTGTCACTATTTTTTCTATTGTGTCACTTTTTTTTTTCATTGTGTCACTGTTTTTTCCATTACCACTATTTTTTTTCCTTGTTTCACTGTTTTTTTTCTTATGTCATAGTTTTTTGTAGTGTAAATTAATATTTTTTATATATATATAGAGAGAGAAGGAGTTCTAATAATTATAAAATGCTTAGGGTTTGTTTGGTTGAATCTAAAAAAATAGTATTCGAAAATAATTTTGAGAAGAGTTTTAGAGAAATATTTTAAATATTTTTTGAGACGAATAACTTGTTTGGTTAGATGATTTCAAAAATAGTTTTACAGAACAGAAAACAGTAAAACATGTTCGGACAGTTATTCAAAAATTAATCAAACATATTCAATAGTTTTCATCAAAAATAAAATACAAAATATACAAAACACAGATAAAAAAATTAATGTTTGATCGCCGATTGAACCAGATCAAACACAGATCTGAATCCCCCTGTGTGTCTGTGTCCAAAGCCAGATCTAAAGCAAGATGCAAAAAAATAATAATAATAACCACATAATAAGATCTTGAACCAAAAAAAAAATGGAGAAGAAGACCTTGAACGCAGATCTTACAAAGACGCTGGAGATCATCGGAGAAGACAGATCGTGTGTGTGTGTTTTTGTCTGGTTTTGCCGAAGTGAAGACATAGAAATTCGAGGAGAAAGAAAGGAAAAGAGAGAGACAGAGAAAGAGAGGCAAAAGAAAAAACCTTTGTATAGTAAAATCTATTTTGCTACTAAGGAGGTTCAAAGGGTAGACCTCATTAAAGAGAGGTGTGTTCTTCATGTTTCCCTTTTTCTCTTCTTTTGTCTCCAAAACACTCAAAACAAGTTCAACTTGTTTCCCTTTTTTTGTTCTTTACATCCATTGTTTTCATAAATTAGAGAACTAAAAACCCAAGCCAAACAGCTTCTCTTTTCTAGAATTTTGAGAACAAAAAAAGGCCCTTGAATTTAGGAATTTTAGTTTCCAAATGTGTTTTAATTATAAGTAAAGTTTCCTAATTGGTTTTATGAGAGCATTTATTTTATTGTTAAGAGTGTATTAGACATTTGTTTTCCAAATAGACTTTTAGCCAAAATACTTCCTATTTTGACTTTTAGCTTAATAAGTGTTAAAAGGTATATCGGCTTCTAAAAAATCCCAAAAAGAAATGGTTCGGCCTAATAAAATTTTGTAGGCCTCAGTCCAACGCGATTATAGCTTCCTATTAATTATATGTGTACTCTAATTAGGCCTATCAATGGATCAGATTTTTATCCAAATTCGATCCGACTTAGTATAATATGAATTGACATTTTTTTTATTGATAATCTGAAATGAATCTAAATTCGAAATCTTATATTTTCGAATTAAAATTTAGATATACATATATTCGATCTGAATTATTTATATATTTCTATATAAATATTAAAGAAATTAAGTGTGGAAGAATTAGTCCAAGGTAGGAGAAAATAGAATCCTGATATAGTTTGTTTAAATTCAAACTCTTACGAGAGTCAAAACTATATGAAATTAATTAGGTTATTGTATAGGACTTCAGTTGTGTAGATACACTATATATTCTATATGAGAATAATTGAAATTAATATAATCAGAAAAAGTATTTCTCAAACTCTTACATGGTATCATTGAGTCAGTAGACTAATGTCACCCAAAATGTATTCTCCTTCTTCCTCCACTTCATATCAGAACCTTGCAAATCTCTCTATCTTCGCCATTATGCCCACCATTAATACTATTAAACTCACTCATGAAAATTACCTCCCGTGCAAAGCACAACTTGTGCCATATTTTCGTGGTCAAGATGTATATGGATCTATTGATGGCACCATCCCTCATCCTCTAATGACTGTCGACGCTTCTCATTCCGAAACTGTCGCAATTACACATACTCCTAACTAGACTTATTTCTTATGGAATAAGCAAGATAATGCTTTTCTAAGCATCATTATGTCATCCTTGACAGAAGGTGTTCTAGCATAGGCGATAAGCTACACCTCCTCAAGGGTTGTGTGGCTTATACTTAAATTTTTTTTTTCTCAATCTCATGCCAACTTTGCACACAACTTTTGATTGCTTGGACGGGATTTCTTTTGGCCAATAACTTCTTTCTCTCAATCAAATGGTTTGCTGATGAATTAGCTATGACATGTCAAGCTTTAATTCTGAAGAAATCATAACTTATGTCTTAGCAGGTCTAAGGCATAACTATGATTCTCGTGTGGCCTCCATTATCGCTCGGTCTAATCTTGTCACACTTGAGAACTCTACTCTCTCCTTCTTACCGGTGAGTCTCGCGTCTCACACAACGATTAGCCTCCATTATGGTTTGTGTCTGTAAACCCCACACTTTTATCTTTATATATAAATATATATACAACAAGTAATTATGTCTTTTGAAATGTTAATGTGGTAAAACTCGAAAACTTAATTTTAGCTTGTAAATATAGGAAATAGTTTGCAATAGAACTTATACCAACTATGTTTGATGTACAAATGTATGTTGTGTAAATTTGAGTTGGCTTTGGAGGGTTAGAAATAGATTGGAAATAAAAAACGGGTGAAAAAGGCAAAAATTGGACAAGCGTACCAGTACGACGAACTCCAGTAGCTTATGCGTACCTGTACGCGTACCGGTACACTCTGTAAATTCCAGAAATTTTTAAGTCGCGATCTAGGGTTTGATTTTCTCCCTATAAATACCTAAGGACATCCCATTTGACCCCATTTCAACACTTATAACCCTAGGAAACCTTAGAGAGGAAGAAAGAGAGGAAAAAACACAAGATCAAAGGGGATTTGCACATTGGATTGGATCAAAGCCCTAATTTTTCAAGAACACCAAGGTTGGGTTTCTTCCTATTCTCTTACATTGGGGCTAGGATTTATATATATGTATTCTTTTGACTCTAAATCTTATGTATATGCTATAAAATTATTATTTCTTGGTATCCTTACAAAGATCACCATGTTTTAAGCAAAGTAATGGTTGGATAGTCATTAAATATTTTTTCTTAGCATGAAACCCTAGTTTTCAAGATAAATGGATTTTTCTCTTGATTTTTCCTTTGTTCTTAATTTCAAAACTCTAGTGCTTTGTATTGAACAACAAAATAGTATTTGTGATGATCTCTTGTTTATTACCTTAAATGTTCTATTGGAAAATACTTATGAAAATTGAGATTTTTGATTTACTTGTGATTTGAGAAAATAGTTGTTATTGCATCTCTTGTATAGTTGTTGTGATGAACTTGAATTGCATTTGAGCAATGCCGTAGAGTGTTAGAGGTTAGTCTATCCAAGTGGAGGTGAGATGATTGCCTAACACTTGTAGTGGATTGTTGTTTGTGAGAGCAACCACTATTGTTCACATAAGTTCGAGGCTGAGAGATGATATACCTTTCCTGCGAAGGATTCGTTAATGCCGTGAGAGATGGTATATGTCATTCCTAAAATGTTTGGGATTGTGTGATTGTGGTGGGTGAACGAGATAGAATCGGGGTGTAGATTCATGAGAAGTAACCAACATACATGAGAATGTGGGATGACGCTATTGAATGAGTATTCGATTTCTATCACTCCGACATGTTTATTCCTTTCATTTAAATTATTGCTATTGCGTTCACTTGAAATCAAATAAATTGTCATTATTTTATTTCAAGTTACATATGCTATTTTAAAAAGTGAGACCGAACTGTTTTATAAACCTTGTTCGAGTTTGGGAGGATGTTGCTACAGAGCTTAGTGCTCACCCCTACAAACAATATATTTTTCAGATTATGTATTAGATGAAGAGCTTGAAGTCAATGAGTAGGTGTATTGGGAAGCTCTGCTAGACGGGCACGTGGATCCCGAGGTGGATGCTTAGGGTTATACTCTCCTATGTGCTAAACTAAGAAATTTCTTTTGAGACTCGGTGGAGTCTAATATTTTGTTATTCCGCTGCAAGTTAAATTTGATTCTTTTTGATGTAATTGTCATGGTTGGACATATTCTTTTGGGATGATGTTGTAAATATTAGATATGATGAAAGGATTTTTATTTATTGATTGATTTTATTAGTTGCTCTCATAATGTGAATGATTTTAAATTATAATGTCGTTCAAGGTAGTTTTTGGGACGTTACAGTGTTTCTCTTTAGATTGACATAGACAACTTGGAAATGCCTCTCTTCCCGTTGTGAAGCAAGCAATTTCCTTTTCAAGTCCAATTACCAATAAACAATATTCAACTTGCCAAGATTGTCTGATGGCGAAGAGCCATGCTGTACGTTTTAAATCTACACATGTTTCTTCTTCTAAGCCTTTAGAATTGCTATATTAGGATGTATGAGGACCAACTTCCGTTGTTTCTAATTCAAGGGCTCATTATTATTTAAGTTTTCTTGATGATTGCACAAAATTTGTATGGGTGTTTTCAATGAATCTCAAGTCATATGCTGAGTAGATTTTTGTGCAACTCAAGGCTTGCGTTGAGCGTCAATTTGATCTTAAAATAAAATATCTTCAAAGTAATTGGGGAGGAGAACATATACGTTTGCCCACATATTTAAAACAATGAGGAATTACACATAGAGCCTAATGTCCGCACACACACCAACAAATGGGTGCAATAGAAAGCGACATTGACAAATTGTTGAGATTGGCTTTTCCCTTCATTTTAATTTGTCGCAACAATATTGAGAAGATTCTTTTTAAACAACAACTTATATTTTAAATTGTCTCCCTACACCAGTTTAAAAAATAAATCCCCATATGAATTTGTTTTTCAAAAACAACTAGATTACTCGTCTATGAGGGTCTTTGGTTGCACTTGTTGGCCATATTTACAGTCCTACAATAAACATAAAATTGATTCTCGATCCAAAACATGTGCATTAATTGGTTATATTGTTGGATATCATGACTGTAAGTGTCTAGATTTGTTAACTAGCAAAATCTATGCTTTTCTTCATGTAATATTTAACGAGACATTGTTTCCCTATGACAAACCTCCACAAACCCAACCCCATACTCCTTTGGCTTTTCTTGTTCTTCCTCCTCATCTTCATCTAGAGTCCTTTTTTGGTTCAAACACAATGTCCCTACCAGACTCCTCAATCCTGAATGAATTGAATTCCCACTAAAATTCAATTATTCCTAAAATTTCTCATTCCATGAGAAATGTGGTTGCGGTGTCAAATCCCATTATTTGCTCGCCAACTAATCCTATTTTTCACGAACAGATTTCCCCTATAGATGTGCCCTTGCCAAGTTAGCCTGAGCCATGTTCAACATATGGGATGGTGACCAGGTGTAGGAACAACAATAGGAAACCAAATACCAAGTATCCATTGCCGAAAGCATTACTAGCAGCCACGGTTTCCAGTCCCTAGAGCCATCCTGTTTCAAAGAAGCTTCAAAGCATCCATAATGGTGGATAGCTATGAATGAAGAATTTGATGCTTTGCTAAAAAATGGAACATGGTTTCTTGTTCCTCCAAATCCTAATGTCAATTTGGTGGGACGCAAATATGTCTTTAAAATTAAAAGACACAATGGGCCATTGAATGCTACAAGGCTAGAATCGTTGCTAAGGGCTACCATTAGCAACAAGGGTTTGATTTCAATAACACTTTTAGTCCCATGACCAAGCTAGCAACAGTTCGATTGGTACTCACTATTCACAAGGTTGGTGTCTAAGGAAAATTGATATCCATAATGTCTTTCTACACGGAGTGTTCAGGAACATGTTTAAATGTCTCAACCACCTGGCTACAAACATCCACAATTTTCCAATTATTTATGCAATTTTCCTAAGTCTTTGTATGGTATCCATCAAGATCCCGTGCATGGTTCTCCAGACTCACGAACAAACTTGTACAACTAGAATTTTGTGTAAGCAATGAGAATTCTTTGTTGTATGTTTTTCGCCAGTCAACCTTAAGAATATATTTTCTCATCTACGTGGATGTTATTATTGTTATAGGTTCAAACAACTCAGCTATTGACAACATTATCACACTCCTACATGCTGATTTTCCAGTCAAAGAACATGGGAACCTCAACTATTTTTTAGGCATTAAAACACTGCCTCACTCTGATTGTCTCTATTTAACTCAACAGAGGTATATTGTGGACTTACTCAAATGGGCTGCGATGGATAAAGCAAAACCAATCTCCACTCCTACGTTGATTTCTCAAATCTTGACTGCATCCGAAGGTAAAGGTTTCAAAAATCCTACCCTTTATAGGAGCATTGTTGGTGGTCTTCAATATCTCTCCTTTGGTCATCTTGATCTTGCTTTCTCCGTCTACTGAGTAAGCAAATTTATGCATGCCTTGAAACATGCACATTGGCTGGCTGTGAATGCGGTACTTGAAACATACAATTTCATTTGGCCTCAGTCCAGTCTCCATCTTCAAGTATTTTCAGATGCAGACTGGGCTAGAGATAGAGATTATTGGTGTTCCATTGGTGCTTACTGTGTATTCCTTGGCTCAACTCTTATTTCATGGAGCTTCAAACAACAACAAACCGTTGCACGCAGCAGTACGAAGGCCGAATATAAAGTACTTGACAATGCTGCTGCTGAAATCTAGTGGCTTCAATCTATTGTTCAAGAATTGAGATTTCCTCTTAACTAGGTTCCAACTATGGTGTGACAACATTGGAGCAACATACTTTTCTTCTAATCCTTTTTTAACGCATCGAAATATATTCACTTTGTACGAGATCAAGAAATTCGAAACAGAGTTCGTGTCCAGCACATCTCCAACAAAGATCAGTTCACTGACAAGCTGACGAAGCCTCTTTCCATAACAAGATTTAGGTTCCTCAGACATAGTCTCACTGTCCGTGACCTCCCCATTCGATTGTGGGGGCATGTTGAAGAATCAATCCAAGATATGAGAAAATAGAATCAAAAGATAGTTTGTTTAAATTCAAACTCTTAAGAGAGTCAAACTGTACGCAGATACACTATTGTATAGGACTTTAGTTATGTAGATACACTATGAGCTCGTTTAGTAGACGTATTATGAGGGGTATTAAATATTTGATTATTCTTTGTATGTTAAGCAAATTTGATATCGTATTAATTTTAAAAATGTATATTAATCGCATACTTATGGTATTTTTTTTGCGCGATATACCTGTATTATAAAGATATTTTAATACCACAAAGAGAAGTGGTATTATAATTCAACTCAAACGTATTATTCTGCATATTTACTATTATAACTTACAACTGATAAAATAAGTTGTCATCAATGTAACAAACATTGATTGAAGACATTTTTGTTAATTCAATATTAATACGATGAAATAATTCTATAACCAAACAACTGATTTGATTAAATAACGACTATTCAACATTTATGTTGTGTATTGCTAAACACTAAATATAATTACGTATTATTCTAATACCACATTTAATCTTGTATTTTGTCCATCTGTATTGTATTAGGCTGTATTATTTTATCTAATCTATCTATTTCTAATACGGCAACCAAACAAACCCTATATATTTATATATGAAGATAATCAAAATTAATACAATCAAAAAAAGTATTCTCAAACGTTTACATTAAGTAATTATTTAAATAAATTTAGTTGATATTTAGGTATAATTTATAAAAATTTAGTTACCAATGAGTCTTTGATCTAATGGTACTCCTTATCTTGTGAAAGTTTTGTCTTCTAGAGGTCAAGGGTTCAAACCCTCTTCCCCTTCCCTTCCCAAAAAATAAAAAATAAATAAAAATTTAGTTAATTAAGTTACTCAGATTGAATTGGATCGAATTTTGACCTATTAATGGATTCAAGTACGGACCATGAAATAAAATTCATCAAAATATCATATTGAACTTTTTTAATTGGATCAGTCAAAAGTCAATTTAAACCCAATTCATTGACAAGCCTAACTCCAATGAATCCAATTCAAGGAAAGGCATATGGGTGCCCTTTTCTACTTTGCTATAAAACCTTGCATTTCCCACTTAACTTCACACAAAAAACAAAACAAATTTATTGACTACAGATTTAATGTTAATTTTTATGAGTTGTGATTTGAGTAACTCCTAAGATCCGCTTAATAAATAGATGAAATAGAATTTATTATATATGATACAAATTCAACTATTTAAAGATATGGAATTTAATGTAATAGTGGAAATCATTTTGACAAGGTACAACTTAAATATAATATGAACTCGCACTAGTAAAAATAATCATTTTTATTTGCACGAGAAGCATCAACATAAAATGCATGAATTTTGTTTTGTAATTCTAAAATGAAATCCCCTAATGTCCTAGGAAAAGCATATGATAATCATACACTAAATATTTTACATCGCTGTATATTTGTTCTAGCTGTTTAATGTAGTCTTTAATTGCCCATGTAGCCGAAGAAAAGTAAAATACAATAAAATAATGTTTAAATTCATCAAAAAAACAAGGTCAAAAAAGGGGAGTATGATCCTAACATGTTTAACAAATTTTGAATCTCTTTAATAACATGTTTCAACAATAAGTTAGAGAAATTCACCAGCTTCAATAATAAGTTAGTATGTCTCCAACTTAAAATCTCAAAATTTTCTCAAATTGTGTAATCAAAGACATACTCTATTGACAAAACAGTCATACTTAAGACATACATCAAACCTTGAGATTTTGTATAAATTGAAATGTCATAAATGTGCACACATGTAACATAGGAAGAATATCATGCTAACAAATAATCATTCAAATATTTATTATTTATCAAATAGATATATCTCAACCATAATGATTATCAAATATCACATAAATAAACTCCCACTAATCAAGTACATCAAAAGACCCCAAAATGCCCATGTTGTCAACATGTTTCTTAAAAGTTACAGGTCTATGTCCCTTGGTTAAAGAATTAGCAAGCATTGATTCAATATCAATATGTTTGATCACAAATGTCACATTTCTTCGTAGGATCGGTAACCTAAAGATATTTAATTTTCATTTGTTTAGACCCAATGGAATATTAGTTGTTCTTTGAGAAGAACACAACTACACTATTATCACAATAAATTGTTAATGGTCTAGAGATGAAATCAACAATCATAAGTTCTAAAATAAATTTCTTAGCTATATAGTTTGTGTTGCAGCTCCATAACAAGCAACAAATTCAGCTTGCATGGTAGAAGAAGCTGTGAGAGTTTGTTTAACACTCTTCCATACTATTGCTTCTCCAGTTAACATGAAAATATATTCTGAAGTGGATTTTAAATCATCCTGAAATCCAATAAAATCTGAATCTGAGTAACCAATCACCTTAAGACTATCAACTCTCCTATAAACAAGCATGTAATTTTTTGTTCTTTGCAAGTATCTCAAAACTTTCTTAGTTGCCATCCAATGATCTAATCCTGGTTTAGAAAAATGTCTGTCAAGAACACTAACTGTAAAAGCAATGTCAGGCCTGGTGCAAACCTGTGCATACATTAAACTGCTAACAACATTCACATAAGGTATATTCTTCATAGAATCCTCCTCAAGATCATTCTTGAGGCATTGAGTTGGACTAAATTTATCACCTTTCACAATAGGTACATCCCTAAACTTACAATTATGTATATTAAATCTTTCAAGTACACAATTTATATATGCCTTTTGAGAAAGTCCCAACAATCTACGACTCCTATCCCGACAAATCTGAATGTCTAACACAAAAGATGTTTCCCCAAGATTTTTCATGTCAAATATTTTGCACAACTATTGTTTAATCTTATGAAGTAAGCCCAAATTATTAATTGCAAGCAAAATATCATCAACATAAAAAATAAGAAAAATAAATTTGCTCTCACTGACCTTAAGATATACATTGATCTATCTTGTTCTCAACAAAATCAATAGAACTTACTATTTCATCAAATTTCAAGTATCACTGACGAGAAGCCTATTTGAGACCATAAATAGACTTTTTCAACTTGCACACTAATTATTTTTTTCCACTCTCCTTAAAACCCTCAGGCTGCATCATATAAACTTCTTCACTGAGCTCACAATTTAAGAAGGTTGTCTTCACATCCATCTAGTAAAGTTTTAGATCAAAATGAGCCACTAATGCCATGATGATCCTAAAAGAATCTTTAGTGGAAATAGGTGAGAAAGTTTCATTAAAATTTATACATTCCTTTTAGCTATACCTTTTTGCTACCAATCTAGCCTTAAATCTTTCAATCTTACTTCATCGTAGTTTTAAACACCTATTTGCAGCCAATGGATTTACATCCCTCAGGAAGTTCTACAAGTTCTTACACTTCATTGTGTGTCATAGAATGCATCTCATCTTTCATGGCACCTACCCACATATTAGACTAAAGACAAGTAATAGCATTATGGTATGTTATAGGATCAATAATATCACTAATATCATAATCACTTTTTTTAAGGTATACATAATATTTATTAGAAATAACAAGTCTCCTTGGTTTTGTAGACATTCTCAAGGAAATTTTAGTAGTAGACTCTAAAGGCTAAGTATAGGAACTGAAGGGTCAATTGAAATAACAATAGGATCAACAACTGGAGCATGAAAATTAATAACATAGGCAAGTATAATATTTTCTTGTACAACAGGTAAAAGAATAGAAACAAACTTATCTTGCTCATGCTCACTAACAAGCTACGAGCAACCAACATCAGCAACATCAAGCAATAGAAATTTCGTTGTTAAGGACTTAACAATTTTAATACCATGTGTAGGACAATAGAACTAGTATCTTTTCGAATGTTCTGGGTAATCTATGAAGAAATAACGAATAGTTTTAGAATCAGTCTTTTTCTTTAAAGGGTTATAGATTTTGACCTTAGTGAGACAATCTTAGACTCGAAAATGGTTAAATCTTGGTTTCCTATTGGTCAATAATTCAAAAGGTATTTTTGGAACAGATTTGCTAGGAACTCTATTAAGAATGTATGAAGTCGTTTTAATGGCTTCTCCTCAAAGATAATCATATCGGTTACACATACTCCTCATCATATCTTTAAGGGTGCGATTACCCCTTTCAGCTACATCATTCTGCTGGAGACTACCAGACATGGTATATTGGGTAACAATCCCACAATATTGCAAGTACTTGACAAACGGTCCTAAATGCTATCTAGATACGTCATGTTTGCAATAATACTCATCACCACGGTCAGACCTAATAATTTTGATGATTTTTTCTAATTGTTTCTCTACCTCAGTCTTAAAATTTTTTAACTTTTCATGAGCATCAGATTTTTTATTAATTAAATAAATATATTCATAACGAGAGAAATCATCAATAAATGTAATAAAATATTTATTTTCACACAAGGTACGTGAGTAAGGTCTACCGATGTCAGTGTGAATAATTTCTAAAAGATCTAGATTATGAGTTGCACTTTTTTTCTTAGTCTTGATCAATTTACCTCTAATGCAGTCAACACAAGTTTTAAGGTCTCCAAAATCAAAGGGAGGAAGAATATCATTCTTTATTAATCTTTTCACTCTCTAGAAATGTGACCCAAACGTTTTATGCTACAATTGTGAAGATTTTTCTTTGATGAGAGTTCTTTTAGATACAACATTCATAATATTTGAAAGACCAAATTCATTATTGATAGCCAAACATATACTATATAGACTATTTGATAAAACACAATGACGAATAATTTTGGAATTGAAAGAAAATTGAGTTTTACCAGTACTAAAATTAAAATAATATCCAATTTTATTAAGTAAGAAAACTGAAATCAAATTCTGCCTAAATAACGGTACATAAAAATTATTTTCTCAAACAAGTTGAAAACCAATATGTAAATTCAACCTAACAATTCCTATAAACTCAATATGGATTTCATTATTATTTCCTACTTTAAGCTTGGCTTCCCCCTCACTTGGTCTCTGTGTGCTTGTGAATTTCTGCAAAGTCATGACAGCATAAACAAAAATTCCACTATCAATCTACTAAGAATTTAATGGAACATTAACTAAATTGGATTCAAAACAAACAAAGACTAGTGAATTACCTACTTCTTTATTCTTTTTTCTAACCAAGACTTGAATCGAGTGCACTCATTTTTCTTGTGACCTCGTTTCTTGCAAAAGTAACACTTGACATCTTTTTGAATGGCAGCCTTAGGACCTCCCACATGCTGACCAATACCTTGCATTTAAAAATTTTGACAATTCTTTGGAGCATTATGATTATGTTTTATATTATTTCCTTAATACCCACCTTTGAAACTAGATTTAGGCTGGAAAACAAACAAAAAATTTCACTATTTTCTTTTCTAATTTTTTCTTCCTCGGAATCACACTTGGAGATAAGATCATTAATTGTCTAGGACTCATTTTGAGTATTATAGGCAGTTTTGATTTGACTATAATCAGGAGGCAAATAGTTAAGAGTGTGATGAACAATGAAATCATCAGAAATGACAATTTTAAAAGCTTTGAGTTTGGTTTGAATATGGACCATTCTTAGGGTATATTCCATAATACCATCTATATTGTTATATTTCATACTCGTTAATTCATTTATTAGGTCTTCAATTTCATTCTTATTGGATATCTTGTATCTCTCTCCTACAACAGTAAAGAACTCTTTGACATTCTTGGTTTCAGGCAAGCTACTCATAAGGTGTTCTGAGATAGACCTTTTCATGGCAATCATGCTCAGCTGATTATAAATTTCTCCCACTTTGCATAAATTTTTTTTTTCAAGGGAGCTCTCACTAATAGGTTAAGCACGTTCATTCTCTTTCAAGGCAAAATCTATATCAGCGATTCTCAAGACAAACTCAATATCTTGCTTCCATCTCTTATAATTAGAACTAGTGAAGACTTCAATGTTAATATTATTATTATTCACAATAAAAGAGACTGTTCAAGGTAACGAGAATATAAATAGTTACCAAAATTAGACAATAAATAATAAAATATGCTTTGAACATAATAAGTCATATTTTATTAAGAGAGTTCAAATACATCCTTACAAACTCCCCTTTGAGCAAATAATGCAATATGCTATAGGTCATCTCTTTCATGAAACTAATCAATGAGAATGCCCAAGTTTCAAAAAATTTATTCCCTTTTGGTAGATAAACCTTCTAGACTATTGCACCTCTACCACAATGTTTTATGACATCTCTAAATTGCAATACACAATAACCCCCTTTGGGCAGGTAATTTTATATTATAATTTAGAGACCATCTCGTAATAAAAACATGAGAAAAATCTACAAATTTCAATGAATGGATCATTTTGGTTGCAACCATCTATCTTAACTCATGAAATTTCTCAAACCGGGATATTATAACAGATTGCCCATAATTAAGTATCATGTGATCAATCAATATAAGGTACTAACCAATATGTATTTCTTTAGATCACTTATCATCAATCATTGTATTTAGGTCTCAATTCTATTTTTATTATTAAAATTAAGTAATTTAAATTCACATCTACCAAAATTTAATAAATGATATATAGATCATAAAAAAAATAAAATCATCGTATATATCACTATGGATTAAAATTAGAATTGTACCAACGCCCTCTATAAATTATAGTAATTCAATCAAAATTGCATCAATCATAAAAAAATAATTTATTCATATCAGTAATTTGTGTGGGTAAAGTCTATGTCTATTCGTCAACAAGACTCATAAATAATTAAAAATAAATGTAATAAGTTGAACGAATATGACATAATCAATAAAAGTTTTAACATATATTTTGCAACTATCAAACAAGCCCTTGTCACTTGTACGCATAGGCACAAAAAAAATAAATAAATTTTTTTTTGATCAAATTCGCAATCACCAGACAGGGATTTGTTATTGTACTAAGGCCATGTTTGATACAACTTAAAAACATGGCAATAAATAATCTATTAAGAACAAAAAAGTCAAACAAAAGATTTGTTTGATTGGAATCTTGAAAAATTTTGTTCAAAAAAGTGACAAAAAGCAACCCCCTTTTTTTTTGGGAGGGGAGAGGGGGACTTGAACCCTTGACCTCAAGAAGGTAAATCCTTCTCAAGATAAGAAGTATCATTAGACCAAAGGTTCTTTGATACAACAAACAACCCTAGTCACCGACAACTTTTTAACAAAAGCCAAACAATTCTTGAGTGAAATCTTGAACATTTCATGTATATATATATATATGATAACAAAGTTTTTCACGTGATTACAACCCTAGCCGCTGTCAACTTTTTTAGACAAAAAAAGCCAACGGACATTAATAGCAAGATCTCTCGTTTCAACCATGACCATCCTTGACCACCACTTAAAATCAAACGCAAAGCCGATAAAAATTAGTAGTAAAATTATACATAAATTTTATTGAATTCTAAATTCGTATATGATAAGTTCTGATAATTCATATATTAAATTTAGAACACATAAATTACAAGGTTTAGAACATATCTGTATGAGTCATGATGCTCAATTTTCGAATTTCTTTCACAAAAGGGCAAGTTCTTTCTTTATTTTTTCAAAGCAATAGACAGCTCTGAATGAGACAAACCAAATTAGAGTTATGAAGTGGAGATGAGACCTAACCTATTACTTATAATGAAATTTAATGGACTCTCCTATTATGAGTCACAATAGATTAAGACCTACATTTAACCGCCTTAACCAATCAATTAAAAAAATGTAAATAAGCCCATCAAAATAGATCACTTAACAATATTGGGTTCATCTCATTGGATTATAAATTTAGCCCGTTTTTCACAAACTAAAAATTAACTATCAATTAATAGAAGTCCAATATGAAAAAAATTCTAACACAAGCCTTGTGAAGATCAGAAAGGAATTTAGAATCTGTATATCTGACTAACTGTGGACCATTGGTTGATTGCTTTGAGTATAATAAACTCAAATATGCAATTCCACAAGATAGCGTAGAACATGTTTTATGTCATTCTAATGTCGTCGAGTTGGTGCAGAACTAAATTTTACAAATAAGTTGACTGCAAATGTTATATCAAGCATAATACATTGTGCTAAGTATAACAAAGCACCAACTGCACAAAGGTATGGTATTTGAGGACCAAGAAACATTTCATTTTCCTCCATTGGATGAAGAGGGTCCTTATTGACATCAAGAGATCAAACAACTATTGGAGTACTTAACAGATATGATTTATCCATGCTAAACCACTTTAGGACCTTTTTCAATATAAGTTGTTTGATGAATAAGAATTTCGTTTAACGTATGTGCTCGATCTATAGGCCGAGACAGTATTTTGTTTTCCAAAATCTTTCATATCAAATTCTTTTTTCAAATATTTAGCAACTTTTATCTACTCTTCAGGAGTTCCAATTAGATTCATATCATGAACATATACTACAATGATGTTAAATCCAGATTTTGATTTCTTAATAAATACACATTGGCAAATGAGAATGTTAACATACATTTTTTTTACCAAGTACTCACTGAGACGATTATACCACATTCTTCCAGATTGTTTCAATCCATATAAGGATCGTCTTAGCTTAATTGGGTACATGTTGTGTGGTTTTGATGTGTTTGCTTTAGACAATTGCAATCCTTCAGGGACTTTCATATAAATATTAGTATCTGACTTTTTATATACAGTAACAACTTTCATAAGATGCATGTCAAGTCCTTCTGAGACTACTAAACTAATAAGATACCGACATATAATTGTATCAATTACTGGTGAATATGTTTCTTCATAATCAATCCAAAGTTTCTGTAGGAACCCTTGCGCTACTAGGCATGCTTTGTATTTTGTGATCTCTTTTTTTTCATTCATTTTTCTTACAAAAAATTCATTTATAACCAACAAATTTTATATTATTAGGTGTTAGGACTACAGGTCCAAACATTCCATGCTTTGCAAGAGAAATCAATTTCACTTGGATTGCTTTTTGCCATTTTGGCCAATCATGTTGATGTTGGCATTCATCTATTATGCATGGTTTGAGATCATCATTCAAGATTTCAGTAACTACTAAAAAAGAAAATACATCACAGGTGCTTATTTTTGTGCGATCTCAGATCTCTCCCGTATGTGCATAGTTAATCAATTTTTTTTTTCATTTGTAGATATTTGCATCTTTTCAGGGGTCTGTGTCATTTCAAGGACTTTTTTCTCTTTAGGGGGTATCATTTGAGATGATGTGGGTGCATATTTATTCTATAATTCAACAATTTCTTCAAGAGTTATATGTGATTACCTTTTGATTCTCATCTTCTGGGGAGCAGAATCTTTTGAACCCATGGTTCACCCACGCTTCAACCGTGTAGTTGATGATTCAATTGTTGCCATATATTTTTCAATTGAAACATCAATCTTTGTCGGAGTGTTCATAGCTGACACATAAAACTTGTTTACTCTTGCTTCATTAGTAAATGCATCAGACAACTAATTAGCAATGTTTTGGAGGTGAATAATCATTTGTACCTCAGTTTTACATTGAGGAGTGCGTAGATTAAGATGAGACATAGTTTTTTAAGTCCAAGAAAGCTCACACCATTCTTTAGAAGGTGACATATTTCCTTCCCCTAACGGCGGGAATACTGTCTCATCAAAATGACAATCTGAAAATCTTTCAGTAAAAACATCTCTTGTTAAAGGTTCAAGGTACCTAACAATTGAAAGTGAATCATACCCAACATAAATTCCTAGTTGACATTGTGGACCCATCTTAGTGCATTGCGGGGTTACCATTGGGACATATATATATATATATATATATAGAACAACCAAATGTTCGCAAGTGAGAAATATCTGGAGGTTAACCAAGTACGAGTTGTATTGGAGAGTATTGATGGTAAGCAGTGGGTTGAATACGAACTAAGGTTGCTACATGTAATATTGCATGTCCCTCAACAGAAATTGGTAGCTTTGTTCTCATAAGTAAGGGTCGGGTAATTAACTGAAGTCTTTTGATGAGAGACTCGACTAAACTATTTTGGGTATGGATGTGAGCAACTAGGTGCTCCACATCAATCCCAACAGACATGCAATAATAATCAAATAATTAAGATGTAAATTCAACAGTACTATTAAGACGAATTGTCTTGATTGGGTAATCTGGGAATTGCGCTCGTAATCAAATTCTTTGGGCAAGAAAACGAGCAAAAGCAACATTTTGAATAGATAATAAACAAAATGTGGCCATACTGTTGAAGCGTCAATTAATACCATAAAATATTGAAATGGTCCACATGATGGGTGTATAGGTCCACCAATATCTCCTTGAATTCTCTATAGAAAAGTTGGGGATTCAACATTGACTTTTGTGGGAGATGGTCTAATAACTAATTGTCTTTGTGAACAAGCATCAAATGTATAATCACTCGGCAAAAGAATCTTTTGGTTCTTTAGAGGATGTCTATGTGAGTTATTGATGATTCAACACATCATTATTGACCCAGGGTGACCAAGTTGATCATGTCAAAGTACAAAAGTCTTTAGATTAGAGAGCTTCTGGCTCATCATATTGTTTGCTTCAATCGTTCTTATGGTTGTACAATACAACCTAGAAGAGAAAATAGAAAGTTTATTTAATATAAGCTCCATACCAGAAACAATTGACGTGATATAAAGATATTCTCTATTATTATCATTTATTGTCTCAATATGAAATCCATTACGACGTATATCTTTGAAAATTAGCATGTTTCTTCTGGATTTGACTGAATATAACGCGTTGTTGATATGGATTTTTGTTCCATTTGGTAACATGATAATAGCTCTTCTGGAGCTTTCAATCAAGTTTGTAAAACCCGATATTGTATTTACATTAGCTTCAACTAATGTTAAGTTGAAGAAAAATCTTTTATGTTGAAAGATTGTATGGCTTGTGCCACTGTTTACTAGACATGCATCTTCACCATTCATTTTAGAATTGAATAGTTGATAAATAAGATCTATTCCTTTTTATTCATAAAAACAAAGTCACAATAAGTTTAAATAGAAATAAAACATCAAAAAGTAAAAATAAAAATAAAAATAAATTCATGCCCAACATCTTATAAAGATAATATGATAAGAAAAATAACACTAATCGATTTGGACATTTCCATCACTGATAAAATGATCAATTTTGCCATTAGGATCGACAAAAAAATCAGAAACATCAAGGTGAGTTATGTCAATTGGATAAGAAACATCAAGGCAAGAAAGATCTACTAGTTCATGGTGATCAATGAAATTTGTTTCTGTATTTCTTCTTTTTCTTTTATGGATACCTAGTAAAGGTCCACCAAATGCTTGGGCGTATGACAGGTATCTGACTAATGTCCTTTTATACTAAACCTATGACAAACTTCTTCATAATTCTTGTGCGGTTTATTCAACAAACCTTTCCCTTAATGTTGCTTTGCATTTTTGTTTGCCCAGCCCACTTTTGGTGGTGAGGTGCACTATTATGACCACGGTGTCGATTATCGTTTCGACTACGACTACCGTTTTTACCACGATCATGGTATGAGGTGGCATTCGCTTCAGGGAATGCTGTAAAATCAATTGAGTGAGATTCATGATTTTTCATCAAAAACTCGTTATTTTGTTCAGCCACAACAAGACATGATATCAGGTTAGAGTATTTAGTAAACCTGCACTCTCTATATTGCTCATGCAGGAGCACATTAGAGGCGTGAAAAGTAGAGAATTTTTTCTCTAACATGTCTTTATCAGTAATTGTTTCTCCATATGGTGTCAATTGTGAGCAGATTTTAAATAGTGTCTAATTATAATCGCTCACCTTTTTAAAATCTTGAAACCACAGGTGCATCAATTTATGTTGAGCATTTGGAAGTATAACGATCTTTTGGTGGACATACTGTTCCTTTAATGGAAAATACTATGTAACTCAAATTTACCTCTCAAATGAAGGGGACCATTGAATGAGTGGGTCCCATCAACTTTTTAAATGAGACCCACTGATCGAATTGTCTCTTTTCATTTGGGAAACAAATTTGGATTACAAATTTGAATTACTTAGCATTGCTCTCCTTTAATTTATCCTAAAGGACAAGTGAATCATTTTTTGTAAGATATTCGTTTTTCAATCTTTCATGAAGGTGATGACAAATAAATATCATTGCCTTTGCGCGATCCTGCAGGGATGCGGTATTTCTTATTTTGATAGTATCACTAAGATTCATGACTGTCAAGTGGATATCAGCATCAAGAATCCAAGAAAGATAATTATTAGCATGAAATATCAAGAGCGACAATCTCAAGTTTTGTGATGTTCAACTTGGTCTAAATATGATTAAAAAAAACATATTTAGAATTGAAAGGAAAAATAACATAGGTAATAATCTCTGCATGACTTGAAATGAATATTCCCTTTATAAGAGAAAAAACAAGAAAGATAGAGTTCGTGATAACGTGTTGTGAAAGGAAGAGAAATATATAAACTTACAAAGATAATGTAGAGAATATACATATGTCAGAAAATGAACTTTTTAACTTGTATATTTCTTGGCGAGGACCTCATTTTTTAGGCCTCAAATCATAATGATAATCAAATACAATATTAACTCTATGCAAAATTATAGAGTCAAATATTAGCACAATAGTAGGCCAACATTCGTTCATATTTATATACAATATATTTACAAAAATGTCAAATTTTTAAATAGCAAATAATTAGGTAATAGTATAACATTGGACAATGCTACATGGACCTTATCACATTAGATCTAGATCCTCTCTCAGTTCAGATTTTGTCGATCCGTCAAGTTTAATCATCAAACACCTAAAATTCAACAAGTGTGACCTAACCGATTAAAATTGCTCCAAGTCGACAAAACTCGAAATCGAAATGATACAAATCCATCTTCTAAAACCTATTACAATCAAAAGTACCTAGTAATCTCGGATCTCCATCTTCAGAACTCGTCCGACCGGCGATTCTCGTACCAATATATACAACTCAACCCTACCAACACCTCAGCAATGGCAGCGTCTGTCTTCTCTCTATCCGAAAAATGTAATGTCTGTAATAACAACACCGACGGCTTCGAATCAAAGTTCATCTTCACAAAATTCTTCTCCATCTGCCACTTCACCGTATGGTGAGCCAGCGGCGCTAGCCACCCCATTATCGCCGCCAACGCCTCCCTCCACCCCTCCGCTAACGACTCATCGTCTTCCATGTGATGACTCCTCACATTCTTCCTCAGCTTTGATCGGACTAACATTTTCAGATTCTCCGGCAACATCTCGTACAAGTTTTCACGTTCATCATGGTCTATCGTCACCGGCGAGTTCAAGTACATCTCCGCCAAGAGTATTACATTTGCGTACCGGAAGGCCAGCCCAGAACCACCCACCGTCGATGGGCTCGCTGCGTGAAGAACTCTATTATTCTTCACAAACCCCTCAGACCCATAACCATTATCTTCAGATAAGAACAGAATTGATCTTCGGCTATAGAATCGGACCAAACTGGACTTAGAACTTGTTGGGATGGGTCCGGATCGTGAACAAACTTGTTCTTTTGTTGGTTCTGTAAGGCAAACTGGGGTCATCTCTCTTTTTCGTGGAGAAAGAACATTACGCAACGTAATTGCAGGTAGAACTGGAATATATGGACCGAAGACAACACACATTCGAGCATAAACAATTAATACAAGGCGTGCCATTAGACCAACACTTTTATCAAACGACTTGCTCCATAAGGACGTTTCTCTGACATGGCGAACCTGTTTTCTCTGGTTCGCGATCTGCTGATAGAGAATGTCAAAGTTCATCTTCTCCGATTCTATCGTAGTGCAATTCTTCTTCCATTGAGTTACCTTTTGCTCTGATATCGCCAATTCCGTGAGAGATTCCAATGATGCATACAAACCCGACGTTGCCGATATCAATCTCTCCATTTTCTGGACTTTTTTCTCTATCTCTTTCGACCCATATTCTAATTTTGCCAAATCAATATAACCCATTTTGAGATCTGTGTATACGAGGTCGAATTTTTTCAAGCCAAAGTCTGCGCACTTGTGGCCTGATCGAGCCACCGCGGCTACGACCTTATCAAGATCTTCTAGCCTCTCGGCGCAGGCGAGGCTGAATAGGAAGGCTTCATCTTTGGAGTTCAAGTAGGCGACACCTTCGGATTTCATGACCACTTTTCTGAGCTTGAAGATTTCTTCGTCAGAAAGAGATCTATATAGGGAGACTAAACGTGACATGGTTTTTGCAGTTTCGAACGCAAGGATGCCGAGATGGGTGGCCTTCTTGGATTCGGCGGAGAGAGAGGGGATGAGGTGGTGGCCGACGCGTGAGCCCATTTCTGAGAACCATCCCATGGTGGTCACAGCAACCATGGGAAAAGCTTGATTGCGTTATCTTTGGGTAATGCTTTGTTGATTGAATCGTTGATAGAGCGTTAAGGTTTTAGGGCGGTGAGTGGTGGGGGAAGTGGAGGGTATTTGAAGGAGATATGGTGGTGGGGCAGAGCAGCTTGGGAGTAAGGGGTTGCAAAGACGCGTTTGGACAGTTGGATTTGCAGAGGAAGAAACGGGATAACGACAAGTCGGTGCAATTGTGAAAGTTGTGAAAGGGAAAATGGATACATCTGGACACGGAAGAGAGAGAGGACGAATTTGATTAAGTTCCAAAGATGAGATAGAGAGAGAGAGAGAGAGAGAGAGAGATTTGACTGCCAGGTTGGAAAAATCCCCTTAAGTCGGTTAGAAACTATTGGATCACATAACTCCCCGGATATGATTTGTGAATAAATTCTTTTTATTAATTATTTTATTCTTTAATTATAGTTTGTTTAATTTTTTTATAATGTGTTTTACTTATTTTTTCCTTTTGGAAGGGTTTGGGTGCTGAGGCAGCCATGATTATACCCCCCGGCCTATTGATCCCCCATTAGAGTTGCTTCCATCCATCCAAACAAACAATTCAGTATTTTTGTTTTCTTTGAGTTGTTTCTTTCTTTTGTTTACATTTTTTTTGCACAATCAAATGTTTAAACAACGTTAATTCCCATTAGGATCACTAATTGAATAGTGACCTAGTACCGTGTTAGTACTGTGTCCAGTGAAGAGCAGATGTTTCATTTCTTATTATTATTTAAAATGTCCCGTAATCTACTCCCATAATATAAATATGCGATTCTTGTTGGAGATTTAAGCGGGAACAAGTCTTACCATTGAATTGTCTATGACCATAATATTTTTAATTTTACGGTGAATATATCATGGATATAACAATAAATAAGAGACACCATTAAGAGAAAAAACTATTCAATATAATGGTTATGTCACATCATTACTGAAGTGATAACTACCTCTTGGTGCCTCGAGAAAAGAACTCGTATTTTTTTTTTTTTTGGTATAATGGAAAGTTTAAATTATTAGACTAAGAAAGTCTAACAAAAGCAATACTAGCAAGATCTGCCTCAGGTAATCAATTAAACTTCATTGGCAGTGTGCCAAACTTGACAAATTTATCCAGTTGACGTTCTCCCATACTTGCAAGGGTGTCCGCACATTGATTTCCTCCATGCAGCGAATGGCTGATTTGGCTGTTGCTTTCTCTCAGCAGTTTCCTGCATTTGGCGATTAACATTTTGCTTGCACGACACATTTCTTGAGTTTACGAGAGAAAAGTGTATGCCTCATAAGCATTAGTCTCTATTTCTGATGATACACAAATCAATATTGTGTAAAATCAACAGTCAAAGAATATGAACAGGTGCTGTCAATGCAGAATAAACAAGCAATTAATAATAAAACAGTAAATAATTAGTCAACATAGAGATTTATAGTGGTTCAGTTCGGGTGACCTACTCCACTCTCGGAAACAGCAGCGGTGACCTGAATCTTTTATTGATAAATAATGTCACTGGGAGAGTATGCTTCTGGAGTATTACAGTGCTTAAAGAAAGAGAGAGGAATGTGTATACGGGGAGGTGTAGAGACTTCAGAGGCGTGCTCTCAATACTGAGTGGGTGTACATTATATAGTGAGGGAAAGACGATGATGTGAGTGAGAAGTTTTCCACAATTTTAGTAAGTACAATCTTAGTAGGATTTGATCTTCGTATCCCGATATTCTTTCTCTCGTGCTCTGGTTTGGACTTACTAAGTTATTCAAGAAAGGTCTCAACCTATTCACCAGAAGCTTTGTAAGAATCTTATAGCTGGCATAACACAAACTAATTGGTCTAAATTGAGAAATGTGAGTTGAATTTTCAATTTTAGGTATCAGAGTTATCCAAGTTGAGTTTAACTCCTTAGGGAAAACCCCATTACCTATGACTTCCTTAATCCGTTGACACATAGAATTCCCAACAATTCCCCAATATTTCTAATAAAAGTAAGCATGCAGGCCTTTTGGCCCGGGGGCGTTTTGTCCTTTTAACGTATGTATAGGTTTCTTAACTTCTTTCATTAGTGACTGGGCTTTCCAATAGATTCTTCTCACTCTTAGTGACCCTAGCTTGATACCTAAAATTAGTATTGTATGGTGCTAATCCAATTTCTTCCTCAAAAGGGTCTCTAAAACATTTCACAATTTCATAAAGAGTAATGTTACACTGACCAAATTTTAAGACTAAGTTGAAGTCCAAATGACATGACAGTTGACTTGGGCTTCTTTCATTGGTGTCATGTCATTTGAGTCTCAATAAAAACTTCAAATAATCAGCTGTCATGTCATTTGGGTTTCAAATTTGGTCAGTCTAGTATTAATGTTTCATAAATGATCTCATTTTGATCCGTCATCCAAACTCCTTGGTCATTTTAATTGTTTAAGGTATGTTTCTTTTCCTTCTAATAATTATAGATAGGTTAAAAAAAAAATTAGGACATATTTGGTTTGTATTTTAGAAAATATTTTCTATATTCAGAAATAGTTTCTAAAAGAAAAGCTATTTGATCAGTTATTTTTTGTTTTTCGTTTTTTTTTTTAAATTGAGAACAAAAATTTCAGAGATTTGGGTTGTACTTGGTAATGCATTATTTTTGTTTTTTATTTTTCAATTTTTGTCAAAATAAAAAATAAAAATATTTTTGTGATGCGTTTCTGTTTTTTTAGCAACTCTGTTTTAAAAACAAGGCCAAAAAAAAAACATTTTCAAAAACAGGAAAAAATGGGAACAGGCGCTTTGAAAAGTGGGATTTTAATGAAGTCCATCCATCGAACCCTATTAGCATAAAAAATCATTTTTTTGGTGAAAATATTTAAACCCCAATTTTCGCCGACCTTCTCTCTCTACAAAACAACGCTAATCTCTTTCTCTCTGTGCAACCAATGGTCATCTCTGTCTCTCTCTTAGTTGGAAAACGATCAAGAAGGCTCAGATTTGCTCATCTCGTGGTCGGTTGGGTGGTGAATTTTTGGTGGTTGGATAGTCGGTTTGGTGGTGGGTATTCAGGAATGGTGAGCGGTGGGATTTCAGAGGGTTTGGTGGTGGTTTTCAGGGATTATGGGTGGTTGTGTGGTGGGTTTTTGGGGTGGGTTTTGGGTGGGGGATTTTCAAAGGGTTTGTTGTCTTTCAGAAGTTATGGGTGGTGGTTTTCTGGGGGGATTTAATAGTGGTTTTTGGGGGTTGGATGGTGGATTTTCGGGGTGTTTGATGGTTGTTTTTAGAGGTTATAGAGTGGTTTTTCGGTGGTGTTGGGTAGTGCATCCCTAAAATACTTTTGAGAAGCAACTTATTTTGAATTAAAAAAATAAACCAAAACAACTATAATACCAAATATGTCTTTTATTTTTGTTTTCATTATTTTTTAAATATAAATGACTATCAAACATGTTTTATATTTTTAATTTTTATCATAAAAAAAATAAAAATTAGTTATATTTGATTTTTTTATTTAAAAAAATATAAACACAGACAAGTTACCAAAAGCACACTTAGACCACAAATTAGAAATGTTTTATGTGTTTTTGGAAACAACTTTTTTAAAATTTAGAAAACACCGTCACCACCACACTTCCATCATGTCCACCACACCACCAAAACCACCACCAAGTCTACCACACTACCACCACCACACTGCCACTACCACCATATTTCTGTTTTTTGAGTTAATGTCTAGATAAATTTTACTATTTTTCATTCCATAGAACTGTTTTTGAAATCATATAATAAATAAGTTTTATGATACAAAAAACATCAAAAAGATATTTGTATCTCTAAAAACAATATCTAAAAATAATTTTTGAGAAAAATTTTAAAAAAGTATTTTTTGATATTTTTATATTACAATACTTGTTTGGTAATATGATTTTGAAAATAGTTTTAAAGTACACAAAATAGTAAAGCCTTTTTGGACAGTAATCCATAAAACTAATTTTTAACTTTCTCTTCGATACCTCTATTATTCCTCTGTGACTTATGCGAGTGCAGACAATACAAGTCTACTTGATCAACCCTTTTGCAAGCAAAGCATACCGATTGCAAGCACTCATATTCCGCCTTGAACAGCTTCCCCCCCCCCCCCCCCCACAACCCAAATTATAGTGGGAGATTAGTGGTTTGCACAAATCCCTGTCCACATAACCTGGTGCAAATTTTTCTATTTCAACCGTTGACTATTTTGATGGGTTTACCTAAAGCCTTTGATATTTTGAAGAATGTCTTTTCTTCATAATACTCTAATGGTAGTTCAGGCAAATCTAATTTAGGGTGCTAATGAGATCTCTTGGGCCACAGACAAAATGAAATCTGGCTCCCATTTGCGGACAGTGAGATAATGGTTTATGATTACCTAGGGACCTCCTGTAGCAACCTTAGAACAATCCCTTTTCATATGAAAATTGAACAGATAATAACCATAATCCAAATCAATAACCTCAAAACCCCAAATATTCCAATCATTGATACAAAGCATTTTATATCCGATATTCCTTCCATGTAATTTTACTATCAAGCCATCCTTCCACCTATTTTTGATTCTCTGTAGTGTTTTCTTAGCCAGTTTGATTTTTGGGCAAGTTTCATCTGAAGTATCTAAAACTGTGGTATCATTTGATATTACACAGTACAGAGAATCAAGCTACAAGACGTCTAAGCACAAATATAGAAAAGGACTGATTTGTAATTACACTAGTTTCCTTCTTTTCTATTCATTTGTAAATACATTTTCTATTATTAGCTAGCTTCCATTGACAGTACAGAGTTGATTAGTTTGTTACACAGGAGGGATATAAATACCCACAACATTACGTATAGTGGATTCATTGAGGAATATACAAAAAAATTTTCCTTCATCCTTTGTGTACTGCTCTCTGCTTTTCCTTTTCACCATTACGATTTCTGTCATGGTATCAAGAGCCTGAGAGCCACCCATGGAGGATTTCGAAAGGTTCTGACAGTTTTTCCTCTAACAATCCCAAAAATTCCTCTGCTCTTTCAGACCAAATATCAAACACCTTTCGTGCCACAAACATGGCCAAATACCTGAAACTCATAGACTTTAGCAACCCATTTCGGTTGGACAACGGCGACAATACTGCCGTCGTTCTGGTCACTGACTTGCTTACCAGCGATAACTTCCCCACTTGGTCCCGTGCGATGAGACGAGCTCTTTGTGCCAAAAATGAAATCTGCTTCATCATTGGTTTCATTTCTCAACCAACAGACTCTGATGATCCTCTTCTTGACTTATGGGAACGCTGCAACGATATGGTGGTTCATGGCTTCAGAACTCTATAAGCCCCTCCATCAGATTCAATGTTGCTTTCGTGGACAATGCCCGTGACCTTTGGCCCGATCTTCAGGACTATTTCTCCCATCAAAATGGACCTCGTATTTACCAGCTCAAGAAGACCCTTGTCAGCCTTTGACAAGAATCTGACACTGTAAGTGTATATTACATAAGGCTTAAATCTCTTTGGGATGAGTTACTTATTTATGACCCAATTTTAGTTTGCTCTTGTGGATCGATGAAAACTCTCTCAGACCAATACCAATGAGACTATGTCTTTCAATTTTTGATAGGTTTAAATGACACATATTCCCCTATTTGAGACCAGATAATGCGCTTCGATCCCCTCTCACCCACCACAAAAGTCTTTTCTCTCATTCAACAACAAGAACACCATTATCAAATGACCCACACTTCAAACCCATCTGACTCCATGGCCTTTGCCAATCACAAATCATACCACTTTCCTACTCGTAATCCATCTCAACATGAATCAAAGAAAGACCGAGCCTACTGTTCTCACTGCAAGATCACATGACACTCTTTTGAAACTTGTTTCAAGGTTGGTAACGCTGAGGCCCCCATCTGTTCTCATTGCAACATGTCTGGTCATACAATGGAGAAGTGTTACAAGCTCCATGGCCACCCCCCTAGACACAAACTTTTCAATAAATCTCAGAGATCAAATGCTTTTACTGTTCAAATTGCTCATATGGACTCTAACCATAGAACTCCAGTGATAGTCAAATAGATCTTACTCAGGCACAATATCAACAATTAATGGCATTACTTCAACCACTGTAGCCTTCCACCATTGCCTAGTCCTCTGGCAACTAGATTCAATCAGTCATTCCTCCTAAGTCAACTCCTCACATTTCTAATATTTCAAATTGTTTATCCACCTGCACACACAATCATTCATTCCCACAAGAAATTCCTTGGATAATTGACACCGGTGCGACTGACCATAAGGTCTATTGTCCTTCTTTTTTTTTAACACTATTAATTCTCCAGTTTCTCACTCTGTTAAGTTACCAAATGGCACAACTGCACCTATTACACACACGGGCACAGTTCACTTAACACCCTCACTTCACCTCACTGAAGTCTTGTGTGTTCCTTTCTTTAGTTTTAATTTAATTTTAGCTAAGAAGTTGGCTGCCAATCTCACCTATTGTCTAGTTTTTTTCTCTAATTTTTGCCTTATTCAGGACCTTTCATCTTGGACAACGATTGGGAAGGGTGAAGTGAAGAATGATCTATATCACCTGCTCAACATGGTTGTCTCTCCATCTACCCTAGTGACCACTCTTTCTCACTTTTCCACAGTTACAAAGTCTACTATTGCTTATGTTTCACACACTGAAAATATTATTGACCTATGGCACTGTCACCTAGGCTATCTTTCTTTTCCTGTTCTGAATATGATTACAGATCCTATTGTAAAGAAAAACATTTCAACTACTAATACAAAGCCTTGTTACATTTGTCCATTGGCAAAACTTCATAGACTTCCTTTCCCTCATAGCAAACATAAGACATCGATACCATTTGAAATTGTGCAGTGTGATCTCTAGGGACCTAGTACTGTTCCTTCTTATAATGACTCAAAATATTTTTTAATTTTAGTTGATGACTTCACTAGGAGTACATGGTTGTATCTCCTTCCTAACAAAGCTGCCACTCGGAACATCATTAAGTCTTTTACCAATATGATTGAAAATCAATTCAACCTTACCATCAAAATTCTAAGAAGTCATAATGGTAAAGAATTTAAAATGAAAGAGTTTTTTTCATAAAAAAGGGATCCTACATCTAACAAGTTGTGTTGCCACTCCACAAAAAAATGGAGTTGTGGAGAGGAAACACCAACATTTGCTTAATGTGGCTCATGCTTTAAAATTCCAAGTTGGTCTTCCTCTTGAATATTGGAATGATTGTGTTTTGACCACCACATACCTCATCAATAGGACCCCTAGTCCCCTTCTTCAAAACAAAACCCCCTTTGAACTTTTATTTAAATCTCCACCCACTTATGCTCATTTAAAATTTTTTGGGTCTCTTTGTTTTGCTGCTACTCTTTCACAAGGAAGAACAAATTTTGATCCCGGAGGTTACATGTGCATTTTTCTTGGATATCCTTTTGGAATTAAAGGTTATAAATTGCTTGATCTTAAGTCCAAAACCACCTTTATCTCTCAGGATGTGCTTTTTCATGAGTCAATCTTTTCATTTCAATCTTTAGCTTATCCTCATCCAGTCCTTCTTCGAAACCCACCCTTGTTTTTACTAAACTTTTACCAGACTCATTTAATTTTCCCACAATTTCTTCCTGTCCACAAATCAGTCCATCCCCTCACCATCCCGCCACCCCACCCTCCATACCTGTACCAAATTCACTTCAACAACATGTTGCACTATCACATAACTCTTCCACTTTTTCTCCCATTACTAATCCCTCACTTTCCACACTAGCTTCTCCACCTTAACCCCTTCTTCGCAAGTCACAAAGGGTAAGGACAGCTCCACAATACTTGCAGGAATTTCATTGCAACCAGACTTCATGTTCAGGCCCTTCTTAGTTGTTGTCCACAACTTCTTCTTCCTCTACTGGTAAGTCTTCCTTTTTAGCTAATTTTCTAACTTACCAAAATTTTTCTCCTTCTTTTACTGCTTTATACACCTCCATTTCCATTGCTTCTGACCCTACCACTTATAAACAAGCTGTCAAACACCCTGGCTGGTGCCAAGCCATGAACACTGAGTTGTCCGCCTTAGAACAGAACCAAACTTGGATTATCACTGATTTACCTCCTGAAAAAGAGGCAATTTATTGCAAATATGTCTACAAAACTAAGTTTCATGCTGATGGTTCTATAGAAAGGTTGAAAGCAAGACTTGTTGCAAAGGGGTTCACACAACAAGAAGGTATAGACTATACAGAGACTTTTTCACCAGTCGCCAAGCTTGTTACTGTAAGAGTTTTATTATCTATTGTAGCAGTACAAGGCTGGTCATTTCTTCAATTTGATGTTCACAACGCATTTCTCCATGGTGATTTGAATGAGGAAATTTATATGCGTAAACCACCGGGTTATAACAAAGGAGGACCCAATCAAGTATGCAAGCTTCTCAAAAGTCTCTATGGACTTAAACAAGCCTCCCGACAATGGTATTCTAAATTTTCATCTTCTCTCATTGATTTTGGATTTGAACAATCTAAAGCTGATTATAGTCTCTTTACTAAACTAGATTGCTCATCTTTCATTGTCTTAATAGTTTATGTAGATAATATCATTGTAGCTGGTAATTGTCCTTCTTCCATTGCATCATTCAAATCTTTTCTTCACACTCAATTTAAGATCAAATATTTTAGATGTTTGTGCTATTTTCTTGGTTTGGAAGTTGCCAGGTCTTCCAAAGGTATTCACTTGTGTCAAAGAAAATACGCTTTGAACATCTTGGCTAACATAGGGACCCTCGGTAGCAAACCATTTCAACTACCCCTTGAGCAAAATTTTAAGCTCAGCAAATCTTCTAGTGATCCATTACAAGACCCGAGTCTCTATATAAGACTTATTGGTCGTTTGTTGTATCGTACAATCATTCGGCTTGACATATCTTATGCTGTCCAGCTCCTTAGCCAATATATGGATTATCCCACGACTTCACATTTGGCTACAGCTCATAAAACTCTTTGATACATCAAGGCAGCACCTGGACAGGGTATCTTACTTTCATGCTTATCTCCACTTCAACTTATGGCCTACTATGACTCAGATTGGGCCTCGTGTCCTGACACACGTCGCTCTGTTACTGGGTATTGCATACTTCTTGACAATTCCCTTATTTCTTGGAAATTCAAGAATCAATCTATGGTGTCCCGCTCCTCAGCTGAGGCCGAATATCGATCCATGGCTTCCACATGCTCTTAGCTCACTTGGCTTAGGTACTTGCTTCTTGATCTTCGGGTTCCACATCCTAAGGCTGCCTTACTTTATTGTGACAACCAAGCTGCACTCCACATCGCTGCTAATATGGTCTTTCACGAACGTACCAAGCATATCAAGTTAGATTGTCAATTAATCAGAGACAAGATCCAAGAAGGCAGCATCATCACATCTCATGTTGCCTTACAGTGCCAACTAGCTGATATATTTACAAAGGCATTGCCCTCCTTCATCATTAAGTTACATTTATCCAAGATGGGAATAGTCAACCTCTATTCTCCATCTTGTGAGGGCTATTACACAATATAGAGAATCAAGCTACAAGACGTTTGAGCACAAATATAGAAAAGGGCGGATTTATAATTACACTAGTTTCCTTGTTTTTTATTCATTTGTAAATACATTTTCTATTATTAGCTAGCTTCCATTGACAGTACAGAGTTGGTTAGTTTGTTACACAAGAGGGATATAAATACCCACAACATTATGTACAATGGATTCACCGAGGAATATACAAATTTTTTTTCCTTCATCCTTCGTGTACTGCTCTCTGATTTTCCTTCTCACCATTACGATTTCTGTCACCTTCGTGCCCTCCTTTTGAAATTTTCATCTCATCCTCTGATGATTCTTTATAAATCGGTGTATCAAAATAAATAGAGTTTGAATTGTCCATTAATGTTGCTCTGTAATTCCTGGGATGACTAGCCTCATCATTCTTACTTCCCCTGGCTACACTAGTATTCGTTTTCGACAAGGTTTGAACATTCTCAAATGGTCTTTCATTACCTGATCCTTAATCAGTGAGGGATGGGTTTCTTTAAGCTTCTTGGTACTCCATTGTAGATGGTCCTCTTCCTCTGTGGATATTTGGAGAATGCAATGGTCCTCCTCCATTAGTAAAACAAAAGAAAACTCAAAAGATGCAGGAAAACAAATGGCTCTGACTTGCTCCTCCCTTCGATCACTGTAAGAAAGGGAAAGTTCTAGAGAGAAGTTAGAGCGTTTTCATTGCAATCAATTCAGTCTAAAAAAAAGAAATTTATCCATGTAATATAATAATTATATCTTATGTTAACAAAATGAATTTATTTTATCTATTTATTATGTTTTCAATTGAGTGATTACACCAAGTGACACTATTGGCGTGGTCATGGTGTACCTATTATATTCCATATTTTCTCTGGCTCGAGGGGAGAATAAAATGATTAAAGTGTATAATACACCAACATCAGTGATTGATCTCTGTCATATAAAATGTTACTTAAACTTAAAATATTGACTTAATCAATCATAACTACTGAATAGATAACAAGTCATAATAAATATTGAGACTCATTATTAAATCAATAATAATGATTAATCAAGTTAGCAACAACATTTTAAGACCAAGTAGCATTAACCCTCTTCCAATCCTTCAACTAATAAACTCCGTTCATTGAGTTTCCAACTTGTCTTTTCTTTTCTTTTTACTGTATACATGGACTGACAATTCCTTATCTCATGCATACAAGTTATTACCAGAGAAATTAATAAAAAAAAAGAAAATGAATGTAAAACAAAAAAAACCAGCAGACAACATAACATGCTAAACTGTTCTAGTTGAGCGGCTGATTATTTCTCTCCCTTCAACATTCATCGAGTTCTACGGACATATCAAATTTATGGGAAAAATCGGAGCTGCTTGTGAGGTCAAACCCAACATCAAAGTTTGTAGTGTTCAACAATCTGCTCTACGGCGGTGTTACAGTTTCCCACCGATTGCAGCCTCTGATCTTGACTTGTAAGACACCGCCCACCACCCCATGATCACCATTGACGACCTCACAGCACTGTCTTCGTGGTGCCTGGTCAATGAATAATTTAACCAGAACGTGTTAGACATTATGAGTCATACTTGGAGCTACAAACATTTCTATATGATAAATTAAAAAACAAACTAAAACTGTAGCCAAATCCAAATATCTAGAACGGACATGTAATGTATGGTTGACAGCAAATCCTGGTGGTAATTGAGGTACAGATTCATCGTATTGTATCGTATGTTCTTCGATCTATTACATTTGCACGCAGGGGCTCACGTTCTAAATAAATATTTATATCCCCTTCATCATATTTATTGTTCTAAAGTTCCAAGGAATCAAAATCAAAGAGTTTATTGACATAATTAAGCAAGAGAGTGACCAACCACTACCGGATAGTTGGTCCATCATACACCATCTGGCATTTTTCGGTTTCAAGTTATGATTAAGATCACTAAAACAAAAGTGCGAGTAGTTCGAATTACATGACTAGTTTCTATAGACATAAAAGATTTTGCAAAATTGGATATTTGCGGAATTTTTATTAATTAAAAAGCAGCATATATAACATCAACAACATATTCCCTAAATAAATTATTATATATATGTCAAAAAAAACAATTATTGAAATTAATATTTTTCACCTTCTTCCACAAGTCAGCCTCGAACACTGCCGCTGAGACATTGAAATACTGAACAGAAAATGCTGGCAGATACTTTTTCTCACCACATTGCTTTCCTTTCTCATCCACAGTCCTCTTGTACATGCTCTGGGTCTGACCCGTTCCAACCTCCACAACTCGGTCAACTAAATAAATCACTGGCCTTTCGCACGGGTCCTCGCTCATGTGCCGGGTATTGAATGTGAATGGATCCTGACTCCAACTCCTCCACGTCACAAACGTTTGAATTGGAGTTGCCAACACCTTGGCTGTGACCAATGATGGGTACAACTGCACGGTGTAGCCCCACGAAACTGAAATGGACCAGTTCCTCTTTAGGTCGTAGCAGAAAGTATGCTGCAGGGCCCGACCCGGGTCCATTTTGTAGGCTTGGACTAGCTTCTTGAGGGAGTTGATACGGGTCAATCCGGGAAACATTGGCTCCACATAGTCTAGGTGGTGGAGTGACACTAATGGTGCCACTGGGTGTGCTGCTAGTAATCCAAATGGGTCCCCTCGTATGTCTACCTATAAAACACACAGCAACAAGGTTAAAAATAGCCTCCAATTCCATATAGAAGAAAATTTATAGAAGTTCCCACATCACATTCATTTGAGATTTATTTACACCCATAGGTCTCCATTGAATTCATGTGGGTAATCTACTGTTGAGAAGAATTAAAAAAAAGAAGAAAGAAGAGAAGTTCCAAATCTAACAAAGGGAGGTTTATACTAAGCCTAAAAACCGTAACACAACCGCAATAAGCCTCACGATGAAGAAATAAGTTTTAAAAGATACAGTTAAGTATCTTACCTTTTGAATCGGACAAGAAATTAGTTAAGGTACGGAACACCTTTGACAATTGAAAAAAGAAAAGAAAAGAAAAGTGATCTATCATCATTAAAAATCGAAGGAAAAAAGTAGTACAGCAAATCTCACCCCAAATTTGAACAAGAATTGGAAAGCTGGCCTTTTCAAATGGAACCAAACTCAAAAGGATACCCTAATTTCTCATTTTTACAAATATTATCCCTATGGTTTTAGAGATGGTTTGAAATTAGAAACCTGATGAAAACCGAGCTCCTTAGTGACCGGTACACCAATCTCGCTTATGCAACCTCCAATCTTCTGATCAGATCCGTACAAAGATGCATATCGATCAATGCACCCATCAAGAACCCTAACAAGCTCAGCGGCTAAGGGGTAACTAATGGCGAACCCACCACCACCATAGGCCATAGTATAAGAATGTATCACATCTTGTTCAACGCTCTCCGAATTCCCACCAATATAATACATCTGATTATGGTCATACTTAGCCAAAACCGTGACCAAATTCTCGGTAAAAAACACTGTATCATCGTCACCCAACACGAACCACCTCACATTTTGTAACCCTAGTTGAAAACTCTCCTTTATTACGCGTGCAATGCGTACGGTGGACCTCGAACCATACCAGCTCGTGTACCTGAACCTCGATGAGTCCTCGGAGATCCTATAAGGTGGGGATGTTTCCGGCCACCTTGTGTTATTGGCCGGCTTTTCGTTGAGCCACATAAAACCTCGAGTGACATTAGGTTTCCACCATGATTCACAGTAATGCTGACGATCATTCCATGTCTTGGCTGAGCCTCCAATCCCAAAGAGTATATGTGAAATATTGGTTTCTTCATGGTCCAATACATAATAATCCTCATAGCTTGAACGTGTGAAGGTTTGTTCACATTCTGAACGATTGAGCCACTGTGAGTGGTTTGAGAATGTAGAGTAAGAGATGAGAGAGATTGAAGCAATTGCACAGATGGCTAGAAGACTTTTCATGAAAGTTGAGAAAGTATCAGGGAGTTTTATATTTGGAAAGGCTAGAAAATCTCTGAGTTGGGGAGGGTAATGGAGAGTTTCTGGTGTTTGGGACATCTTTTAATTCATTGGAGAAGATAGACCCTTAAAATCTGGGAACCTCAACGAAGAGGGTGTGTTCTAATAGAAATCAAATTCCTATTAGGAGTTGGTTCTTCAGCCTGACTTTATACGTTTATGGCCTCCCATACCTGTGGGCTTTGTTTTGAGTAATTTTAGATGGACTTAAAAATTAAACTTAAAAATTAGATTTAATCTCAACTATTGAATAAGTAGTAGGTCCCAATAAATGGTGGGATGTGAAATCAATAATTGTGATTAACAAGTCTAATTTTTAAGTTTATTTTTTAAGTTTATGTAGCATTGTTCTTTTGTTTTTTTGTCTTTCTTGAAAAAGAGTTGAACCTCTTGTTTGTTTATTTATTTGAGTAGTTGGACCAGAGGGTATTAATTAATGGCAATAAGACTTGGTGTTTCGGTTACAGACATAATAGGCCGACTGGTTTTAGCAATTTAGTGGCAAAGTCTCGATCAATTATTCAAAAAAAATAAAGTTCAAGTAATTCAAGTGACAATAGAAACTAGTTATAAAGTAAGACATTCTGCGTTCGAATCTTAATAGTCCTTTTGGACCAGACCATGAGAGATTTATTTTTCATGAATACTCTAATTTCGGCTTGAATGAGTTGTTTTTGACCAGAACAGTGAGGAGATTAATTGAGGTGAGTTTAATTTGACCCCGACAGTTAAAAAAAAAAGAAACTGAACAACATTTGAGAGAAAGAGAGAGAGTCAAAGTTGAATTGGTGCAGAGGATTCATGTCCATTGTCCTGCTTATGAGTAGGACACCGGAATTTTTGGGCTTCAAATCAAGTTAAAGCCTAGAAAATGGTAAGCCCTTTTAGCATTTTCCAAGTCTAAGCCCAACCTAATTGCTGGGGCTCTTGTATAGATGACCTCGTTAATATCTATTGATTACGGTAATTCGTACTTGAAGAGACATTATAATATAAATGATTTTAAGAGGGATGTTAGTGGTCGTTGAATGAATCTATTTGAAACCATCATATGAACTTATTAAAGTCTAACATGTTTTATATTAGAGATTCAGCAGTGGATGAATTGATGCGATTGCCTCGACTGTGCTTTGTTGCCACGGCCATGCTGCTTGATTACAATCATAATTGAGTCAAATTTGAGCGCATTCAAAGACTTCATAATAAGTCAAGTTACTACAGCTCAAATAAAGTTTGAGTAAATAGTTACATGGCTCGTCTCGACTCATTTACACTCTTAGAAGCATGAAACGAAATCACAACTTCTAAGCCCCCGGTGAGTCCTCTTAAAAGCAGCCTTATGTTCGTTCATGCTTGTTGTGGGTGTATTGTATTTCACTCTCAGTAAAAAATTGATTTAGACTTTGTTCTCTTTAAGAATTTAAAAATGTGGATGTCTTGAAATTCCACTTTAAGTAAAATATCAATTAAAAATTATATTATATTTGAAGACAAAATATTTTAGTTCTATAAATAAATTAGAGACCGCACAGTTTCTTTTGAAGATTTTGCCCCTAGTTTTGAGCATCCATGTTTGATTATATTCTTTTGATTAGAAAATTTTATATAATTTCCCTTTGTTGATAGTGAAATTTTGCTTTTGCGCTACGCCTGTGGGCGTAAGCTTTTTAGCCGATCCACGTAAATTCTTACTCTTTTTTTTTTTTTTTGTGTTTAGTTTATTTATTTGTGGCTTTTGTTCATAACAATGCCAAAGTGGAACCAAATTGTATTTGGTTTTGGACAAGGTTTTTGACATCAATACTTTTGTGCACTTGAAGCAAAAAACAGTTATTCTGTATTACTCTTTCATTTACAACGTTAATTCATCTCTCTTATATTCCAACCCCGGCTAGATCAAAGCTCTATTCACCAGTTTTCAAATATGGGACTCAACAGCTTCCCAAGTAATGTACAAAAATGGAAAGGCTACGAATTAGAAAAGCGAAACTGTGATGGGGTTTATACATAAATGCTTGGTAGTGTAGTAATTTCTAGAGGAACTCTTCGTTAACTTTATGTGAAAGTAGTTTCACTAGGTGTATTGTATATGTTATGTCCTTTCAAGAATCCTCTATTCCCTATTCAGTCTGTTTTAGCTCTGTTGAATGTCCTCTTTTTCCAAAAATGAAACAATTTTCTTACCAAAAAAAAAAAAGAAGAACTTTTAATAAACTCTTTGGGTATGTGACATGATGCATCTTCTCGATTACTTATGACGATTGTTGTGAGCAACTTTTTTATGAACATATTCTCGGATTAACTTTAAGGCAGGTATTGAACTTCATCATACATATCTTTCAAATTAGGTAGTGTAATTCCTGAGTAGCTCTCGGGATAGTAAATCAAAAAAACTTTGGGCATGAAACTAAATTTTAAACTAAATTTGAACTGCATCATACATATCTTTCAAATTATGTTCAATTTTTTGTATCATTAATTGAAACAAAATTTTACCAACGAAAAAGAAAAAAGGCTAGAATGTTCTCTAATCTACATAAATATACCTTCTGTCATTCATAAATACATATCTATGAAATCGAGACTCTGTAACATATTGCCTCTCCCAATGCATACCAACAAAATTTACCCAGCAATATTTCCTGGAAATACTCCTCACTCAATACATTAATATATACTTTGGAGATCACTGCCAAATTCTAAACAGAGAAACCCAGCCGAGCTGAGAATAAAGAGCCTAGAAACGACACCTGTATCCCATGTGCACTTCTGAAACTCCCCTCTAACTTCACTCACACTTCTCTCTCTCAGGTATATGATCAGGCCTATCCAACTCAATAGCCCTAAACAAGACAAATGCCAAACCAATCACCTTGAAGCCCTATTACACAAATGTAGAACTTTGTCAAAACCAAAGCAAACTCTCCCATTTCCATCTAATTACCATCCCACCTTCTCCCTTTCTCTCTCTCTCTCTCTCTCTCTCTCTCTCATTTTCAGAAGCATTGTAAAAAACAAATGCCCACATTGAAAAACCCTCAAATCATTAAAACCATCTTCAATTAGTAGCTTTTCTTGGCAATTTTTTGATATGTGCGACTTAAATTCCCTTCAAATAACAGCTTTTCTCAGTTTGTCTGCAAACCCTCTTAAGTCAAAGGCAATTCCAGTGACGCCATGAAAAGGAAGAAGTATAAATCAGCCCATAATAATTGTCACAAGTAGCTACAATAATAGGGGTATGATTAGGGTTTGAAGGATTTCATTCATTATTCTTTATTCTTCATGTTTTTATTCTTTAATGTTATCTGTTGAGAAGGAAATATATTAACTATACATACAGCAGAAGAAACAAAAGGCGCATAGTTAGCGCCGATGAGTCATGATACAATAATATTCTGGTTGTGATTATAAAAGAGTAGTTTTGCAATACTTAAATTGTTTGATTCCATAGAGTTGGTGGCAGTTTTGGAGGGATTGAGAAAGAAAGATAAAAGTGAAAGAAGAGAACACAAGTATCTGGGTTTATGAAGAGGATAACTACTTTAACCTACAATGACCTAATGATGATGGTAATAAGACCAGAGAAAAGGGGATCGATGTTCTGATGTATCTGACTTTGTCTCTTTGAAAACCTTTGTCTGTGCTTTGTGGGTTAGTTTAATTGTGTACTGAGAGAATGTCAGTGAGGTACTGAATCGGAAAAAGAGCTCACTGTATGCCATCGCAGGTTTTAGTCGGTTCTTCAAAATGCTTTCCCCCCCCCCCTCTCTCTCTCTCTCTCATCGGGATAATTCATGCATATCTCGATTTATTTTATTTTTAGTTTGGTAAAAGACAGCGTCGAAACTAGAATATTAATGAATGATAAATTCCTCACAACTTAATTCTAAAGGATCGTAAAAATTCAAATTCAAAACATTTCAATTTATAACTCACCCATGTTACCATTTGAATTATCTTTGATAGTTCTCTCTTGTACACACACATAAACACCATAAATGCACTCAAACAATTTGTGGATGAATAAAATTTTATTTACCTAAAAATAATGGAGTAGTATTGATTATCCTCATCTTTTATTTCAAAATTTTTGCACCGCAGTTGAAGGATAGCAGATGCAGTTCTAATAGTGCACAGCTTCAATTGGAACTAGATTGATTCATATGCTTTTGTCTACCCAATGACAGACATTGAAATTTTCTCTCTCGATGTTTTTCTTAACCAAAATTCTAGAATGAACTGATGCAATGAAGGTTACACGGTTTCAACAAAGAATTACCTAATTACTTCCCACTATATGCAAAGAAAACTTACTACGACAATGTATGTGGTTGGTTAAACTACATGGAAAGCAAATGCCTTCCATGTCGTGATATTCTCTTTCCACGAAATCCTAATGTGAAACTAGAACTCACATTACTTCTACATTTATGCAATATATCATCAATTTCTGTTTCAAGACGATTAGTTACTGTCTGGAGGCTGGAATTTCGATATTTTATTTTCTTGAATGTTCTGAGGCTAATGACCTTGTGAATATTAATGGATTCAACTTATCTCTCATTGTTGTTAAAGTCAAGCAGAGATCTATTCATCTTTACATGCATCCTCTTTCTAATACTATAGAAGAGACAAATATCTGAACTCTGAAACTTTTCTGTGATTTCTGTATGGTAATGGTCACACCCTGAAAGTTTAAAAAAAAAAACACTAAAGAAAGGTAGAAATAATGCTGAAAGCCAAGCGTCCTTGACCTTTAGATGAAACTAAAAAGGCAAAGAAGAAGAGTAAACAACAGAAATGAACAAATAAAACAAGTGATATGTATGGTCTTATAAGCACAAGGGTTTGCCATTTTATTTCACCTTAGGCCGTTCACCAAGCCTTAGCTCAAGGTCCAAATCCTCTATGGGGTTAGGGCTGAGTACAAATACCTCTGATTGCTGATGATGTCTATCAACTGTGCTTGATTTAGAGAATAAAGCTAATGGTGTTCCGTCGTCGGTTCTTCTTCTCTTGCAGCTTATAGCCTCTTCCTTTGCACCAGCTGGAGTCGAGTTAGTTCTACATAAAACCAAATTCAAACTTACAGACAAATCGGCTGTGACATATTCTCCCTTAACCCCACCGTTTGACTCCAGAATTTTTGAATTTTTCTCTTCATTCTTAAAATCCAAGATATGATGATGTCTGTCGGCAGCCATGTTTGACCTCGATGGAGGCGATGATATGGAGGTTCTCTTGTGGAATTCATGAAAAATAGGAGAGAAAGGTGGGACCAAAGTCTTTTCATCTCCATAAGTTAGTGTCGGTGGAGCTTTAACCCCAGAAGCTGAGGAAGGTGATGCAAAAACTCTATGATCAGCATCAGAACTAGGGTTGTAAAGCAAAGTACAGATTTGTGATGGGTGTTGAACATCCAAAGATGTACAAGGATTCAGAATATGATTAAAATTATTCTGATGATGCAGAATTTCATTTTGTGGACTTGGAGACTGTTTCAATCTAGCCCTATCCCTCCTGTGGACATTCATGTGCCCACCTAGAGCTTGAGCAGACCTAAATTCTCTTCTACAGAAACTGCAAGAGTAAGATCTTGGAGGCCATATACATCCGCCAAGAGCTCCAGCTGCATCTTCTGCAAAAGCTTGTTCTTCCCATGAATCACCATATGAAGGATTGGTAGATGCAAGAATATGAGAATTGAATCCGTGTTTTCGCTTTGTCCACATCCAACAACGTGCTTGCTCCATTGATATTCGACCTTAATTGAATCTGCTGAGCTGCGAGCGGAGATGGAATCACAGAGATGGGAGATTCAGATAAGGAAATGAATGTAGATGGGTGATGGCCAGTCTGATCAAAGTTGGAGTGATTGAAAGCTATAGGAGAATCTATGAGGAAAAGAGGGTTAGATAAAAATATGTGAAAATTCTTTCTAATTTAAGGGGCTCTGGAAGGTGAAGTGGTGGGTACTCAAGTCTGGCCATTTCAGTATAGCTACTTCTTTTGGTTTTTAGTAGGCCTTCTACACAAGAACTGAAACGATTCCATTCTTATTTATATATTTGTTTCTGCAATTTCGTTGTGAGGATGGGAACAATAGTTCAGAATTTTTTTTGTGTGGGTCCTAATAAGTCTATCCCGTAGAGAGAGGGGGTTTTAGTACAAGGAAAATGATATGTTTACCAAAACAATTTACCGAATCTTCCATACTAAATGATGTACCACAATTTTCGAATATTAATGGAATCCACTTTGATGGTGAAAAATTATGCCACATTATTTGAAATAAAAATTTAATAAAAAAATTTGGTATGTGTAACATTACCCTTGGTACAAAGGGAGATCAGCTGGTTCACTGATTGGAATGTCATACCAGATTTCTAGGGAATAATTTTTTTTTTTGGGTAAATAAAATTGAATTGAATTCCAAAAGTAGCAATAGCAGTAGCTAATATAGGTTAAGTTTAGATAGCATGCAGTAGCTTATTATAGGATGCCTACCATTTCCTCTTGCAATTTTGATTTCACATTCACATATAGATAAACCCCTAACATTTGGAAAATTACTAGTCTTGTAGCCTGTAGTAGTTCCAAAGCTAGAAAACTAAGCCCTCCATATTGGTTAATCTGTAATAGCTCTTTAGCTTAGAGTCAAAGTAACAAGATTTTTTGTTTCCTTTTACCACAATATTGTTAAAGTCTGAGTGACCATATAAGTGCCAGTTATGCCAAGTGCTGACCTACTGGAATGACAGAAGAGTCACAGGCTAGACATCTGCCAGTGAAACACACAGCCAAAAGAATCCAAATTTAAGATATCGTTTGATGAACTTAATTTTAAATAATTTTTTTATATATATTTTTGATTGTTTTATCTTTTCCAAATTTCCTCCTTTTCCCCGGCGCCATTTTAATCATATGTGCATAGTATTGCACTATATAAGTATATCATTCATATATTATGATTAAGATTAATATAGATTGCTTTTACAACATAACAATGTGTTAACAAATAATATATAAATGTGCTTGAATCATCATTGATAATTCATCAAAATGATCAATGATGATTCAACATACTGTCATTACCAATTTCCATCCTTTCTACTAATTTGATTTAAAAACTCCATGTAACAGATTGGTGTTCTTTTCGTGTTGATGTTCCTCTTTCTTTCCCCATGAACGTTTGAATCTCATTTGAGTTGATGTTCTTTTTGCTTCCCCATGGATGTTCGAATCTCATTCAAGTTCATGTTCTTTTTGCCCAAATTGTAAGGTTTTCATGTGACAAATAGACAAGAGAAGAACAAAATAGGCAGGACTAACCTTTTTTGGCAAGTAATCGTTGGAAAACAATCCCGTTTTTTGAAAAAAATTTGAAGGCTTCGTTATATATCTAGATTTTTGGTACGATCTTATATCGGTTTAAAATAATATTAGATGTGTGTATATAGACTCTTGGAGACCCTTCTCTTGTAAGGCGATTTTTAGGGGTAAGTTCTATCCATGAGTTCACAATAATTGATATCAGAGCTAGCCATTATGTCAAGTTAGGATTGAACGCAGTGTGAGCTATGATTCTTTGTGGTCGAGTCACATAAAAGGCGACATATAAATTGGGTTAAGATGATTTGATATTATGTATGAGTATAGTACTTTCTCATTGACTATTAATAGACGAGTGAAACCGTTAAACAAAAAAAACTTACCGCTAAGTAAGTGTAACAGAATGGGCCAACGTGGACGTTGGCTATGGAAGCATGGTGGAATGTTACGATCCCACATCTAGATTTGTATATATAAACTATTAGACATCCTTTCCTTGTTAACCCATTTTTAGGAACAAATTCTACTCAGGGTTCATAAAATTTTTTAATCCAAAACAAATTGATAGATCTTATCCTTGGACCATCTTATTGCGGTCAAGTTTTCTCTTGGGAAAGCAAATAAGAATTGCAGGTCGAGAAAGATTTAGAAGGCTATGGAATTAGGGGTTTCCCCAAAGGATTCTGCATGCTTCCACCTTAAAACAAGGAGGAAAAAAGGAATGTTGGAGCCAATATGAAGTAAACTAGAGAGTAAGTTAACTATTTTTTTATGAAAATTCACCAGAATGGAATGAAACCGTAGCTTTATACAAAAACTTAATCTTTTGAAAAGAAATCTTCTTCCATCAATGGGGAAGGAGTCTACTATTCAAGCTTCATGACCTGGGGAAGAAACCCAAGGGATCTACAATATTCCCTTTTGATACACTTGCATCAACTACCCATTAATGATGAATTATTTCTTACGAATTCAAATAGGACACACTATATATAAAAGAACCTTTCACCGTTGCATGTTGGGGGAACCTCTTTTTGGCCCAGGCTGATCCCATTAAGTTCCTAACATAATCGGGCGTTTGGTGTTTAGTTACACTTGCACTTGGCAAGTTTCATGATTGGGTGGTAAAATTCAACCTCTAAACTCTCCTACAATTACAAGGGTTGTGCCTGGAAGTCTATCAATAAATTAAAGTGAAAAATGCTACACAAATTCACAAATTCGATTCAATTTTCTTGGTCGGCGATGTGCCAATGGCCTGTTCTTGTCAATTCACACATAATGTAATTGATTCATTTTTCCTCGGACGTGATGGGGTAGATTAATTTTGCGTTTGCTATACTCAATAAAATAAGCATTACTTGCACAGTTCCCTCACAACTAAACCCCACTAGTATTTGAAGCTGAATAAAAAAGGTGCAATCTAATGACTGACGGAACACTTCAACGAACTCGTCATGCATGGTTTGATATCGAAGCGAATATGCGTTCCTTTATATGTTTGTCAAGAGGAAAACTACAAAAAACAGACGGCCAAGCTAATGGGTCTCCCTTTAGCTTTACAAGGAAGCATCTGATCATCTCTATGTAAAGAGTTAATATCCTGTTAATGGAAAAGAGGGATTGATTTAATAAAGAAGCGATGGACCTAGATTTCTTAGCCTAATTGCTTCTCTTAATGTTTATATATTTAATCCACGAGGATTAGGTTAAAAAATCTCATTACTCCCTTGTACTTTAAATCAATCTCCTCATTTATATGATAAAGTATACTAAAACAATATACAATTGATACTTATTCACTTTCTATTTTTTTCTTTCACATAGTATCAGAGCCTAGGATCTAGAATCCTTCTGTCCAAGGATTTTATACTTTGTGGTTGTCCTGCGAAGGATCATCCACATTAGAACTCTTGAGACTTTTCCTTTTTTAGTCATTCTTTGGTGACCTTCTGGTCATTTTCCGGTGAAGTTTCGATCTGCCCAGCCATCCTCCAGCAACCTTTCCAGCCATCTTCTAGCGAACTTTAGACAAACCTCTGGCAACGTTTTGATATGCCCCAGCCATTCTTTAACGACCTCTGGCTATCCTTCAGCGAATTTTTGGTCAAACTCCGACAAAATCTTGATCGCTTTCCAGCCATTCTCTGTCGACGTTCTGGTTTGCTCTGACCATCCTCCGACAACCTTCTGACCATCCTCTAGCAACTTTTTGGTCACTCTCCGAAGACGTTTCGATATGCCCAATTGTCCTCCAACATCATTTTGTTGCCCTCCATCAACGTTCTGACTTGCCCCGGCCAGTTTATCGTGTTCGTTCTAGAACTTTAGCCTTCTTTTTGTATTGAGTAACTTTCTTATATCTTGACAGAGTAAAAAACAAACAGTTGTTGCTTACTATAGTACTAAGGTTGAGTATCGAGCATTTATTGATACTACTTCCGAGCTTCTTTGCCTTCACTAGCTTTTATAGGATATGAATGTTCCTCACTAGTCTAGTACTCATCTTTATTGTGACAACCGCAGTACTATTTAGATTGCTCACAATAATGTCTTTTATAAGCACACAAAACATATCGAGATCAATTGTCATTTCGTACGTTGACATCACCTACAGGAAAACACCCTTCGTCTTTTTTTTGTTGCTTTAGCTGGCTGATACCTTCACGAAGGCTCATCCATCTAGATTTACCGTGATTTTGTTTTGCAAACTATAGTCGGTATCTTCGATCCCTCCTTGAGTTTGAGGGGAATATTAATGTTTATATGTTTGTCCCATATCGATTAAACTAGGAAACCTCACTACTCTCTTATACTAAAAATCAACCTCATCATGTATATGGTAAGAGCAATGCTACATGAACTTAAAAAATAGACTTAAAAATTAAACTTGATAATCTCAACCATTGATTTCACTGTAGGTCCCAGTATTTATTGAGACCCACTCCCTATTCAATAATTAAAATTATCAAGTCCAATTTTTAAGTCTAGTTTTTAAGCAATACATAATTGATATTTATTTTTAATTCCCTTCTTTTACATCTTCTCCTCGTTTGCTTCAATATCTTGTCAAATGAGTAGTCAATTTTCACCATCCTTTATCGGATAATCGATATAACATATGGTTGACCAAATTTAAATTTGGATAATCAATATAAAAATTTATATCCGCCCAACTAGTCAATTTTGTATCAAACTAAAATAAATTAACAAATGGACCCCACAAAAATTATTAATTACCTTGTCGTGTAAACAAATAATTCCACACTCTTCTGTCATATAAGTCTAAGTGGAATTAACCTTATCCATTTGAAATTTTATTATGGTTGGGGATACCATCTTATCAATGGTGACATAATATTACCATTATATTTAATATTTATTCCAAGAAAATCATTATAGCAATAATAATCTCCTGAGACTAATATAGTCTTTGTAATCAAGACAACTCAGTCAAAGGTTAATCAGAGAGGGTCCTCTCGTATTAATTCTTATAAAAAAAATGGAAAAAAATTTGTTGGAAAAGAACTGAACAGCTAATTTATATCGGTAGGCACAAGAGAAAAGTAATAGTAGATATACAAATATTTTATTGTTCCAGTGTTATTCAAAGAAGCAGTTTCTGGGATAGTACATGTGGAAAGAGATTTGAAGCTAAGACTTTCCCAAGTTAATTAATATTTATTGACATCATTATCCAGAGGCAGAATCCACTAATTCCAAAAGAAGAGACACAAGAGAAATGACATATACCTTCTCCTAGTATATAATATGTGATACTTCAAGGGCTAAGATTTCAATTTCCATTACAATATTATAGTAAGATTGTCCCATCTAGGAGATTCTACTTAATACGCATGTCTTCTTTCTCAACTTGTTTGAAAGAGAAAAAAAGGTAATGACCTCCTTCTAGTTCTTGTCTTTTATTTAGTGAACAACGCAGAGAAAGAGAGAGAGTGAGAGAAATTCTTAAATATGACATGACACTGGTGATTGGGACATGAATGGAGTAAACATCCCCTAACTGTGATTATTATATTTTTTGAACTTGACAAATTCTATTTGAAACTCTTATAGTTGCTTTGTTACTGAAGCGACGTCAGTTTTCACACTAGCTGTCATTCGTGAATAGTTTGTCAAATAGATAAAACCTATACTTATAATAATAATGAGAAGAAAAATTGTGAAAAAATAGAATAAAAAACCAATATCAATTCTATATTATTTTGAGTGTGATTTATTATATACATGAGAAGGTTTATTTAGGGTATATTTGGATCACGGGGGATAACTACGGTAGGATAGGAGAAAAAAAATGTAGGACTTATTTATCTCATATTTGATAAGTAAAAAAAATGCATTAAAAATCTCACTCCAATTTATCCCAACTTGATTTGAAAAGTCAATTTTGTACTGCTTATGCAAGTTAAATGAAACCCAAGGAGTGCGGTTAACTTGGCCACAGATAGAATATCTCTGTATAATTATTATTCTGTCCTTTTTCATTTGTTAACCCTACTATTGGCTTGTCTCATTCTTCAGCTGGTGCTTGCATTCATCAGTGAAGAAATGGCTTTCTTTTGAAGATTAAAACTAGAGGCAAGAGCATTATGGTGAGAAGTGAATGACCCATGTGCGTGAGATGTAAAAATTTCTGCCATCAATGAAGTTCAATGAACGACCTTAACCAAATCACGAAATCGACCTGGCGGATATGTCTTGGTGAAGATGTCAATAGTCTGGTTAGATGAAGAAACAAAGACAAGATGAATTGAGCCTCCAACCACATGTCATCGCACAAAATGACAATCAATCTCAATATGTTTGGTGCGATCATGGAAAACATAATTGTGAGTAATTTGTATCACACTCCGACTGTCACAATAAAGAATAGTATCATTAGAATGAGAGACACCTACATCTTATAAGAGCCAAAGAAGCTCCTAGGTAGTATTAGCAAGAGCGTGATACTCTCCCTCTTTACTAGATCAACAGATAATAGGTTGTTTCTTGTTGCGCCAAGAATTGAGAGAGTTGCCTAGAATGAAACAATAACTAGTGATAAAACAACGATCAATAGGATCTCCAGCCCAATCAGCATCCGAATAGACATGTAGCATAAGAGATGAGTGAGTAAAGTAATGAAGATCATGAAAGATAGTACCCTTAATATATTATATAATATGAAGAACAACAACATATTGAGTAGACTGAAGGCCAGTCAAAAATTGGCTGACAAAATGAACATCATAGACCATATCTGGACGAGTAACAGTAAGATACACAAGACCGCTTACCAACTGGTGATAAAGAGTGGCATCAAAGAGAAGTTTCATCCAAGGGAGAAAGTCAAACAATTAGTGAGTCTAAAACAAGTAAGAAGATCATAGGCATACTTGACCTGAGAGAGATAATACCCACTAGAGTCAAACGACATGTCAAGGCCCAAGAAAGAGCTGAGATAACCAAAATCCTTTATCTCAAATTGTGTATTAATAAAATTTTTGAGATCATTAATTCCAAAAATATCATCCCAAGTGATAATTATATCATCCATATAGAGACGAAGTAGCGTGATGTCATGCCCAGTCTAACGAACAAGGAGAGCTGAGTTATAAGGGGTAGAAGAGAAACCAAAATCTTTTATAGTAGCACTAAACTTCGCAAACTAGGCTCTAAGGACTTGCTTTGAGACCATAAAGTGCACGACGGAGTCGACAAACATAATGGGTGAAAAAGGATACCTAGGGGGAGGCTGCATGTAGACTTCCTCAGTAAGTTCATCATTAAGAACTATATTTTTGACATCCATTTGATATAATTTTTACTGACGAGTGGCAGCAACAACCAGTAGGCTTTGAACTGAAGTGAGACGCACAATGAAACAAAAATCTCATCATAATCAATACCATATTCGTGTGTAAAACCCTTCGCCACTAGACGAGCCTTGTAATGTTGATCAATAGAACCATCAGAGCAAGTCTTGATGTTATAAACTCATTTACAACTAATAGCTAGTTTGCTAGAAGGAAGATTAACCAAATTTCAAGTATGTGTCTTCTAGTGCCTGTAACTCTTTTGGCATTGGTTACTGCCAATAAGGGTCAAAGCTAGCCTCGCAATAAGAGTGAGGTTCATTTTGAGAAAGAATAATGGAGAAAAACAATCATGCAAACGAACAAAATATTCATTGCCCAAGTGGAATGATGCAGTTGATGAGTAGGAGAATGAGTATCAACATAAAGTGGTGTAGAGGATACAAGAGTTGACGTATGATCACTATTAGTATGAAATGGGACAGAAATAGGATCAGCAAGTAGGGCAGAAGCCTCTAGATGGTCCATAGATGGGAGCTTAGATGAGTCTAGATGTGGGTCATTAGGATGTGGGTCATCAGGATATAGATTCATAGATGAACCAATAAAGAGAGGAAAAGTAGTGGCAGGCGAAAGCTAAAAATGAGACAAGGAGGAGAACATCTTGTGTTCCTAAAAGATGACATGTCGAGAAGCACGAAGATTCTTAGAATATAGATCCCAATAGCGATAACTTTTATGTTCAATCTCATAACTCAAGAAACAACAAAAAATGCCCTAGATTCTAACTTAGTATGTTCATGAGGCTGAAGTAAGACAAAACTTGCATAACCAAAAACTCAAAAAGAATGGTAATCAAGGGAAGTGTCATACAATCGCTCATATGGAGATACATTCTCAATAATGTGAGAGGGAATATGATTGATGGTATAAAAAGTTATAGGAGTAGCTTTACTCAAAAACGCCTAGGACATGAAGAAGAGATAAGAAGTCCACAAATAGTATCAAGAATATAACGATGTTTGGGATCAACACATCCATTTTTTTTGAGATGTACCAAGACAAGAACGATGAGAAATGGTGTCATGTTGACTGAGAAAAGTAAAGGAATGTGGAGCCTCCATATTTCATGACATTATCAGATTTAAAGATTTTAATGGACCGTGAGAATTGAGTTTGGACCATTTTGGCAAAACTATAATAAATTTGTAACAACTGCGATCGAGTTTGCAAAAGATAAATCCAAGTGAATCAAGAATAGTTATCAATAAAAATGACAAAGTACTTTGATCCTCCCATAGTAACAGTTGGAGATGGTCCCAAAATATCAAAATGGGCAAAAGACTAAGAGTTACTATCATTGAAAGGTAAAATTGGTTGTTTTGTAAGTTTAGAAGACAAACAATCAAGGTGTCGACTATGAACTTGCCCTAACTGACTACTAGAAATTAAATACTTTAGACAACTTGAAGAAACATAATTCAGATGGAAATGCCAAATATTGAAAGAAGAGTTTGTGAGCGGAAGCAGCAACAATAGAGAGGATTGAGGAAAATAGTCATTTTTTAAGCCGAATATGGATAAGTTCAAACAAACATCCATACTTATGGCCCATCCCAAGGGTCTGTCTTGTCTGTGGATCTTGGACAATACAACTAGTAGAAGAGAATAACATAGTGAGTTCAGGGTCATAAGGTTAACCCACAAATATGAGATTGAGAGTAACATTAGATATGTGATAAGTATTGGGAAGTGACACATGGGATGTAGAGACATGTCCAACATGATTGGCATGCATATATAAGTCATCTGTAGTGTGAATGGGTGGGACAAAATTAACAGATTGTGTGGAGAAAAATAATTATTCATCAGAGGTCATGTGGTTATAGCATGTAGAGTCAATGAATCAGGATGATTTACTTAAAGTGGCAGATAAAATAGTAGAATATGGATTAACTGATATAGAAAGAACCTGTTTGAGAATAGTCGCAAGATCACTATAATTGAAGGTCAAATAAGGAGACTTTGGAGGACAGGAATCATTGACAGTAAAAGCAGTAGTGTGAAAAATAGACATAAACTTGTCGCTAAACTAATTGTCAGATCTGTATAATTGATTAGTGTTAAGTCTGCGATTACTGGGTGCATTATGGTACATATTTTGTGGACAGTTACTTAGATTGTTTGGGCTCTTTTTGTGACAGAAATTGCAATATTGGGTAGGATAGTTGAGTAAAACATGATTAATCCTATGATCATATGAGTAGTGAGATTGGGGCATGTCAGATAGTGTCATAGTAAATTTCGGATGATCAGTGAACGACTAGAAAGTCGTCGGAGGACATCAAAGGATACCAGAATGAGATTGGAGGATAACTAAAAGGTCGTCGAAAGATGGCGGGGAGGTGATCGATAGGTCCCCAAAGGATGGTCAAAACACAGATCTATAAAATCCAGGTAAATTTGAATTTTTATGAAAAATGATAAAACGGTAATTTGTCACTTTGTACAAGTTGAAAACTCAAATTTTTCTAGAGTTTGGATGATGAAACGGATCTCACCATTGGATTCGTCTCACAAAATCTAGTTACCCAGTCAATTTTCGTAGAATTCTAAGACAGTTAGATTTTTTACATTTTATGAGGTGATCTAGTATTAGGTGACCTAAAAAATAAAATATGGAATAAAATTTTGTAAGTTGAAAAATAATTTTAAAAAATTTTATATATAAATATTTTGAATTTGAATCGAAACGAAATTTAATTTTTTCAGGATAAAATTTAATTGTTCCGGACGAAATTTTATCGAAAAAATAGGACGTGTGACGCAACATAGGCCAAGCATCGTAGGAGTATAAATAGAGGAGAAAATCAATTTTTTTCCCCATTCTCAACTGAGTTTAACGTTGAAAGAGAAAGAGAGGGAAAGAGAAGAAAAAAAATCAAAATCTCAACTTCTTTCTACGATACACGGAGTTCCGTAGGTCGAATCGACTCAGGTCAAAAGTCAAAGTTCATCTATGTAATGAGGGCTATGCAACCATGTCAAAAAGAATAGATTTCACTGAAAATTCAAAAATGAAATTTTGAGAAAATCAAAGTTTGATCTTTGTTGGTGTTCTTGAAGGTTTCACAATTTCATTTTACACTTCAAGAAATAGGATTTTCATTCTAACTAGCTTTATTTCTAACTTAGGATGATTATATGGAATGGGTAGGTGGTTAGATGTATTTAACACTTGCCTATGGTTGTAAATTGATGAAATGAGTATTAGAAATGAGTAGAATAAATTCTATCTTCAATTGGGTATGTAGAAATTACTTAATGTAATTTCTTGAGTTATGTGATGAAATTGGGCATTTTATATGATTACATGATTTGGTGTCTTCGAGGTATTTGATTTAATACCCATGTAAAATTAAGTGTGTTTTGCATAAATTATGTATAACATGCTTGAGAAATTGTTGTTGAATGTAGATGTTAATATATGCTAGATGATATATTGACAGTATGAGGATTTATGAAAATTATATACTTATGATATAATTAACCATGGTGTATGTTGAATTATAGTTGAGATTGTTCATGTGACACTCATATATATTGAACATGATTACAATGTTGCAATTGCATATGCACGGAGACATCGCATTATGTGGGGGTGTGTGCATTATTGTCATCAAACACCACATTTGATGGATAATATGTGAAATCAAAAAAGTTTAGTCGAAGACCCAACTGAATCGCACAATTTGCATTAAAAATTAAGTCGACGTTAGCAAAAAGGGTTAGACAATCCATCAGGTGAGAGACCCGATGATTTATATATGTGCTCCGATGGTATAAGAGCCCATAAAGTGTGTCGATGTACTCAAAATCGTTGGTAAATGTTCATAAATTTCATGTCGATTGTGTGCCCGTTTGTGTAAATCCATAAATATCCACCCCAAAAAAAATTAGGAGAATTTGAAATGGTTATTAGATGTGCAACGCGAATAGCGAGGGATTGAAATGCCTGGATTTGCACACATGATATTTGCATATGTTAAGGGAGCCGGTGAGGGCTCGGGTTGAAATGCATAAGTGAGTGTCATCTCATTTCATGGCATGACATGGTGATTTTCAACATTGAATTGCATATTTTTGATTGGAATGGTTATGTGCTTGTTGAATGTTGCATGTGCACATTTCATATGCATCTAAGTTAAGGAGTAACCTCTTCAGAAGATATACTATTGAGCATAGCTCACCATTTATGAAAAAATATTTTAGGTACGGACTATACATCGGTGAGAGGCTCTCACTCAGGGCTTCAAAGATGAAGAAAAGTCAACTTGTGGCTTTAAAACCTTGTTTTGTAAAAATTTTGTGAAATTCAATTTTGGGCATGTAAATATATAAAAATGATTGTAATGGAATTTGTACGAACTATGTTTCATATGAAAACTCCATTATACATGTGTTGGGTTGATATAGAATGGTTTGGAATGAATTTGAAATTGAAAATGGAGGAAATAGGCAAAACTGGGCACACCTACAAGTAGAACATTTTGATTTTCTACCAGTAGATGTGGACCAGTAAACATTTTCTACCGATAGAACGTCACTTTTCTACCTATAGGTTTTCTCAGATTTTCTAAAAATCGGATTCTAGTACACAACTTCTATCGGTAGGTTTTTGAACACTTCTACCAATAAATTTTCTATAAACTTCAAATTTTTGAAACATTTTACCAAACTCTCGGGCAACAATTCCTTGTGCTCAAAGGGATTATATGTGACATGAATGACTATGAATTGTGGTATAAAGGACATGGTTTGATAAATGATTAAGTATATAAATGGATTATGATCCCAGTTAAGGGTATGCTATTGGCGTGATGTCAGGTTATGCGACAATCACGGGTACTTCCGCGGATTGATAGGTAATCAACGGTTGACAAAGGACCCTAGTTTTAGGGGCGTTACAGCTTGTGAAAACCTTAACTATATCAGTTTGTCGTGGTCTTTGTTGACGATATTTTGATCTACTTTAAGTTTGATGAGGAACATGATGGTCACTTGAGGGTTATTCTCCAGACCGTAAGGGACCATCAGTTCCACGCCAAGTTCAGTAAGTGTGAATTTTGTCTTACGAAAGTGAAGTTTTTGGGACACGTGGTGTCAGCCACGGGTATATCAGTAGACCTGGAGAAGGTTGAGGTGATTATGAGTTAGGAGAGGCTGAGGTCTGTCTTTGAGATACGTAGTTTCTTGGGATTGACAGGGTATTACAAAAGGTTCACTGAAAATTTTTCCCGACTAGTTGCACATATGACGAGATTGACCTAGAATGAGGTCAAGTTTCAGTGGGATAACTCGTGTGAGAGGGCATTGTAAGAGTTGAAGGGGAGGCTTATTTCAGCTCCTATTTTGATAATCCCGGAGATAGGACAAAGGTACACAGTATACTGCAATGCCTCTAAGGACAGACTTGGCTGTGTTTAAATGCAATCCAGGAGGGTGATGTCTTATGGTTCTCGACAGTTAAAGAACCATGAGCAAAACTACACCACGCATGACATAGAGTTGGCAGCTATTGTCTTTGTCTTGAATGTTTGATGACACTATTTGTATGGTGAGCAGTTTGAGATATTTTTGGACTACAAGAGTCTGAAATATATCTTTTTCACAACGAGACCTCAACATGAGGCAACACAGATGGATGGAGTATTTAGAAAACTACGACTTCACTTTACACTACCATCTTGGTAAGGCAAACGTTGTGGTTAACGCATTCAGCCAAAAGTCACACGGAGTCTTGGCTAGTGTGGTTTCCTAGGAGTAGCAGATGTTCGAGATTGTGGGATAATTTAGGTTGCATTACAAGGGTCAGGCCCAAGGTGCTTTTAGGAGTTTGGTGGCTATGTCTTCCCTATTGAGCAGAGTTATTGAGTCTCAAGGATAGGACACAGAGATATTGTCCATCAGGGATCGAGTATAGTAAAGTGCAGGTGATGAGGGCTAGGTCATTCATTCAGATGGTAGTCTTCAGTTCAAGGAAAGGGTTGTGGTTCCTCAGTCTGCGGATCTGAGAGAGGAGATCCTCAATGAACTTCATTGCTCCCATTTTGAAATGCATTCTGATGGCAAAAAGATGTACAATGATCTTCGTTGGCAGTACTACTGAAGTGGTATGAAGAGGTAGGTTGGAGAGTTTGTTAGTCGATGTCTCACGTGTTAGCAGGTCAAGGCTAAACATTAGAGATCAATAGAGTTGCTCCAACTTTTGGGCGTTACTGAGTGAAAGTGGGAACACGTCACAATGAATTTTGTGACCCACTTGCCATGGACATTGTGGGGGTATGACGCGGTGTGGTTAATAGTGGACCGACTTATGAAGTCAACACTCTTTTTGGCAGTGTAGATGACCTTCATATTGGAGGAATTTTGTAGATTGTATACACAGGAGATAGTCCGATTGCATGGGGTGCCCGTATCAATAGTATCACATCGAAATCCCATGTTTATGGCCTATTTTTTGGAAAAATTTTAAGCGGGCCATGGAGACACAATTAATAATGAGCACAATTTTTCATCCCCAAATGAACAGTCAGTCAAAGAGGGCCATCCATACTTTAAAGGACATGCTACGAACATATTTCCTAAATTTCAAGGGTAGTTGAGAAAAGCATTTATCCTTAGTAGAGTTCGCTTACAACATAGTTATCAGACGAGCATACAGATGACACTTTAGAGGACATGCTACTAACATATATCCTAAATCTCAAGGGTAGTTGAGAAAAGCATTTACCCTTAGTGGAGTTCGTCTACAATAATAGTTATCAGACGAGCATACATATAGCACCCTATGAGGCACTTTATGGAGGCTTTTTCGTTCTCCTGTTATTGGACGGAGGTTGGAGAGAGACCCTCTACGGGTCTGGATTTGGTTAGAGACACCTCGAAGAAGGTGGACTTGATACGAAAGCGTCTTCTCATGGCTCAGAGTTAGCAGAAGAACCACGCCGATAGATGGCGGCGCCTCTAGAGTTTGAGGTGGGAGATCACGTCTTCTTGAAAGTGATGCCTAAGAGGGGAGTGATCAAGTTTGGGAAAGCGAGGAAAGCTATCGACAAGGCTTATCAGGCCCTTCAAGGTACTTGAGAAGGTTGGTACAGTTGCTTACTGATTGGTGTTACCCCCGAATTTATTGGGTGTTCACTCGGTGTTCTATGTCTCTATGCTTCGGAAGTATACTCTATATCTGACACATATAGTGGATTAGGGTGAGTTGATTGTTAATGCGGATGAGAGCTTCGAGGAGGAATCGATGCGTATTATGGATAGCCGAGAACAAGTTTTGCAAGGCAAGTCCATGAGGCTGGTAAAGGTGTTGTTGTAGCACCGAGATGTAGATGAAGCGACATGAGAGCGTGAGAACACTATATGTACCAGTTATCCGTTCTTGTTTGAGGATGAAGGTACATTTTTGTAATAATAAGTATTTTATTACTTGTTGTATATGCATACAGTTAAGTGTGTATAAGTGCATAAATTTCGGGGACGAAATTATTTTAAGGGGAAAAGAATGTAAAATCTAAGTAAATTTAAATTTTTATAAAAAGGGCAAAATAATAATTTGACACTTCAGTACGGGTTGAAAACTCAAACTTTTCTAGAGTTTGGATGATGAAACGAATCTCACCGTTGGATTCGTCTCGTAAAATCTAGTTACCCAATTAATTTTCGTCGAATCCCAAAACAGTCAAACTTTTCACATTTTACGAGGCGATCTAATGTCGGGTGACCAAAAAATGAAATATAGAATAAAATTTCATAAGTTAAAAAATAATTTAAAAGAAATTCATATATAAATATTTTGAATTTGAACCGGGACGAAATTTAATCATTTTAGGACGAAATTAGACCCAAAAAAGGAGGACATACGTGTGGCGCAATGTGGGCCAAGCATCCTAGGAGTACAAATAAGGGAGAAAATCAGATTTTCTCCCCATTCTCAATTGGGTTTAGCGTTGGAAGAGGAAGAGATGGAAAAGATAAGAAAAAAAAAATCAAAAATCTCCAACTTCTCTCCACGATCTACGGAGTTCCGTTGGTCGAATCGACTCCGGCCAAGAGTCAAAGTTTATCTACACGACGAGGGCTATGCGACCATTCCAAAAAAGACAGATTTCACCGAAAATTCAAAAATAAAATTTTGAGAAAATCAAAGTTTGATCATTGTGGGTGTTATTGAAGGTTCTACAATCTCATTTTACGCTTCAAGAGATAGGATTTTCTTCCTAACTAGCTTTATTTCTAACCTAGGGTGATTTTATGGAATGAGTTTGTAGTTAGATGTATTTAACACTTGCCTATGGTTGTAAATTGATGAAATGAGTATTAGCAATGAGTAGAATAAATTCTATCTTGATTTGGGTATGTAGAAATTACTTAATGTAATTTCTTAAGTTATGTGATGAAATTGGATATTTTATGTGATTACATGATTTGATGCCTTCAAGGTGTTTGATTGAATGCCTATATAAAATTAAGTGTGTTTTAAATAGATTATGTATAATATGCTTGAGAATATATGCCGGATGATATATTGACATTATGAGAATTTAAAAAAATTATATGTTTATGATATAATTAACCATGGTATATGTTGAATTATGGTTGAGATTGTTCATGTGGCACTCATACATATTGAACATGATTATAGTGTTGCAATTGTATACTACAGAGTCTACAGTGCATATGCACGGAGGCATTGTATTATGTGGGAGTGTGTGCATGGTTGTCATCAAACACCACACTTTGTGGATGATTGGTAAACTCGAAAAAATTGGGTCAAAGACCCAGCTGAGTCACACGATTTACATTGAAAATTGGGTCGAGGTTAGCAAGAAGGGCTGAACAATCCCTCGGGTGAAAGACCTGATAATTTGGATACGCGCTTTGTTGGTATAAAAGCCTAGAAAGTGTGTCGGTGCACGCGAAACCATTGGTAAATCCATGAATTCCTTGTCGGTTGGGTACCCGTTTGTGTAAGTCCATAAATATTCACCTCAAGAAAGACCCGAAAGATTTTAAATGGGCATTGGATGTACAACGTCAATGGCGAGGACTTGGAATGCCCAAATTTATACGCATGACATTTGCATGTGTTGAGGGAACCGGTGAGGGCTCGGGTTGAAGTGTATAAGTGAGTTTCATTTTATTTCATGGCATAGTATGGTGATTTTTGACATTGAATTGCATATTTCTGATTGGAATGGTTGTTGCTTGTTGAATGTTGCATGTGCACATTTCATGTACATCTATGTTGAGGATTAACATTTTTAGGAGATATCCTATTGAGCGTAACTCACCCTTTATGAGAAAATATTTTAGGTACGGACTATACACTAGTGAAAGGCTCTCACTCGGGGCTTCAAAGATGAAGAAAAGTCGACTTGTGACTTTTAAACCTTATTTTGTAAAACTTTTGTGAAATTCAATTTTGGACATGTAAATATATGAAAATGATTATAATGGAATTTGTACGAACTATGTTTCATGTGAAAACTTCATTATACATGTGTTGGGTTGATATGGAATGGTTTGGACTGGATTTGAAAAAGAAAACGGATGAAATAGTCAAATCTGGACACACCTAATGGTAGAACATTACAGGATTCTAATACACAATTTCTATTGGTAGGTTTTTGAACCCTTCTACTGGTAAGTTTTCTATAAACTACAAATTTTTGAAACGTTTTACCAAACTCTTGGACAACGATTCCTTGTGCTCAAAGGGGTTATATGTGACATGAATGACTATGAATTGAGGTATAAAGGACATGGTTTGATAAATGATTAAGTACATAAATGGATTATGATCTCAGTTAAGGGAATGTTATTGACGTGAGGTCGGGTTGTGCGACAATCATAGGTACTTTCATGGATTGATGAGTGATCAACGATTGACAAAGAACCCCCGATTTTAGGGGCATCACAGATTAGAAGGTACCCAGAGGATGGTCAGAAGGTCTCTGGAGGATGATCGAGGGCAGATCGAAAGGTCACCAAAGGATGGTAAGGTGGTGAGCCTCAAAAGTTTTGATGTGGATGATTCCTTACTGGGCAACCACAAATCATACTATATTTGATTATAAGGATTCAAGAACCTAAACTTTGATACTATGTGAAATAAGCGAATATAAAACAAATATCAATTGTGCATTGCTTTTGGTGTAATATATTCTATACATGAGAAGGTTAATTTATAGTACAAGAGCATAATGAGATTTTTTAGTCTAATCGATGTGAGCCAAACATTTATACATTAACAATAATGATAATAAAAAAGCAACATAATGTGTAAAAATCACACCATGGGTTGGAAAAGGTTTGCTGTGAACAGTCATATCTCGAGCGCTGAAAAATTATTTTCTTGACTTAAACGAACTCTATCCTTATCTATAATAACACTAAGGGTAACCCCCGTGCCTGAAGACACGGTGCAGCATAAATCAACCAATTAATTTGAAAAAGTGAGGAGTGAAGATCTCTAAGAACTAAAAATATGATTTAAGGTGGACACACTTTAAGTATAATAGATAAAAAAATAGAGTGATATATTTATATTTTTTATATTAGAGTTGATACTTAAAAATTCATTAAACATAAAATAGGTCTATTTGAAAAAAATTAATAAGATAACATCTATACATTAAAGATCAATAATATAATTTATTTGATATAAATAAAAGCAATATTCTATAATTTTATAAATTTTATATTTTACTCATTTTTGGCTATATATTCTATAATTTTTGAACCAAATGAGACTTCAACAAATCATACTAATACTTTAAGGAATCAATTTTAGTTTGCTAATTTTAAGAGATATGGTATGAATTTTTTTTATTTTTGTTTTTTTGTTCTAGTACCCAACTTGTTTGATTCAATTAATTTTGTTTTTCATAAATCATTACAGTGGGCCCAACTAATCTAAAAAAATATATAAAACATATATAATTAAAAAAAATTTTTTTTTTTTCAGGGTGGCCCCAGACCCCTCCTCCCTCTACCACTGCTAGAGAAAGAGAGTGAATGGTATTGAGAGAGATGTTGGTGGTCCTTTGATGAATTTATTTAAAACCGTCGTAAGGTATGTGTAAGACATGTTAGTTTAAAATAGTTAATTAAATAAATAAAATTAAAATTAATTATATTCAATATAAATTTGTTAAGCAACGCCCATATTTTTTTAATCAAAATATTATCATTGTCACTTATACAAATTTAAAATGTTACACTACACAGTTGATATAATGTCAAATTTAAACCATTTAATTATTATGTTAAAGAAAATCTTGTTATCCAAGTCAACTGTAATCTTTGACTGGTTGAGAGGTAAAATATTAAGGAAAAAAATGATAATTTCTTGACCGTTGGATGAATAAATTTGAGACTGTAAGATGTGTTTCAAGATCAGTCGTAATCGTTGACCTGTTGGGAGGATAAATATTAAGGAAAAAATGGTAATTTCTTGATCGTTGGACAAATGAATTTGAGACCATAGGATGAACTTGTAGAAGTCGCCCTGTTTTACATTATAAATATAGATTTGACACAAATAAAAGCAATATTCTATAATTTTGTTTTAATTACAAATTTCATATTTTACTCATTTGGCTATGTATTCCATAATTTTTGAATCAAATAAGGCTTCAACAAATCGTACCAATACTCTAAATAATCAATTTTAGTTTACTAATTTTAAGAGATTGATATTAATTTTTTGATTTTTTTTTGTTTTAGTACCCAACTTATTTGACCTAATTAATTTTGTTTTTCATAAATTATTGCAGTGGACCCAATTAATCCAAAAAATATATAAAACTTATATAATTAAAAAAATATATATTTTTTCAAGGTAGCCCCAGACTCCTCCTCCTCTGCCATTGCCAGAGAGAGAGAGTGAAGAGTGAGAAGAGGAAGATAAAATTCAATATGAATGATTTTGAGAGAGATGTTAGTGGCCGTTGAATGAATAAATTTTAAACCGTAGGATAGGCCTATTGAAGCTGCCATATTTTATATTATGGATATTATAGATAAATCTATGAAATATGATAAAATTGACTTAAAAATATTAATTTATATACATGTAATCAAAATTGAGTTAAATTTAATACAAACTAAAAATTTAATTTATCAAAAATAGCCAAAATACTTTCTATAAATTTGGTAAGCAGATGCCTTGTTTTTGTTTTATCTTAAATTCATGATCTTTTTTTAATCAAAATGTTATCATTGTGTCTTATACAAATTCAAAATATTACACTACACAGATGATATTAATGACAAATTTGACTCATTTAATTATTATGTAGGAGAAAATCTTGTATTCTAAGATCAGTCATAATCGTTGACCGGTTGAGAGGGAAAATATTAAGGAAAAAATGTTAATTTCTTGACCGTTGGATGAATGAATTTGCGACCGTACGATATGTTTTAAAATCAGTCGTAATCGTTGACTTATTAGGGGGAAATATTAAGGAAAAAAATTATAATTTCTTGACCGTTAGATGAATAAATTTGAGACCATATGATCAAATTGTTGAAGTCGCCCTATTTTATATTATAGATTAATCATTTTTCCTTTGGCAATTTGCGTAACAATCTTGATATTTAGCAAAATGATTTTAAAAGTGTTGGAGGAAATTATTTCTGTAAGATTGTACCCCTTAGAGATAATGCTTTTATAATTGTAATAAAGACGAAAATTAGGTGAAATTCGTATCCTCCTACCGTCCATGGGACTTAAATATTAGGATCGTTACCATTTGATGTCCCCAGTGAACTGACCAGTGGCACCAAATAAATAAGGTGTGTACAGTACTTGTTTATTTAATAATTGTTACAACTGGTTTTTTCTTTTTTAAATATCCAACTACAAAGACTAACACATCTTTATAGAAAATGAACAATAAAATAGTAAGGATCGGAGTGAATTGTACTAGTAAATATTGAGTATAACGGTTACTCCATGTCAAACAATTAAATTTGATAATTTTAACCATTGAATAGGTAGTGAGTCCTATTAAATGTTGTGACTCACAGTAAAATTAATGGTTGAGATTAGCATAAATAATTATCTCCTCCACATAGTAAAAAAATGGAGTTCACTAACTCATTTGTTTGTTTATTATTGAGCAATTACATCACGTGACAACAGTGGAATCGCTACACGCAATTTTTACACGGATTGCACACCCCTCATTTAATGAGTTTTTTTTGTCGCTAAGTCCCTCCTTTAATAAGTTGCTTTCTCAATGATAAGATCTTATTTACAGTAGTTGTTCAACAACCGAATGTTTCATGGGAATGGAAATTAGCCGAATTTAATGGAGAATTAGATCATTTGGATTCTGCTTGAAGCTCATAAACAGTGTTGGGGATCGACTCCTATTCTAGACGAGCTCCTACACATCTTATACAAATGTGACTCATTCAATTTTTTTTCAAAAGCTGGGTTTGGCTTAACTTGATTCGTTATGTGACAAACTTGAACAACATTTATGCAAACCAATTCAAGTTGTTATTTAACGATTTGATTCAGGTGCTACCCTAGTTTTTCATTTCAACACCAATTTTATTTTGTTGCGAAAGTGTAGTATTGTGAACAAACACCGAATACGTCATACTGGCTCTCAATTCCTTTACACTCCTCTTGACCCATGAATCCTTGAACTTTTAGACCTAAGCAAAGGAAAGAGTTTAAGGTTTCCAGTAAACCCTCATAAGAAGAGTCCATTGCAGAATGTGACTGAACAACAAGGTTACTTTAAATTTGAAAAGTTATCGTGTCCGGCCTGAATTAAATACCTTCAGCAGTACGTTAGTCAATCATTTGACTGACTTGGAATTTTCACGTAGATCTAATGGACAAGGAATGACCGCTCGTCCAAATAATAGAAAAATAAGAATATCTAGAAGGAATTTGGTGAAACAGCTCCTTCCTTCAATATATATATATAGAAAGGGAGAGAGGGGGGGGGGGGGGGGGGGGAGGGGGGGGGGGGGGTTTCCTCCTTACTTGCGGAGGTTGATTTTATTGAATTGACTGATAAATTAACTAAGTTATTCCTTGATGATGACTAACAAGGAAAGGTAGGAAAATCACTTAACCATGTCTCACGGTGAGTTGCAATTGTCAGCATCATGGGACTGTTGTAGAATAGGGTTCTTTCGGGGCATATGACTGTGTTCACACCCACATTATCATTATATGCAGACCTTCCCAGAATACCCATCACCCCCCCCCCCCCCCCCGGGTTAACTAAATTCTTTTTTGTGTTTTTGTGGACTTTCTGAGGTGATTGTAAATAGGGTGATCCTTTTGTACATGAATCTTTTTTTGTTACTTGAAATTATCTTACTTCCAAAAAAAAAAACAGTTTACTAAATTAATCTAACAAAAGAGGTTTACATACAAGTAATCAAGGTATCAATTTGAGGGTACCCTAATGAAAAGAACCAAAAGATTACAGAATCTTACCTATATGGTTGCTGAATTTTTTGAGAAGTATAAACCTTGAACAAGTAATTCATCAAACTAATGTTATAGTACCCCTCTGTGTGTGTGTGTGTGTGAGTGAGAGAGAGAGAGAGAGAGAGAGAGTTTCTTTTTTCCAATGCATTGAGGAGCAACCTAAATTCTAGTCATAAGATGACACATATCTGTGTGATTCTAGTGTTTTGATTTGTTAGAAAGACACCTTAAATGGGCATTGAATAATGCCATTAATATGGGCTCAAATTCTGGCACATGAGTAATCTAAATCATGGAATGTGTCAGTGAACAAGCTTGTATGAGTGAGAGGACAGTCGTACCTAGGGGATATAAGATTACAGTCTACTGGTGAACATGAGAGGTATGTGATATGCAATCTTATTTATTTTCTCAACAAAAGAATAACAAATGGAGACTTCATCAATGCCAGTAATGTTCGATTATCACTAAGAGAGTTTTTATATCACAAAAAGCACAGCACTCAACGGACTGACTACCAGGAGGGGGAAAGAGACTCCAAAAGTACCAACGCCAAAGAATCCACTAAAAAGCGTAACAAAAGAAGTATTAACTTAGAATAGACGGCCGAAAAAAGTAGTTTACGAGACCAACCTCTCTGAGTCTGTGAATGTCATGCCCCTGGGAATGTGCATGCGGAGCAATATAAATAAAATAGCGGTAGTAGCTTCTGCCCCAAATGCATACTCCATATGGCTAATTTAGTTTTTACCATGAACAATCCGATTTTGGACTGTATGCAGAGAAGCTATTTCGGTAACCTCTTGTAATGTCTCTTCCTTTGCAACCCAAGCTACGGATGGTGGTTGTTCCGAAAGGCCCACCCAACTCCGGAAATCAATGAGAGCCCCACAAGTCCACCCTCAACACTGAGATTCGCATTGAAACTGCAGACCAAGAGCTCGGCCCATTGGCAGGTGCGGAGCCACGTTTGGTTGGGGGTGGACACTTGCCCCCCTGATATTTGAACTATCCGTAAATGTGTCCCTCAAATTTATTTAATTAACACATTTACCCTCTCTAATTCTTGAAAATTTATGTAGCCATCTGATTTTGTTTAATTTTCTGTGACTAAAGGACATATTGACCCCTAAAACAAGTGTTTTAATTTTGGATATATATATAATTGTATAGTTAATCTTGACCAAATAGCATTTTATGATTAGAATAAGTTTTTACAAAAATGAATGAGGATTTTGTCACATACTCGATAATTGTGTACATAAAAAGAGAATGATGAAAAAATACAGCTTAGAATTAATCTATTATAGATATTCTTTTATATTTATAAGATTGTTGTCCACAAAAAAAAATAGTTTATATGATTTTTACTCTAATTTCGTTTAGAATAGATAGAAATTGGTTTTACTGTTTCATACATTAGTTGAGCCTTAAATCTTAATATATTGTGTAATGCTTGAATTTAATTTAATTTTCAACCGACGTATTTTCTAGTCAGATACCCTAACATTGTATTCTACCTCCGCTCTTGCCCATTGGGGTAGATTAAATTAATCTTATAACTAATCAACCAATTTTTTTTTATCCTTAATCTTTCTATTTATGTTTGCCCAAAAAAAATAATCTTGTGTGCGTAGATTTTTGCACAATAAATAGAAAAAAATAACTTTCTCCCTTAGTGAACTCATATTTATCTTGAAAGTCAGCGATCCGGTGGCAAAGGAGCAGCCAAAGGTGGCCTAAGGAGTGCTGATGAATTGTTTTAAGGGCTGTCCGATCGATTCCAACGAGCCACAGATGGTTCCTTGCATAAAGAGCGAGGTTAGAAGGGCATCGGAGTATTTTTCGGCGTATTTCCTCTGACGATCAAGTCAATTTCTGTGTGAGAGGAAAAGGAAAACAATTGTGTATATGCTGAAAATTAACTTTGAGTACCTTAGTTTTGAGTTTTAGAGAGCTATTTATACCTTCTACGACAGTTATCATTGTTGATTAGTAGGTATTAGGCGATGCTCAGTCAATGGACAGTACACTCTCTCTGTTGCATGGACTAGGTTTAGGCATTAAATACTCAGCTTCTCTAGTATTTAATGCCCCTTCTTCTTGACTCTCGTGCATTTAATGTTTTTTCTTCAATGTACAGTCATTAAATACTCACACTCCCGAGCATTTAATGTTGCTTCTTCTAAGCTTCTCCGGAGCATTTAACACATTTACCCTCTCTAATTCTTGAAAATTTATGTAGCCATTTGATTTTGTGTAATTTTCTGTGAATAGAGGACATATTGACCCCTAAAACAAGTTTTTTGATTTTGGATTGTATAAAACATATTTGAAATTTTACGTGTGTGTGTGCAGATATATATAAAATTGTATAGTTAATCTTGACCAAATAGCATTTTATGATTAGAATTAGTTTTTACAAAAATGAATGAAGATTTTGTCACATCCTCGATAATTGTGAACATAAAAAGGGAATGATGAAAAAATATAGCTTATAATTGATCTATTATAGATATTCTTTTATATTTATAAGATTGTTGTCCACCAAAAAAAAAAAACGAAAATTTAGCCACACCCCTCCTAGTTTACTATATCTTCAAGGACACCCCTCTATTATTAAAAACATCACTGACATCCATTCTATTTTATATTTAAACATCACTAACACCCTCTACCATTAAACTACAAATAAAAAAAAAAAAAAATTCAAAAATACCAAAAATGCCCTTACATAAACCTTAAGTAATTTTTCTAAATAAAATTTTATTAAAATTCGAGTCGATTATAATTTTTTTTTATATATTAAAATTTGAACCAATTAAAATTCAATTGAAGTTGATTAAATTTTATTTTTTTAACGTATTAAAATTCGAGTCTATTAAAATTTATTTTTTATGTATTAAAATTTGAGCTGATTTGAACTCTACTCGAGTTGTTAGCGCCGATTAAAATTCGCTTTTGAGTTGATTAAAATTTATATTTTTTTACTTATTAAAATTCATGTCAATTAAAATTCGATTTATTAAAATTTAAGTCAATTAAAATTTATATTTTTTTATAGATTAAAATTTAATGTGAGTTGATTAAAATTTGATTTGAGTCAATTAAAAATAATTTTTAATTGGCTCAAATAGAATTTTAATTAGTCCAAATTTTAATAAAAATATAATTTTTAATCTGCTCAACTTTTAATATATAACAAAATAAATTTTAATTAGTTTGAATCGAATTTTAATCGACTCGAATTTTAATATGTTAAAAAATTAGAAAATAGAAGGGGTTTCATTGAAGATATACTTATCTAGAGGGGGTGTGGATGATGTTTGTCCTCAAATATATCATGAACAGTTTAATAAAATTGCATTATATTCTAGCTCCGCCCTTGCCCAATGGGTTAGATTAAATTAATCTTATAACTAATCAACCAATTGTTTTTATCCTTAAATCTTTCTATTTATGTCTGCCAAAAAAAAAAACAATCATCCTATTTATGGAAATAGCATCAATTTATGCTTCAATATACTGATCTCAACTATTATACTTTTGTTTTAGCTTTTCAATAGTAAATTATTTCTCATGAATCCAAATAAGTCCCGCTATATGAGCAGGCCTCTATTGATGTATGATTGACGATTTATTATTCTGAAAAATTAAAGAAAAACAACTAAATGGAGCCAATCTTCCTCTTCCATATTATTATCTGTTTTTCATAAGCTACATTAGGCCTAGCCCAAGAATACTCGAGGCAAAACGACAAAAAATTTTAAATGGGACCCTAAATTATTTTTAGCTAAATAATTTGATTATTTTTATTTTTAATTTCAAATATTTAAATTTGTATTTTTTAGGACGTATATTTAAGGTAAAAAATAGCTCGCAAAATAAACATATTATATGAATGATTATATTAAGATCAAAATTATCTCAAAAATTTAAATTAAATTTAATAAATAAGGCAAAGTTGTTGAGAGAGTACAGTCTTGTAATTTTTTATAGAAGAAATTTGGTACGTTAGTATTATTATTTTTTGGTTGAATGTACATATATTTATGATTTAAAAAATAATACATTTTAGGAAAAATTTTAATCACACCCCTTCTAATTTACTATATCTTTAAGGACAATATCTCTATTATCTAAAACATCATTGACACCCCTTCTAATTTATATTTAAACATCATTAACACTCCTACTATTAAACCACCATTTTTAATAAAAAAGAATTTATCTAAAATACCAAAATTGTCCCTACATAAATTCTAAATAATCTTTTTACATAAAATTTGATTAAAATTTATTTTTTATATATTAAAATTCGAGATGATTAATTTTTTTTACATATTTAAATTTAACCAGATTAAAATTCGATTCAAGCTGATTAATTTTTATTTTTTTTACATATTAAAATTCGAATCGATTTGAGCTCAACCTGAGTTGTTAGCATAGATTAAAATTCGATTCGAATCGATTAAAATTTATATTGTTTTTACTTATTAAAATTCATGTTAATTAAAATTCTATTCAAGTTGATTAACATTCATTTTTTACATATTAAAATTTGAGTGGAATTAAAATTTATATTTTTTATGTATCAAAATTCGGGCTGATTAAAATTCAATACGAGTTGATTAAAATTTGATTCGAACTGATTAAAAACGAATTTTATTCAACTTGAATCAAATTTTAATTTGTTAAAATTTTAATATGTAAACAAATTTATAAAATATAGAGGGTCTCATTGAAGATATATTTATCTAGAAATGGTGTAAATGGACTGATGAAGTTTGTTCTAAAATATATCATGAACATTTTTGTAAAATTATATTCTAGTTAAGGTCTTTAAGGGGTGTTAGTGAAGATTCAAAAATTAGAGAGAGTGTTTTTAAATATATGATAAATTAGAGGGAGTGTGACTAAAAAATTTCCCATTTTTTAAGATTTTTGATCCTTTGATGTAAAATCCTTTTTTTTTTTTTTAAATTTTTAAAAATTTAGATATTTGCCAAATTGCCAATGAAGCTTAAGCCAGTGGAAATTCTATTCGAGGCAACCGCTTCACTTGCGTACGGGGGGAGCCCCCGAGGTACACCATACTATCACCATCATTGTAATCTGCTGGCAGTTATGGAAAATAATAATGGGGGTGATAATGGAAGGACCACATGTTGTAGGCAAATCTAGATCCACCATTATCGTAGTGCCTCACCCTCTTTTCCTTTTTGCTTAATTTGCTTTATAAGATAAACCTTTCCAAGAACCTTTTCGTCACTGTCAAAGCAGAGAGAGAAAGTGTGGATACACAACGAATGCATGAAGATCTTTTCCTAATCTGTGAATATATAAAGTGTAATTGATCCAATAGCAAGACGAAACAAATACTATGAAGGGAAATACAAATACAGGGCCAAACCCAAGAACCAAAAAAACAACAAAATAACACAACATCAACATATACTAAGATTTTCTACCTTAACCGACACGAAAAACACCCAGAAATAAATCTTTGGTGACAAATCTGCCTCAATACTTAGAAGCTTATTTAGGTAGTGGTAGGTAGGTGACTAATACAGTGGTGATTTGGTGCTTTACATGGAGAAACCACCAGCTGTGTATGCACCATCAACAACGATAACCTGCCCTGTAATATATGAAGCAGTGGGAAGGCAAAGGAATGTCACAAGTCCTGAAATCTCCTGGGGCTCTGCTATGGGGCGGAGAGGAGTTCGAGCCATTAGTGGCATATACATCATCATTATTGATGGATCCATATCCTCCTGGAATGAAGAAACAAAGAAAACAGAACAGTTAATATTAAACATTTTTTAGGGGAAAACCCAAAATAGGAAAAGGAGTTTGGATGAGAGAGGAATCATACAGGTTTCATAACGGTGGTTTTGACACCCCATGGTGCAACTGTGTTGGTGCGAATGTTATCCTTTGCCCATTCACAAGCCAAGTTCTGTGTAATTTGATTGATTGCAGCTGAAAAAAAATAGAGGGTCGTCAAAATTTAAGACCTTTTCATATGATGATTTTCATTCCGATTTTTGCATAGTTACAAATAGATTACCTTTAGATGCTCCATACACAGTTTGAGCAGGTAGGGCCGTCACACCTGAAACCGAGGAAATGAACACAATGCTTCCATTTCCAGATGCTTTTAGGAGAGGGTGTGCGAGTTGGCATAGATGGTATGGAGATGCGACGTTGGTCTCCATTGTGCGTTCGAATTCTTCTGCAGTGTAGTCTGTTGCTCGTTTAAGTACACTTGTTGCAGCATTGTTTATCTAACACACAACACAATGTATTATCTCTTTTAGAGAGTTGGTTCATCAGTAAATTAAACAAAGCATCAAAAACAATAAGACACAGTAATTGGGAAGATGACAAGTACAAATTTCTGGCAAAAACAAATCAGAATGTGAGGCAGCAACTTACAAGGATGTTTAGTTTGCCATCAAAAACAGAGGACACAGTCTTCATTAGCTCCTCTCGTGATGGTCTTGATGACAAATCGCATGCTGAACCAGTTACTTTAAAACCCTTTGCTTCCCATTCTTTTAGCTTTTCATTGAGTTCTGTTTGGTTCCTTGAACATGTATGAACAGCAGCACCAAACCCAGCTAGTTCCTCCACAATGGCACACCTAAAATTCATCAATAAACCCATTTAATCCATCATAACAAACAATGATAGGGCTGTGTTCAAATTTCATTCATGTTTTTCGAGGAAAAGCATATTTACGAAACACGTGTTTTGCGAAAAATTGAATTGATTCAAGGAAGATAAATGTAGAGATACCAACCCAATTCCTCTAGTACCACCAGTGACAAGGGCAGTCTTTCCCTTGAGGGACCATCTTTCTTCTCTAGTACCCATGTCTACTGATTTCGAAAGCTTCTCCATTAGGTCATCGTTTGCCATGTTTTTGATGCAGTAACTCTTCTTTTTAGCCTTCAATTGAGATGTATAAGCAAGAGAAACCGGAAATGATGGATTGCTTAGGTGGGTCTTTGTGGCTTTTTATAGAGCAATGTAATAATAGTTTTAGATCGGAATAAGAGCACAACTTGTTAAACAGGTCCGAAGTCCACGGGGAAGCTTCTGTAACAACTTCCTAAATTTTAGATCTATGATTTGGATTGGTCAAGCAGTCTAATGTTGAACAGTTGTCAAGTTCTCCGATGTTTATTCACCCATTGTCTTCTAGATGCATTTTTTATTTTTAGTTTTTTGGAAAAGACTTCTAGATGCATTGAAAAGTCATAATTACAATAAAATAAAGGGCATTATTTATAATTTATAAAACATGTGTGGCTATAAAGTATAAAATTCAGAGCGGCTGACTTTCTTCCACCTTTCTTGTTCATATTGTCTACATTGTTACCTCGAAACTCGTCTGATTCAAGATGCAAAACTGTCATATGATAAGAATTATGCCATTAGATTACAATTTAATGATGTTTTTGGTGGGGTTATTCATAGCTACAAATTTTCGTTCCCACTTCATTAAATAATAAATCATAAAACTACAAAATTCACTTTTTTTATATTCACCCAACTAATAATTAAATTCACTTAATTCTATATCCACTCAATTAATAACAAAATTTATCTCAAATTTCACCTTTAAGATTTTTTTTTCTATACCCATGTTGTACCGTCTATACACAAAATATATTCATCTGAATTCCACTCTGAGTTTATTTCATGCAAGTTGCTTCAATTGTCATAGTCCAACTTTCATCTTCTTCGATCTCATCATCGGAATACTCTGATTTTACCATTCTCTTCTCTTTTTTACTTTCTTTCTTAATCGTCAATTGAAAGAAATCGCTTCACACTGAATTTCTCAATGTACAGAAATAAATCTCTTAGACTCTTTGTTGGAGGTCGCACCTAAAGCTAAATTTTTTAAAAAGAAAAAAAAATCAAGTCTTCCTCCTCAAATCACACAGTCTGGACATAATTATATATTCAATTTTGATAGATAATCTAGTTGAATATATTTTGTATAGCCTGTGTTAGATAAGGTATAGAAAAAAACCCTAAAAGTAAATATTAAGATAAGTTTAGTTATTAATGAAGTGAGTATAGAATGAGATAGATTTAGTTATTAGTGGGATGATTACAATAAGGTGAATTTAATAATTTAATAATTTCTAATTTAATGGGTTGGGAACGAAAATTTGTGGGATGAAAATAGAGCCACCTTTTTTTTTTTTGGTCAATACAATTTAATGATTTAGAATGAATTTTATTTGTACCAATATTTTAAGAACTTTTTTTTTTTTTGGGTTGGGTTGGGTTTTTTTTGGTTGGGGGTGGGGGGGGGGGGGGGGGTGGGGGTGTTCTCGGGGGTCTCATAAGACACTTCAAAGAAAATAGACCCTTTTTTTTCTATTCTATTGTAAGTCATTATCTCGCTTTACTTGGAATTGGTTTTGCCCATGCCTTGCTGTAGAGTAGGTTTGTCCATGGATTAAATTTTGAATCGAATTTTGAATGATCCCAATTTGATTCGATGGATTTTACTTTTGTGGTGCACATCCTAATCTGACAATAATTGAAAAGTCGATCTGATCTGAATAGTTTCATTAAGTAAATTTTAACAAATTATAGCTAAATTTCAATTATTTTTGTAAATAATCACTTAATTTTTTTGATAGTTATTTAAAGATATATAAATAATTCAAATCAGATCATAATTGGATCGTTTATAACTACATTCAAATTCGAATCCGCGAAATATTATATATTAGATTTTGGTTCAAATTTTCAATAAAAAATATTAATTCATATCCGATTCAAATTCGGATTCAAATTTAGATTTAGATGTAGATTTAGATTTAGATTTAGATTCATATCATAATTTGATCTATTGACAAGCCTATTATAGAGTGTAGAAGTTAAACTTTGTACGAGGGATTGGTTGATAATTGGATCAAATCATTATTAATTTGATTCATACTGTGGCAAGTGTTCTACTTAAAATAACCGAAACTAGAAGCGTACTACTTAAAAAAATTCCACGTGCTTTCTTTTATGTCTAAAAATTCATGACTTGTCTCCGCATCTAGAAGGCAATGAGCCCGAAAACTACGGAAAAATTAACCAATGTTCAAGATTAGACTGCTCTGACCAATGGAAACACCAAATATCCGTCACAGACGGTTGACTTCACCGTCACCAAATTGCGCTAATCTTTCCCACCTAAAAACTAATGGATTTTTTTGTTTTATAATTCGAAAGATTTTAAGATTTTTATTTTATGTTTTTTAAGATTAAATTTTTTATATTATATCTTTAATATTTCAAAAGTGTTGCATTATAACCATTTTGTTAGCCTATATTACTTTTTCATTAAAAGTCAATCCATTGACACCGAAAAAAATACAAATAAAAAGTTAATAAAAAGATCACGTTATAATCTTTTTGATATATTAAGGGCGTAAGAAATTTAATATTTGAAAGAATAAAGTGAAAATCTTAAAATCTTGTAGAGAAAAAATATAATACTACAAAAAATTATTCCCAAAGTGCTCTATAAAAGCTCAAGACCCACCTAAGCAAATCCATCGTTCTGAGTTTCTGTTTTGCTTATACATACATTTCCATCCAAGTTAAGATAGAAGAGAGTTGTTGCTAGAAAAAACATGGAACACCAGGATTTAATAGAGAAGCTTTCTAAATCTGTAGACATGGGCACCAGAGAAGAGAGATGGTCCCTTCAGGGAAAGACTGCTCTAGTCACCGGTGGTACCAGAGGCATTGGGTTGGTATCTCTGCATTTTTCTCACGTGTAGTCAATTTTGATATTAGATTGATTGTTTGTTCTAATTGGTTATTTGGGGTTTTTTTTTTTGTATGAATTTTAGGTGTGCAATAGTGGAGGAACTAGCTGGGTTTGGTGCTGCTGTTCACACATGTTCAAGGAATCAAACAGAGCTCAATGAAAAGCTAAAAGAATGGGCAGCCAAAGGGTTCAAAGTAACCGGTTCAGTATGCGATTTGTCATCAAAACTATCAAGAGAAGAGCTAATGAAGACTGCCTCTTCTATTTTTGGTGGCAAACTCAACATCCTCGTAAGTTTCTATTAAATAAATACTTAAGTTACATATGTAACACGTCTCTCTCTACCCGCTTAAAGCTTTTAGAATCAACATGATTTTAGAGCTTTGAAGTTTGAATTCAAATCTCAACAAGTCTCCTCCCTTACTTCCCAAAAAAAAAAAAATACATGTATGACCATCAACAGAGGGGCCACAAGGAATATTAAATAAATATTTATGCTATATTAAATAAATACTTAAATTACATCTCATTCTATTAGATTAAGCTTTTAAATAAAATGGTTTTCAACCGTTACTGCCTAATATTCTGAATAACATTAGTTGGTCTTTTCATAATTGTGAATTTTTTTTTTAATATATTCATCATTAGATGATCTTAGAGTATTTATGCCCTGTATTGGTAACAAAGTTTATAAAACTGATATGTGGTGTAATGTGCCTTAGGTAAACAATGCTGCTACAAGTGTGCTTAAACGAGCTACAGATTACACTGCAGAAGAATTTGAGCGTATAATGGAAACCAATGTTGCTTCACCATATCATTTGTGTCAGCTCGCACACCCACTCCTGAAAGCATCTGGAAATGGAAGCATTGTATTCATTTCCTCTGTTTCTGGTGTGATGGCTTTGCCTGCTCAAACTGTGTATGGAGCATCTAAAGGTAATCTATATATAAGTACCTCTAAAAATTTGAAGATCATTCTTTGAAAAGGTTTCAAATTTTAACTACCCTTTTTCTTTTTCCAGCTGCAATCAATCAAATTACACAAAACTTGGCTTGTGAATGGGCAAAGGACAACATTCGCACCAATACAGTTGCACCATGGGGTGTCAGAACTACCGTTATGAAGCCTGTACGATCTCTTTCTCTCTCTCACCTTAACTCGTTTTCTTATCACAGACGCTTAGTATTTCGTGTATTAGTTTTTTGGTCTTCCCCAAAAAAGAATTTATATTCACGGTTTGAATTTATTCATTATCTGTAGGAGGACATGGATCCATCAATAATGATGATGTACATGCCGCTAATGGCTCGAACTCCTCTTCGCCCTATAGCAGAGCCCCAAGAAATTTCAGGACTTGTGACATTCCTTTGCCTTCCTGCTGCTTCATATATTACAGGGCAGGTCATTGTTGTTGATGGTGCATACACAGCAGGTGGTTTCTAGGCAACTCACATTTTGAGGTGTGAAAATAAGCTTCAAGTGTTGGAGCAGAGAGATCACCAAACGTTAATGTATTATGTTTTTCTGTATCGATGGAGTCAGAAAATATTCATGTATTTTGTTGCCATGTTTGGTCTGGTTTTTTTTTTTTTTTTTGTATCCCCTTCTTTGGGTTGGCCTTGTATTTTATATTACTCACCTTTATAATGTTGCTTCTTTGTTGAATTCGGAGTAATAAACTTTTATGGATTTGCAGAAGAAAATATCTTGATGTATATTTGATTTCTTTTTAAGAGTGTTTGGATTATATTCTACAATTTTATGAATGAACACTGAATGCCACATGTCATAAGTGAATCAGCAAAAAATTTGTCACGTGACAAATATTTAATTAACTTATGAAAGATAAGTAAGTTGACATGACTTTTCGAATTTAAAAGATCGATAGTTACACGATGGAAGTTTATTTAAGGATTGGTGAACAATTATTATGACTTTTTGAATTCAAAGGGTATCAATTATCGACGAAAAGGTCAAAGTCAATTAATATTTTTTTTTAAACCCAAAATACAATAGTTACGTGTAGAAGAAGTGATGAATATTGCAACCGTCAAAGACAACATAATGGTTGATGGAATGTGCCTATAAAAAGGGGTATTAATGATAAGCCATGAAGCACACATACCGTTAAGAAGGTGATATATTCGTGTCGGACGCCGATACTCTTTGGATATTTTCAGATACTTGTCCGATACTCTTTTATCAATGACTATAATTAAATAAAAATATTATAATGTTAGACACGTATCTGATACTTCTTTGATGACGTGTCCGATCTTTCTTTAGACCATGTCTATTACTAAACAATAAACATGTATTGACATACGATTAACAAAACTTAAAATTTTACTAATATGCATCTTATGCTATGAGAGAACATAAAACCACCAAAACTAAACATGTTAAAGTTTTACTCCCTCTCTCTCTCTCTCTCTCTATATATATATATATACACTATTTCTAAATGTCACTAAGTTGACAAACTTTTAATTTTCGTTTTTACCCTTAAATTTTGTTATAAAGTCAATCTCATCCTTTGTTTCCTTTCATCTTTCTCTAATAAAAAAATAAAAAAATAAAGTAGATACACATTAATTATATTCATAAATCAAGTAAATCAATTCTAATGCATTACGCCTGTTAGTCTCTCATAACATACGCTTATCCCTTTCCAATTTTCAGCTCATCATCTTCTCTGTGGGTATCAATGGAGAATCTCATCAGCCCTCAAAAACTTGTCGAGCCATTGGAATTCATCCCGATCAAGCGTAAGTGTGACTAAAATCTCCTTGTTCAACTATTAAACTGTCTCCATGTTCAACAACTGCTCTAAAATCTTCTATATGTGTTACTGATGCAGCTAAAAGTTCTTGATCCAGTTCTTGTTCTTAGAGGACCACTTCAAATAGTCAATCTAATGTTCGTGTGTGGCTTAATTGATATGGTATATATCTATTTAGACATAAAATACAAAATTATGAAAGCATTCGATACATGTGTTTTTGGCAAGCCTAAAATTATTAAAGGGTTGCCACGTGTTAAGGTTTGAATAAATGGTGGGAAACGACCAACCACAGCTCAAGTATGAAAGAGGAAATAACTGTCTGAGAATTACAAAGACAACTAATCGTCGATAAGGGAGAAACTATCGAAATACGTGGCTATAATAAGAGAAAAAGAAGAAGATGTAAGAATCGATTATACCCCCTACAGGACCCACGATCAGGGCATTTAGGAGTAGTGCTAGAGTCAGTTTTTAAGAAGTAGTTAGTGTTGTAATCAAAAGTTGTTAAATTATTCACTCTATAACTGAAACCCACTTGATTGAATTGATAAAGACATATTTCTTTGTTAGTTTAGTATTTTGTGTGTTTTGTTATCGAATATCATCCAAAGAAGTCCTGAAATAAAGCAGTAAAACTCGTCCACAAACAATCGCCTGAGTGCTGTCTGTCGATTGAGGCATTTCTGTTGATCACAATAGAATTTTTGGGACAACAATATTTTGGCACGCTTGGTGGGACATCATTATTAACTTGGATCAAGGAAGATAGTGTGAACAAGAAAACAAGACGAGATCATGTTTGAGACTAACGAAATTGTGGAAATGATCCAGTTGATGGTAATCATGAAACAAGTTCAAGTACCCGTAATGTGGAGTTTGCAAACCCAACAAAGCTAGTCTAATAGCTAAGAAAGTGTGCAAATGCATGAGTTTGTGCAAAACTTGAAACATGTATTGGACAATCTCAATTCTGGCATTAGACAATAATTAGTTAATGTCATGCATGAATTGTTGAATGTCCCAACATCACTGTCAAAACCATTCAATCAAAAATCAAACACTGTGACTAGAAATGAAGTGGTAGATGAAGGAAATGCTAGTCCTGTGGTATTCTCTATAGAAAATCAAAGACCACCACCAATGGTTACTGGTGAAAGACTAGGTTTCCTACACCAAAATCACTTTAACATGATGTTTGATGGAAAACCTATGGAAGTCATTCTAAACTTTTTCCTAGGAAGAAATCCTAGGGGAAGAAATGGACCTAGGATGGTCCCTGGAAATCTTAGGAGAGGTTGTGATAGTTTTGTTATGCCTCTAGAGCCCATAAATGAATTCAACCCAATAACATGAGGGCAACCCTTTGATCAAGGGGAACACATCAATGACCACTAGAATGTGGTTTTCAACAAAAACCAATTGGTGGAGATGAGTCAAGACCTATATGGTTTTGGCCTAAGAGAAACTTAGAGGCCTGTGTTCAGAAAATCATATGCCCCGTGGGTAGACAATGAAGAGTTCCCAAGGGGATACTAAATCCTAAAATTTCATCTCTTCTTTGGCAAAGAGAGCCAATCCACAATAGAACATGTAGGAAAGTTCACTTTCCAATGTGGAGAGGTTGGACACAATCGAAATTTAAAAAAGAAAATTTTCCCACAATCACTTACGAAAATTGCTTTCGCTTGGTTCATTAACTTGTTTGTTAATTCAATTCAAACATGGATAAAGGAGCAGTTTAATGCTCAATTTTTTTATAAATGAACCAGAAATCTCGATGGCAGATTTGTCTAGATTAAGACACAAATCAAATGAATCTATAGAATAGTATATCAATAGATTTAAAAAGGCTAGAAACAAATGCCATGTTAATTTGCCTAAAGTAGAACTAGTGAAATTGCCCAAAACGGTTTAGACTTCAAATTGCAAAAGAAATTCAAGGGAATGGAGTTTAGGGACCTTTTTGAACTTTTAGTTAGGGCTACTAGATACAAAATGTTGCTTAGGGAAGAGCGACAAACAATTCATTTGGAACTTAATTCCAAGACATCAACAGAGAAGTTGAAATAGATGTGGCACAAGTCATGGGAAAGTCACCAATCATGTGTGATACCCTGAAAAAGATTGAAGACCTTGTTAACATGCCATCTAATCATCATTTTAAGAAGGATACACCCCAAACCTCTATGTAATACTTCTTTGATCTGTCGATGGCTGATGCTCTCTTCGTTGAAATGATCAGCCAAAAGTTCATAGTTTTATCTCAGGGACATAACATCTCACTAGAGAAAGACAGAAAAGAAAAAGAGTATTACAAATGACATAATACATTTAGGCATTCAAATAAGAATTGCATCACCTTTAGGAATTGAGTGCAAGACCTAATACAAAGGGGAATGCTTAAGTATGCCACAAAAGAGGAAGAAACTATGAAAATCGACAAGGATCTTTTTCCTAAGCAAGTAAATATTAATATACTTTATGTTAACATGCATGGAAGCAGGAAGTCTACCAATTATGTGGTTGATAGAGAGAGAATTGTTCCCAGGATGAGAATCTCAGTGCATAACAGACTTGGCCCTAGAGATGAGGAGCCATTGGTTATGTGCTTCAAGTGTGCAAAAGAAATAGTCAAACCTGATACAATCCCACTAGATGATATAGTGAATGAGTTCACTTATAAAAGGACTCCAATTCAACACCAGAGGTGAACGCGATATTTAGATTTACAATGGCTGTACAAAAATCTTTGATGGTGCAGACCTAGGTATATTCTCAATCAAAGAAAGATATCAACCTGACCCCCATTATCTTCCTAAACTTAGGAGGGATGCAAGAGGTACTAAGCACCAAGGAAGAAGAGGAGAAATACAAGAAATGGACCATTTTGTTGGACCATCGATTGCCAAGGAAACTGTTTGGCAAAGGATCAGATGACAAGGACACCAATAACAACAGTCCCAAAAAAAGAAAGGGAGATTTGAGATATCTCGAAGGGTGGATCAAGAATAGTGAATCCCCCTAAAGTCCATGATTATAAGTGGCACCAAGTTCAACACTCAAAATTTTCATTTGGGGCATGGTACCAAACAATTAATAAGACTCAAAAAAAGAAGAGAACATAGAAAGTTTATCGTTTGGATGAGCAGGCAAAATCCCACTCCTTCAGAGGCTTACTTAAGTCCTAGTCCATTGATGGGGAACAAAAACCCCACTTGGATAAGGGAACAACAAAAAGAAATCAAGAAGGTCTAGATCAAGCAAAATATCTTGGACCAGAATATTGCTGAACTCAAACAGATACTAGATCTTTTTGAAGGGGACACAAAGAAAGTATCTGCAAGTTCATTAGCCAAAGGGAAAGCAAAAGTGGAAGAAGATATGGGCATGCTCTTTGATGAGGAGCTAATGGACTTTGATGATATAGAGTCTTTTTTTAGAGATGGCATACCATGTAACATGCTATTGGATTTACTTGAGTTATTCAAGGGTAAGCCAAGACAACTAAATCAATTGACAGAAGATGTAGAGGATAGTACTGAGTCTATAACAGTGTTTACAGAAACAATAAAGTAGTGTATACCTAATAAAAGGTCTATAAACGTCTAGCAAGGAGACTAGGGGACATATAGAGTAATATTACACTCACCTAGGAAAGAATTGTCTAAACACCTAGGGCCACTGTACATTCAAGCCTACATCGATGGTTAGCTAGTTAACAAGATCTTGGTTGATAATGGGGTAGTGGTGAATATTTTGACTTTATGATTGCTAAGAGTTTTAGGCAAAGAAGAAAAAGATTTGCTTCATACGGACATAACAGTCATTAATTTTGCAGGTGATTCTTCTTCTGCAAAAGAATTTTTTTGGTGTACCTTCGAGTGGGTAATAAGGACATTTCAGCAACATTTTTTGTCGTGGATTCCTCATCCAACTTCAATTCTCTTCTAGGAAGAGATTTGATACATGCAAATGGTTGTGCCATCATCTTTGCACCAAGCCTTAATCTTTCTGTTAGAAAGTGACAATGCAGGAAGAAAATGGATGGAAGTATATTGGGAAGATGCTAACCCATTTGATGCAGAGGCACATAATGCGGAACCACGATTTGACTAAGCTTAAGTTCCTTGTGCCTAAGCAACAGAAGGAGGATACTGCAGAAGAGTATTAGAAATGCAAAGGGGTTTGGAGTTGGCCATAGGCTACTAGAATGATTCTTCAAACCTGTGGAATGTTAAATTATGGTGGAGGTGTCAAACAAGAAACACTCAAGGTGCAGAGGAAAAAAATAGAAAGATATTAGATGGATGGCATGGGAGGCAAATGAAGAACAAATTGATGAAAGGAAACACAGCCAGTTAAAGGTTGAATGGTTTTGATGCATCAAAAGGATTGCTCAGGAGAAAAAAAGAGCCATCAAGATTGGAGAACAAAAATTAGAAAAGCAAACTAAGTGATATACGAATAGATCTTCCATGTCATTACGAATGGTGTCTAGTCTTTTTCTTTTTTGATTTTTCTTTAAATAAAAAGATAGATGTAGATTTTTCGAATATGTGTGACACTAGTCAATGGCCTTGGTATGACTTTGGTTCTATAATGGAATTTGGTCCAAAAATTAATGGAAGTACCTTATCTTATTTTAAACAGTTACTCTTTTATTCCTAGTGGGTGGTTAAAGGAGCCTAGACGAAGGTCACCAAGGGGACTTTATTGTCTTTGAAAAAATTGTGATTGATTTTGCCATAATAAGAAAACATAGTGCAAATCACTATGTAAAGAAGACATGTGGGCCACAAATAGGGAAAGAAGGAGATTTCTATTATATGGATCAAACAAGTCAGACCACAATATACAATACTGGATTACAATAGCCTACAAAGAAAAATAGAGCTTGAAAGTATTCCATTCATTTGACAACAAGCGTAATTGTTGTTGGGCATGCCTTAGACTCTCAACTGCAACTAGTAACTTGCCACTTCCATCTTGATGAGTGGCTAGCAGTTCGTTAGTAATAAGGAGCAAATTTTCTCGTTCTTGTCTTATCTCAGACCTCTGCTCCACCACTCTTGATAATTTTGCTTTAAGCTCCCTTTCTTCTTGGAACAACAGAGCATATCTTTCCCTTAACTTCTCCTCTTTCTCTTTATTTAATGTAAGTTGGGGAGAAAAGTGTTTGACAGAATTGATGAACTTCATCTTGGTCCTTGCTTCATTTTGAAGTAGTTGGCTTGGGAGACCTTTGTCGGTAGTTGAGTGCTCATGAAGGCCATTTGCTCTCGTTGTTGTTCACTAAAGAAAGTCGATAAGGCAACAGAGATTTTGGCCAAGCATGGGATCATGAAATTTGGATCAGTTTCAACAAGCTGATCAAAGGATAGCTCCAAAAGATTGAAGAAGAGGGATAATTCTTGTTGCAAAGACCCTTTTGCTTGAGGTAGAAACAGAGTCCACTGCCTTAAAAAACTCATCTACTTTTTGGTAAATTGCTTTGATATCAAAATCATAGGTAAAGGTGTAAAAGGCAGATTCAAGCATTGACTATCAAAAGAAGGAAATGAACCATTAGTGAGTAAAGTACGAAGGAAAAGAAAGACAAAAATTGAACTAGATCGAGGGGATACTTGATTAGCAGAAGAAGCAAATGGCAAAGATTTCTTCAATGGATCCAATTGATGGGCAGGATCATCAGTGGGATCATTGGAAGGCATTGCTGCAGCAGGAATCTTGCAAGCAGTTTCCTCAAAAGCTGGGCTAGTTCTATTAGAAGGTTGTTGTTGAGAGGTGTCCAAGTTGGGAGAATTGTTTAGACTTTCAATTAGAACTATTCGAGTGAGGGTTGTAGGATTTTTGTTGGTTTTTTCTCCAGAGTCAATGCCAGTAACAATTGGGGAATTTTTTTTGATTGATCGAGTGATGATCCTCAGTAGACAGAGGGGGCATGAATTGGCTCACAAGAGTGGTTACTACTATTGTGGCCATTGTTCTTTCTCCTGGGCTTACAAGAGATGTAGTACCTTCAGGCATGGAAGAAGGTGAGGAAAAATGTTCAGGGCTGTTGTGTTCTGACGGCATAGGTGGTTGTTTACCCCCTTTCTTTGAAAAGGAAAGAACAATGGGTAAAGAGATGCATGGTTTGAAAAAGAGAAAAGACAAATGAAGTTAAGAAAAATGAATCGTTTATCTTAGCAATCACCTAGAGTCTATGGCCACTCTGTTTGGCAGAGGGATGAACTGACTTAGTGGAATGTCCCTACTATTAGATAGGGACAGGAGTGGTTCCTAGACCCTCTCCAAGATGACTGGCAATGGGGCGGTTTCCAAGATGAGGAGAACTTTGTCTTCTTACGAACGGGAGGGGTTTCCTTTGTATTTGGCTCATCAACAACTATAGCCAAAGGCACATTGACGTCTGCTTGAGAGGTCTTAGCTTTCTTCGAAGGCTTAGAGGCAAAGTCATGAGCATCCATGGAAGATTACAACAATTTTGGAGAAGAGGCTCTTTGCCTTTTCTTTTTTGATTCCTCTAACAAGATAGCTTTTCTTTTGTTAGAAGAGGCAGGGGAAGGGAGTGATTTCGACAGTTTTCTTCTTGTGGCTAGAAGAAGTTTCAGTAGCGTGTCTATTGTCAAAACAGAGCCTAGACAAATATGCCTCTAGAGGATCAACAAAAAGCAGGGCTGAAATGTTCTGCCACCACTTCAAGAAAAAGAGAGACGAGGATGGGTTAGAACTAAAATGAAGAAATTTGAAAGTCCCTAAAGAATTTTCATAAGCCTAAGATATTTAGGTAATCAAGGCATTAGATTTTATCTTTAACCTCTCACCTGCAGACTCATCGATAGAAGGATGCATGTAAGGGAAAGGAATATTTTGGGTTAAGCAAATTTTCTAGCAAACTGGCATCATATTTTCTCACATATGTTTTCTTAAAAATAATGTTACCTTTTTGCCTCTTTCTGGTGGGGAAGAAAAAGTTACATGTTCTTCCAATTAGCTAGATTATTTGTTTGTGCATAAAGATGAAAAATAGACAATAGGGGTTCATCTTATCAATTATTTACAAATCGCATACTATGTTCTTTTGTATTTGCCTAATAATTTCAAAGTACATAAATTACATTTAAAAACAAATAAATATAGAAATCAATACTACAAAAAAAAATAAAATCAAAAATTATTCATGTGCAAAAGCACGTGTGAATAAATTAGTAATAACAAACACAAAAGATAAATAAAATATTTATATAAAAAAAAACAATTGAGAAAATAAGAGCAATTATTTAAATTATAAATGTTTTGTTTGTGTCTACAAAAAAATTGGTAATTATTGACCATTTTTAAGTTAGTCTAACAAGTCACAGAAGATGACAAAACATAACATTTACTTATCACAAAATACTGATTTTTTTATGAATAATATGTCATTATCACTATAGTTGTGATAAATTATATAATTATTTGTAGAGTGTCCCCAACATGTCTGTGTTCTACTTTTTTGAGAAATGTCGTATCTATGTGTCTCTGCCGTATCCCGTGTCCGTGTCGTATCCCATATCCATGCTTCTTAGATGATAAGAGGACATTGATCAAATCCAACAAAGACCAACAACTTGGGCATCATTAGGATTAGTTTTTAGGTTGATTTACAATAAAATTAAGTGTTGTAATCAAGTTTAGCTTATCAGTCTTCTGTAACCAAAGCCTCACACTAGATGAATAAAATCATTTTTTTATTAATCTTTGTTGAATAATCATTCTTTGATTTGAGTATGTCGATTAATCACATTCAAAGAAGTCCTGAAAAAAAACAATTGAACAATATTCAAATAATCACCTGAAGTGCTTTGTCGAAGGAGAAGTACATGTTGATCGCTGCAGATTTTGGACGAACGTACAATTTTTGGCACGCTTGGTAGAACAACAATAATAACTTGGATTAAGATGGAGCAACGAAGAAAGCAAATCGAGACAGTGGCTAGAACCAAGCATAGCTAATGGTGTAAAGGAATGGTCAAACTAGTGGTCAGAACGGTGCATCAATGCAAGATTTTGCGCAAAATCTGAAACAAATATTGCATGATCCTAGTTTTAGCATTAAGCAAGATTTGATGAATGGTTTGCATGAACTGTTTAATGGTCATACAGTAATGTCAGGACATTTTATCAAACACCAAGTCCTATGATTCGAAATCAAGTAGTAGACGAATGAAATGTTAACTTAATGGTGTTATCTAACATCAAAATTATTTCAATATGATGTTCGAAAGGGAACTAGTTGAAATTTTCTTTAATCTTTATCATGCTAGAAACCCTAGGAGTAAAAATGAGTCAAGAATGGCCCAAGATCCTTCTATAAGAGGTTGCGAAAGGCACATCATGCCACCTTTGGATTCAATGGAGGATGTGGACCCTAGGCTTGGGGAACAACTTTTGGACCCATTTGAAAATCTTGAAAATCAAAATAACAAGATTGTTAATCGAAACCTATTACTGAAAATAATTAGGGATTTATGTGGACATAGTCTATGAAGGAGGGAGATGACAATTTTTAGAAAGATGTACCCTTCATAAGTGATTTAAAGGAATTTTTAGAGGGTAGAAGATCCCTGCGTTTAGTTTGTTCTCTAGAGAAGACAATTTATCTACTGTCAAACATATTTGTAGATTTACTTTAAAATGTGAATTTTTTTAAAAAAATAGAAATTTGAAAATGAAACTATTACTGGAATCTTTTAAAAAATTGCTTTCTTGTGGTTCAAAAATTTGCCACCAAATTCAATACAAAAATGACAAGATATGAAATAAAAATTTCATTCTTATTTATTTGAAAATAAGCCAAAAATATCAATGGAAGATTTGTCAAGGGTAAGACAAAGGTCAAATGAGTCTGCAAAACAATACATTGGCTGGTTTAAGAAGGTTAAAAACAAATGTCATGTTTACATGCATCAAGTTGAATTAATAAAATTAGGTCAAAATGGTTTGGATTTTGAATTAAGAAATACATTCGAAGGCATGAATTTTGGGGATCTTTTTGAACTCTCAGCCACTGCTACATGATACTAGATGTTGCTTAGGGAAGAACAACAAAGGAAATACAATACACTGGACACTTATTATATCCGGTAGTTGATATAGAAATTAATGTTGCATAGATAATAGAGAAGTCTCTTATATGTAACATTGAAAATAATAGAAGACCCCATTATGTCATCGAATCATCCATTTAAAAATAGTTCACCGTCGACATTTCGATAATTATATTCTTTTAATTTATCTATGATTATTACAAAAAATTCAATGATACCCCCTAACATTGGAACTTATTGTTTGCTTGCTCATTGCCTTTTCAAATATGGCACACAGATCTTAATCATAATTATTCTTAGATACCTCCGTATTGTATCTATTTCTCTCTATAAGTCTTCTCTAATAGATTTTTAAGAAATTTAAATCTCGACTTCATTTTATGGTGGATTTTATTCATGGTTGGAAGTTTTTGTTGACAGATTCTTTATTTTTAAAGCTGATTATATAGATATTGGATTTGATTTTGAAAAAATTCTAAGAAAATAAGTTTTATTTCATTTCAATTTGGGCTTAGAATACACATAAACCTCTATCGAACCGCACTTGAATAAGAACCTAAATTCAACAATTGGGTTCAAGTTAACTAATCATAACTTAACTGAATTTGATGAACAAATTTAGGATGCATTTGGTAACGTTTTTATTTTTATGTTTATTTTTATAAAAAAAAACCAAGTTTTATTTTTTTGTGATAAAAATTAAAAATATAAAATATGTTTGATAGTCATTTATATTTAAAAAATTGTAAAAACAAAAATAAAAAACCTATTTGGTATTATACCAAAAAATCACCACCCAACCCTAATAACCACCCAAAACCACCAACCCCACTGACCACCCAACTCCACCACCGAAACCCACCCCCAACCCCACTACCGAAAACCACCACCACAACCACCCCAGTGACCACCCCCAACCACCGAAACCCACCTTCACCACTACTGAAACCACAACCACCGATGTATATATATATATATATATATATATATATATATATATATATAGGTAAAACACTGACCACAAACGAGAGAGACGAAGTGGGTTTCGTCTTCGTCTTCGATTTCATCTTCCATTTTTGCATCTTTGGCTTCAGTTTCATAAAAGAGAAACCAGCGAGAGAGACAGATGAAAGAAAGAAAGAAAAAGAAAGGAAAAAAGGTTTTTATGCTTTCAACAAAACGTCATAAATTTTGGTGATAACAAAATTCGAAGGTAAGACCTTATTAATTGAGGCAGGCGTGTGTTTTTTTTTTTTGGTGTTTTCAAATACATTGTTTTTGATAGTTTCATATTTTGATCTTGTTTTCAAAAAGGGGGAGTAAAAAAAACGAAAACACATTCTATATGTGTTATTGTTTTTTTTTAAGCAAAAAGTGAAAAAAAAAAAAAAAGACAAAAACCCCCTGTTACCAAATGCTACCTTAATTAGGGTAAACTGTTATTAACCATAACTGGAAGCATACAATTTAAAATAATTCCACACGCTTTCTTTTAATATTTAAAATTCCTAAGTTGTCTCCGCATCTAGAAGGCAATGGCCAATGGGTCAGAAAACCACATAAAATTTAACAAACGTTCAACATTAGATTGCTCTGACCAATGAAAACACCAAATATCCGTTACAAACGGTTGACTTGACTGTCACCAAATTGTGCTAATCTTTCCCACCCAAAAATTCTTCCCAAAGTGCTCTGCTCTATAAAAGCTCAAGACCCACCTAAGCAAATCCATCGTTCTCAGTTTCTGTTTTGCTTATACATACATTTCCATCCAAGTCAAGAAAGAAGAGAGTTGTTGCTAAAAAAAATGGAACACCAGGATTTAATAGAGAAGCTTTCTAAATCCCTAGACATGGGTACCAGAGAAGAGAGATGGTCCCTTCATGGAAAGACTGCTCTTGTCACCGGTGGTACCAGAGGCATTGGGTTGGTATCTCTTGCATTTTTCTCACATGTAGTCTATTTTGATGTTAGATTGATTCTTCGTTCTAATTGGTTATTTGGGGCTTTTTTTTTTTGGTATGAATTTTAGGTGTGCAATAGTGGAGGAACTAGCTGGGTTTGGTGCTGCTGTTCACACATGTTCAAGGAATCAAACAGAGCTCAATGAAAAGCTAAAAGAATGGGCAGCCAAGGGGTTCAAAGTAACCGGTTCAGTATGCGATTTGTCATCAAAAGCATCACGAGAAGAGCTAATGAAGACTGTCTCTTCTGTTTTTGATGACAAACTCAATATCCTCGTAAGTTACTATTAGAGAAATACTTATGTTACTTACATGATACACCTCCCTCTATCCCCTTAAAACTTTTAGATGAGAAAGTTTTTAACATGATTTTAGAGCTTAGATGTCAGGTTTTCAAATCCCAACAGTTTCCTCCTTACATCCCCCCCCCCAAAAAAAAAAAAAAAATACATGGATGAACATCCAAAGAGAGGCCACCCAAGAATATTAGATAAATATTTACATTCTATTACATAAATACTTAGACTATTAAGCTTTTAAATAAGGTTTTCTACTGTTACAGCCTTATATTCTGAATAACATTAGTTGTAACAAGAATTTATATATATATATGTGTATTAATCATTAGATGATCTTAGTGTATTTATGTCCTGTTTTAGTAATAAAGTTAATAAAACTGGTATGTGGTCTTATGTGCCTTAGGTAAACAATGCTGCTATGAGTGTGCTTAAACGAGCTACAGACTACACCGCAGAAGAATTTGAACGTATAATGGAAACCAATGTCGCTTCCCCATACCATCTATGTCAACTCGCACACCCACTCCTGAAAGCATCTGGAAATGGAAGCATTGTATTCATTTCCTCAGTTTCTGGTGTTATGGCCCTGCCTGCTCAAACTGTGTATGGAGCATCTAAAGGTAATCTATATAAAAGTAACCCTAAAATTTGAAGGTCATTCTTTGAAAAGCTTTCAAATTTTGACAACCTTTTACGTTTTTTCAGCTGCAATCAATCAAATTACGCAAAACTTAGCCTGTGAATGGGCAAAGGACAACATTCGCACCAACACGGTTGCACCATGGGGTGTTAGAACCACCGTTATGAAACCTGTATGATCTCTCTCTCTCTCTCTCACCCAAACTCGTTTTCGTATCACGCACCCTGAGTATTTCGTGTATTATTTTTTTGGTCTTCCCCAAAAAAGAATTTTTTTATATTCACAGTTTGAATTTATTCATTATCTGTAGGAGGACATGGATCCATCCATAATGATGATGTACATGCCACTAATGGCTCGAACTCCTCTTCGTCCCATAGCAGAGCCCCAAGAAATTTCAGGACTTGTGACATTCCTTTGCCTTCCTGCTGCTTCATATATTACAGGGCAGGTCATTGTTGTTGATGGTGCATACACAGCAGGTGGTTTCTAGGCAACTCACATTTTGAGGTGTAAAAATAAGCTTCAAGTGTTGAAGCAGAGAGATCACCAAACATTAATGTATTATGTTTTTTAGTGTCGGTTGAGTTAGAAAATATTCATGTATTTTATTGTTGTGTTTGGTTGGGCTTTGTATTTTCTATTAGTCCCCTTTGTACTGTTGCTTCTTGTTGATTTCGGATTAATAAATTTTATTTATGTTTGATTCCATTTTAAGTGTTTGGACCATATTCTACAATTATATGAATGAACAATAAATGTCACATGTCATGAGTGAATCGAAAAGAATTTGTCACGTGAGAAGCTTAATTAATGCATGAAAGATAAGCAAGTTAACATGACTTTCCAAATTCAAAAATGATGGTTTCATAATGGAAGTTATTTTGACTTTTCAAATTCAAGGGAGAGCCAATTGATATCGTTTTTAAACCCAAAAGACAACAGTTATGTAGAGAAGAAGGGATGAATATAGGAACTATCAAAGACAGCATAATCATTGACGAAATATGCCTATAAAAAGGGGCATTTATGATAAGAGAACTGTAAGAGGCAAAAAAATGTGGATACCTCGTATGGGAAAATGAGAATGAACGTTTCTGATAAAAGTGAGCTCTGAACTTGATTTTTCAGTCTTTCCTTCTTGTAAAATGAACAAACTGCCCAAGATTGAAGTGCTTCGATCGAAGGCACTCCGATGCTTAAGTCAGTAATGGAACTGAGTCAATTGCAAGAAAACAAGGAGAGTTCAGCATCCCTTCCACCTTGGCTCCGTATGCCTTTTATAGAGTTTTGCTCAGTTAGGGTTTCCATGATTTTCGGTTCAAGGTGGTACACCTTCCTTCAATCTGGCTACTCCGTTTAGGAAGTTACTAAAATCTCTCCAGCAGTTCCTTCTACTGAGCCTATGATCATGCCCATTTGTTTGACTAGATTGCCTGTATTATAGGCATTTCTCTAGCTCTACGTTTACTGTTTGAAACAAGCTCGACTTCGATTTGATGACTAAATTTAATGATGTCTTTGTCACGTAACTGGTCTTGTCTCCCTCACGTGGGATCATTTAATGCAATTACACGTGTCTTAAAGGGAGCCACTCTCTTCATTTGCCCCCAGGAAACGTCTAACAGACACTTTTTGTCTGTCAGTCATTTCATGCCCCCAAATCCATCATTACTCGTACTTTTGGGACATTTCCCCTTTGTTTTGGCAGCTATCTCTGCATTTAAACATTGCCTCTTGAACTTCGCTCTTTCTATTAAACGAACTTTTATGTCTTTTTCTTTACACAACCCTTCTTTCTCTTCTGTGAACTGTCCTCTTGCCTTTTTCACTTCCTTCTGCGCTATGGCTCCTTTATTACCTTCTGAAGTTCTAGCCTTCAAAGCAAAGTACAACATTCCTGATGACATGGATATTCAAGTTGCTGGCAGAAATGAGCCCTTAATAGGTACTAGGGAAAACATCCCCATCCATACACGAGCGATAACTGAATGTGGGATTCGCTTTCCCTTTGACCCTCTACCTTTCTGGGTGTTATCAGCAATGAAGTTGTGCCTCATCCAATATTGCTCCAACTTCTTCAGGATAGTGATGGGTGTAGCTACTCTGAACAAGCTTCTGAACTTGAGCCTTGGTTTATGAGAGATTTTGTAGTGTTACATCATCAAATCTACTAGAAACAACTACTACCTTGTTGTGAGGAAGAAGATTCGTTACTTAGTGACCCATCTTCTAGACTCAAACAAAGGCCATGAGAATGACATGGTCTTTATCTCTGGAAACTAGGAGTATGCCGCTGACGGCACTCCTTCTTATCGTTGTCCTTACAAAAAAGGCGCACCAGGTGACTCTCGTTTTTACTCTTATCTCCTCAATGTGTTCATCCAGTTTTTTTGCTTATGATGTCTTTTTATTTGAAGGTGAGACTGTGAAAGGAAGAATCTCTGAGTGAGTCGTCAAGATGGATGAGTTGAAGAGAGTATGGGACTACAATGATTCTCTCTTTTGACGAGCTACCCACACACTGCTTGGGTTACACTCCCACCTACATGTCTTTCATTGTTGTTCTGCCTTGGCCCAATTCTGCACTTGCTGAAGACCGCCAGGCTATCCAGTCAGCTCGGGATCAAACCCCTCGGTCTCACAAGCGTCCTTTGACTGGTCCTTCTGGAAGAAACAGGACGGTCATGAACTTTCTTGACTTTTTATCAACTGTTGAACCAATCGCCTCTGCCGAATCGACTTTGCCAATCGATTCATCTACTCCTAATCTGGGACATATAGAGGAGCCTACAGCTGAAGTACTTGTTGAAGTTGTAGTGCCCGAGTCAACAATATGGTTATACTTGAAGATGAATCAGTTGATTTGGTTTGGCCCACAAAGTCTGTTCCTATTGAGCTTGATCCACCAATTTCTGTTCATTCCCCCGACAACCAAGATGATTCAGTTTTTAAAACTTTTTGAAGACCTTGCCCAAAAAGGCGCAAAGTTGTAGAGTCTGAAGCAACCCTTTCTCCTAAGCCTGCTACTCCTCCTTTCTGACTTGTCTTCAAAGCAAAAAAGAAAGAGATTACTGTGAAGGATTCTGCCATTGAAGATTTTAATATTGCTATGGGGATTGCAAGGGGGTGATTTTGCCTTGGGACTTAGCTGTGAATGAGGTTTTATCTGATGATGAAGTTGCTCGTCAAGCAATCCAGCATATGGTTCTGGTATAAAAACTTGCTCCTTTTTTCCTTTCTTTAGAAACGTTTCAATCTTAAATACTTAGGAAAATGTTAGGCTCTTGAAGTTATGGCCCTGGTTCGGCTTTTCTTCAAAGAGTTTGGTCCATCCATAGAGACCTTTAAATACTTAGAAAAACTTTAGAAGTTATGGCCCTGGTTCGGCCCTTCTTCAAAGAGCTCGGTCATCAGGTAGAGTTATACTCTGGCCCTTTGAGCTTTTTCAGATACTGCTTCTACCCCGCACCGACCTGTTGATCTAATCATGCTCAAATCCATCCCTAATTATCTTACATCATCATGTCTAGTTGAGGGCCTAGATCTGATCAGGTGGTTGCGCTTAATTTAAGTTTACACTTTTATTAGAATTTTTTGTCTCCTTGCCTTAGCAGCAGGACATATACAGTAACGAAAATCGAAGGATGTATCTAAAGAAATTTTATTAACAACTCGAAATATACTTTTATCAGTACATCGCAAAGGATTTGCTAATCATGAATCGCTCTTGTTAAATCTTTAAGATAAGGGGCACCCGAAGATACTTCGGAGTTCATATTCTTAAAGTGCACTTTTTAGAAATAAAAATTTCTTAGATTGATAGAGTTCCCGGGGGCGCAGTACTATTTTATGGTCCAAAGTTTCGAGTTTGTAATACTCACTGCCTTCTACTCGAGCTACTTTGTATGGCCCTTCCCAATTGGCTCCAAGCTTTCCATGCGTTGGGTTCTTAGTTGATTCCAAAACGCGCCTAAGGACCAAGTCTTTGAGAGCGAAAGCCCGAGGATTAGCCATCTTGTTATAAGTTGGGGACATCTGCTATCGATAAGAAGTTGTTCGATTTACTGCTTGCTCTCTTTTCTCCTCAGCTAAATCAAGTTCCCGAGGAATGACATCATTATTGTTTCCACTGCCTATGAGCTCGGTCCTTAAGGTCAGTAATCCCATTTCTAGTGTTATTACTACCTCCATCTCATAGGTCATTGCGAAAGAGGTTTCTCCAGTGGAGCGCCGAGGTGTGGTATAGTACGCCCACAAAACGCTTGGCAGCTCTTCCACCTATCTAACTTTTGCGTCTTCCAACCTCTTCTTAATACGATCCAGTATCGTCTTATTAGAAATATTTGCTTACCCGTTACTCTGAGGATAGGCAAGAGTCGAGTAGTGGTTCCAAATTCCTTACTGCTAACAAAAAGCTTTGAAGGGACCACTATCAAATTGAATCCTGTTATCAGAGATGAAGGCATTAGGGATTTCGAATCTGGTAATGAGGTTTTTCCACACAAATTTTCTTGTGTCAGTATCTCTGATGTTTGCTAGGGGCTCGGCTTCCACCCATTTTGTAAAGTAATCGGTTGCATCGAGAATGAATATCTTATTTCCTGGGGCCCAAGGTAGTGGTCCCACAATATCAGGTCTTCTTGGTATCAACGAGAATTTTTGGCATTTCTTACACCGCCTAACAAAATGTTACAAATCTTTCTACATGTATGGCCACCAAAACCCTTGAGAAATGGCTCGATGGGATAGCAATCTTCCACCAATATGAGCACCACAGCTTCCCTCATGGATCTCAGTTAAGAATCCTGATACAAGTTTCAGATGGACACATTTTAGGTATGGTCCTCCGAACGATGGCTGATAAAGCTCTTCTTCAGAGATAACCAAAACCTGACTGCTTTTAATCGTAGCTTATGGGCTTCCTTCTTATCCTCCAGCAAGTCTCCATTCTTCAAGAAGGTGATGATTGGGTCCATCCAACTTGGCTCCATTTCACTAGATAATACTTCGTCCGAAATGGTAACCAAAATGTTTGGCTTGGGTTGGAGTTCAATAGTAATAGTCCTTTCCATCTTCTGGTCAATGTTCGAGGCCAGTGATGCTAGGGCAATGGCATGAGAATTGTTTGCTCTTCCTACCTGCTAGATTGAGTTTTCTGGAATCTAGCCTAATTCCCTTTATGCAGCAGCATGATATGCCATCATTCTCTCATTCTTCGCCATATACTCCCCTATTATCTGTTTCACCACTAGTTGTGAATCAGAAAATATTTGGACTTTTTTTACTCCTAATCTGATTGCTAGCCTTACTGCTACTATCAGGGTCTTGTATTCTGTTTTGTTGTTTGAAGCTTAGAAACCAAGCCTAATGGCTTTTTTCAGAATACATCCCTCTAGACTCTCTAGTATGAGGCCAATGCCTACACCCTTCTGATTAGAAGATCCGTCTACAAATAAACTCCATTTGGCCCCGAGCTCTGGCTCGTCATTGTTGTTAGGTATATCATTTGGTCCCGAGCTGTGCTTGGGTTAGAATTGAACAATAAAATCTGCCACCACCTGCCCCTTAATTACAGTTCTTGGCTTGAACACAATTTTGAACTCCCCAAGCTCCACTACCCATTTAGTGATGCATTCAAATAGATCGGCCTTCCAAAAAAAAGCTTTCAAAAATTGGTCAGTGAGCACTACGATTTGGTGTGCCTAAAAGTAGTGTCTCAGCTTCCTAACCGAACTCACCAAGGCAAGGGTGAGTTTCTCCAATGGCGTGTATCTTGATTCAACATCCAGGAGCATTTTGCTCACATAATAAACGGGCTTAATTTTTCACGGTCATATCTCATCAATGCCCCACTCTCCGCGTGCTTGGAAACGGCCATGTGGAGTAATAGGCGTTCCTCGGGCCGTGGTGTTGTCAATATTGGTGGGGACGCCAAATATGACTTCAAATTAATAAACTTCTCTTCGCACTCCTAATTCCATAATGCTCCTTTCTTCCCTTTGATAGATTGAAATAAAGGTCTACATTTATCTGATGTCCAAGATATGAATCTCTGCAACGCGGTTGCCATTCCTGTCAGCCATTGCACTCCCTTCATTGATATAGGTGATTGCAATTCTACAATCGCCTTTACTTGATTGGGATTCACCTTGACTCCACGGTGGGTAACCAAAAACCCTAGGACCCTAGTCTACCCCAAATGCACACTTTGAGACATTCAACTTCATTTTGTATATCCGAAGTATGTCAAATGTGTTCCTTAAGTCTGAGCAATGACTGGTGGCCCTTCGAATTTTAATCACTATATCATCAATGTAGACTTCCATGGTGTTGCCCAACATGTGGGAAAACATTTTTTTCACCAACCGCAGATAGGTTGCTCTAGCATTTTTTAACCCAAAGGGCATTACCTTGTAATAGTATGTTCCCTTGTGAGTTATAAAGGCAGTCTTCTCTTGATCTTGTTCGGCAAGTGGGATCTGATGATATCCCCTATACGCGTCCAAGAAGCTGATCCGCTCGTGATCGGGAGTTGCATCAACCAATTGATCTATTTTTGGTAAAGGAAAGCTGTCTTTTGGACAAGCTTTATTGAGGTTGGTGAAGTCAACACAAACTTTCCACTTCCCATTTTTCTTTTTGACAACTACGGTATTTGACAACCAAATCAAGTATTGAACCTCCGTAATGGTCTGGGACTCCAACAACCATGCCACCTTTTCCTTTACTGCTTCCTGATGTTGTGGAGCCGACGTCCTAAGTTTCTACTTGGTCCCTTCCTTTGACTGAAGCCAGTAAGCAAGTTCTGAAACTTACTTGGTCTCCTCAAATATTCACTACCCCTTCTGTCGAGGGAAATCTGAACATTTTATGGTATGTTGATGGTATTGTCTTCATCTCGTGTAACCAAGTTCGACCCATAATGGCATTGTATATCGATGTCATGTCCACTACCAAGAACTCAGTCATGACCCCGACAAGGCCAGTCTTCATTGGAAGCGTGATCCTTCCTCTTGGGAGAAGTTTTTTCCCACTGAAGTCGACCAGCAGGGTATTGGCTGATTTTAGATTCTCTTGTTTTAGTCCGAGCTTCTAGAAGAGGTCCATATACATGATCTCAGAGGAGCTTCCTAGATCAATCAATACTATTTTCACATCATAGTTTGCGATTCAGAGCGTTATCACTAGAGCGTCATTGTGTGGTTGGTGTATCCCAATCAAATCCTACTCAGAGAAAAAATTGTCTCTACTGTGTCCTCTAACTTCATCCTCTCGTTTCTCACTTAGGGGGACAATTGCAACTGATAAACTTCTCTCTCCTTCACAGCTTTCTGAATGTATGCTCTAGCAGCATTGTTTGTCGTCATTTGTAGGTTTGTTGCAGCGTGTATTACATCTATCACACATGTTGCCGTGATCTGATCTCCTTAGGGCTCGGCTCTCTCACCATTAGCTCTAGCACCATCCACGATGAATTGGGCAAGATGCCCCACTTGGACTAGTTCTTCCAAGTGATGCTTCTAAGATTGACAATTCTCGGTCATATGCCCTACATCTCGATGGTAGGAGCATCTAAAATTAGGATTCCTCTTTGAAGGATCACTTGTTAGCTTATTGGGCAACTTAAAATATGGTTTCCCCTTAATCTAGGTCAATATTTTGTATATTGGCTCTTTAAACACTATATTGACTCCGACGAAAGGGGATTTCGAAGAAAACCCTTCCTTTTCTTTTTTCTCAACCATATCTATGGTTGGCTCGATTTGTTTATTACGACCAAATTGTTTTCTACGGGGTTGCTCCATTCCCACTTCTCTGGAAAGGTCATCATATACCTTGGCGTACTTCTCAATCCTCGCCATTAGTTATTCCATGTCCACGACAGGTCTTCTGGTGAGGGACTGGTATAACGGGTTCTCTTTCGGCAATCCTATTTTGAAGAAAGCTACGACAATTTCTGGGTTGTAAGCTTCGATTTCGTTCTTAGTTTTCCAGTAACGATGAGCATATTCCCTTAAGGTTTTAGAATCTTTTAGTGTCAGCAATGCCCCAACATCTTTGGGTTGTCTATTGCTCGTGATGAACTGAGCTATGAATTGTTCGGCTAACTGAGCCCATCTATCTATCGAACCTTTCGGTAGACTATCAAACCACTTCATGGCTGACTCTTCGAGGCTGCTGGGGAAAATAGTGTAGAGCAACGTCTTATTCCTTCTATTAATGGTCATAAGTTGCCGGTAATGTCGGATGTGGGAGACATGTCTTTCCATCATATAATCTAAAACTTAGAATTGTGAATTTGCTGGGGATCCATTCTCTCTCAATCCAGTTAGTGAAGGGGGAGGATTTCGTATCGTCTTTGTATTCCCCAGTGGCTCTTCGGGCTAGGTCCCTAGCTAATTTTTGCTCAGGTCTTCTTAGTCGGTTGTCGAGCTCTTTGGTTATGAATCGCTTCCAAGAGTCCTTATCCTTGCCCCGACACCTTTTCTGCCTATACTCTTCTTCCTCGACATTTTCCCTTTTATCTCGCTTCTTTTTGGGACTATCTAGTCGATTTTCCTTGTTACGCCTCTCTTTAATTAGTCAACTCCTTTAGTTTGGCCTTCAACTCTTTGTTTTCCTTCATCAAATCTCTTTCCCTGGCGTAGAATTTCTTGAACAGTTTATCATGTGCGTCGAGTCAGTCTTACAAAGATTGAACCAGTTTTGCCAGAGCGAGGTTCTCCCTCTTAGCACGGAGGGATTTGCCCCGGTCGGCATCTTGTTGACTTTGATGCTTATACGACATGAAACTTGTTGAGGACAACTCATCCTCCTCACATGGCTTGACTGGGCTTTTGTTCATATCTACTCCAATGTCACTATCGGATGGAAGTGACACTCTATAGTTTGGATTGGAATCTACCAAGGCCAAACTACCTACAGGTGAGCCGATGGCACTTCTTAGTCTCGACATTGGCTTTTTGTTTCAATTGATGAAAATCTTCCCACAGACGGCGCCAAAAATGTAAGTGGCAAAAAAATGTGGATACCTCCTACCGAAAAATGAGAATGGACATTTTTGATAAAAGTGAGTTTTAAACTTGATCTCCCAGTCTTTCCCTCCTGCAAAACGAATAAACTGCCCAAGATCGAAGTGCTTCAATCAAAGACACTCTGATACTTAAGTCAGTAATCGAAACTTAAGTCAATTGCAAGAAGACAAGGAGGGTTCAGCGTCCCTTCCACCTTTGCTCTGTATGTCTTTTATAGAGTTTTGCTCAGTTAGGGTTTCCATGACTTCCGGTTCAAGGTGGTACACCTTCCTTCAACCTGGCTACTTTGTTTAGGAAGTTGCTGAAATCTCTCCAGCAGTTCCTTCAACCAAGCCTATGATCATGCCTATTCGTTTGACCAGATTGCCTAAATTATAGGCATTTCTCTAGCTCTACGTTTACTATTTGAAACAGCTCGATCATGATGAAAACCGACCTCTTCTCTTAATTCCCAAGCTCTTTGAATAGCTCGGCTTTGGTCTGATGACTAAATCTAATGATGTTTTTATCACGTGACTAGTCTTGTCTCCCTCACATGGGATCATTTAATAAAATTACAAGTGTCTTAAAGGGAGCCACCCTTTTCAAGAACATTGATCAAATCCAACAAAGACCCACTACTTGGGCATCGTTAGGAGTAATTTTTAGGTTGTAATCAATGTTGTGTTATCAGTCTTCTATAACCGAAGTGTCTCTTCAGATGAATAAACTCATTTTTTTATTAATCTTTGTTGAATAATAATTTCTTGATTTGAGTATATTAATTAACCATATCCAACGAAGTTCTAAAAAAAAGGAAATTGAATACTATTCAAATAATTGCCTGAAGTGCTTTGTCAAAAGAGCAGTACTCGTTGATCACAACAAATTTTAGGTCAACAATTTTTGACTTGCAAGGTAGGACATCAATACTAACTTGGATTAATATGATGCAACAAAGAAAGCAGGCCGGTGCATCAGTGGTTATGACAAAGCAGAGCTAATGGTGTAAAGGAATGGTCAATCAAATGATCATAACAGTGCATCAATGCAATATTTTGCGCGAAGACAGTTCTTGTATAATCCTAATTTTAACATTAGACAAGATTTGATTAATGATATGCATGAAGTGTTTAAATGTCATACAGTGATATCATGACATTTTAATCAAACGCCGAGCCCTATGATTTGAAATCAAGTGCTAGATGAAGAAAATGTTAACTTAATAGTGTTTCCTACTAAGAATCAAAGACCACCAATAATGGTACCCAACGTAAGACCTGGGATCTAACATCAAAATTATTTTAATATGAAATTTGAAAGGGAACCTGCTGAAAATTTTCCTAATCTTGATCATGTTGGAAACCCTAGGAGTAGAAATAGGTCAAGAATGGCTCAAGATCCTTCTAAAAAAGGTCGGGAAAGACATAGTCATACCACCTTTGGATCCAATGGAGGAAGTGAACCCTAGGCTTTGGGAACAACCTTGGGCCTTGGGGTCCATTTGAAAATCTCGAAAATCAAAATAAGAATGTTTTTCTATATATATATAGAGAGAGATAGGGTCAAGGGGGCTTTTGCGGGCGATTGTATAATCGCAGGCAACCCAGCCGACTTAATGATGGCCACACATGAGATCGCACGATCATTTGTTGGTTGATCCGCCTGGCGGCTCCTGCTTCTCCTGCATCTTTATGGGGGCCCTTTTGTACAAGTTTGTTGCTAGGAGCGATCATAGTTGTATAATTCGGGATTTATATGGATCTGGCCTCTAAAGGACAGAAAATGCCAATTTTTAGAAAGTCATACCCTCCATAGGTGATTTTGAGGAATTTTTGGGAGGGTACAAGATCTCCGAGTTTAATTTGTTCTCTGGAGAAGACCATCAATTTAGTGTCAAACATATTGGTAGATTTACTTTCTAATGTAGAAAAATTGAGAATAGTAGAAATTTGAAAATAAAACTATTCAAGCAATCTTTAATCAAAACTACATTTTCGTGATTCAAAAATTTTGCCACCAAATTCAATACAAAAATAATAAGAAATGGAAGAACAATTTCATGCTTAATTATTTAAAAATAAACCAGAAGTATCAATGAAAGATTTGTCAATGCTAAGACAATGGTCAAACGAGTTTGCAAAAGCAATACATTAACCGGTTTAAGAAGGTTAGAAACAAATGTCATGTTTACATACCTCAAATTGAATAAATAAAATTAGCTCAAAACGATTTGGATTTTGAATTGAGAATGAAATTCATAGGCATGAAATGCAGTGATCTTTTTGAACTCTCAGCCATGGCTACGAGATACAAGATGTTGTTTAGGGAAGATCAACAACTGAAAAACAATACACTTGACACTTATTATCCAGACGTTGATGGGGAAATAGAAATTCATGTTGCACAAATACTAGTGAATTATATGTACCATTGGAAAGAATAGAAAACCCACTAATATGTCATCGAATCATCGATTTAAAAATAGTTCACGTTGACGTATTGATAATATTGTTTTGATTTATTTATGGTTGATATCCTCTTTGATGAAATGATTAACCAAAAATTCATACCCCCAGCCCATGGACATGTTATTCCTCCAGAGAAGGATAGGAAAGGAAATTGCAAGTGGTAAAACTCATTTTGTTACTTAACTAAAAGTTACATTTTAAAAAAAATCGTGTGCAAGATTTAATATAAAATGAGATGCTTAAATATGTCACAAAAGAAAAAGAAGTTATCATATTTGTAAATTCTATCATTTGACCAGCTTGGAATCTCACGTTGGTCTAAACCAAAATGAAAGACCAGTCATTCAAAGAAGAATAAAAGTTAAACATCCACTTCAATGTCTTAAAAAATGGATGATGATCTCTTTCAATCCCATAAAACTGGGGAGAATTGTGTGACTTGATTATTTATTCATTTGTTAGTTGTCTTATTAACCAGCAAAATACTAAGTACGATTTATTCTACTCTAAACGTTGAGTTTTTTATTTCAGTAGGCGCAGCCAACCCTTATTGACTTATTCATTTTCTCTAGGTGCCAAACATGTATAGATGATCACACTATAAGAGTAAGAACCCATTTTACTCCCTCGTGATTTGGTTTCCCACTTCTTTATCCCATATGAATGAAATATACCAACACAACCCAATCATGTTTTGTAGTTTTGTAATGGGTTAATAGCATATTTTTATTAATTTGATCTTTAAAATATTCAATTCGTGTCATAAATGGTCCAACAAACTGTTAAATTTTTTATAGAATAATCACGTGTTAAACACGTGATACCGTCCATAAAAAAAAATTTAGAGGTGTTAAACGTGTCGTGTCCGTTTGACTCACATGTTGTGTTATTCATGTCGTGTCATTATTATTTGTGTCGTGCTCATGTCAAGACTCATGAAAAACAAATTTATTTAGTGTATTTTAAGTATTAAACATTAGTATAGAATATTTATTATGCGTATTTAATAATCGTATCAATTTTATAATCGTTCGTGTCGGGTTCGTGTCAACAAGTCAGAGTTGACACTATTAAAAAAATTTAACGAATTATTTGATTAGGGAACAAAATGACACGAATTTAATACTGTAAGGATCAAATTGAAGCTTAACCATTGAATATGTAGTGAGTCCCAATAAATACTGGCCTCGGTGTGAAATCAATGGTTATAATTATCAAATCTAGTTTTTAAATTTATTTTTTAAGTCCATGTAGTATTGCTCTTTAAAAAACGGATTGTTATCAATTTCAACACCCGAAAACTTGGGAGAATTGGATGACTTGAATAAAAAGGAAACATTATTGTCAGCGATACCGTATTAAAAATTATAATTTTTTTGAAGCTAATAAGTTACAAATTTTTTTATTATGTGTATTTTTAAAATATAACAAAATCACTTTATTGAAATATTTGATTTGTATCATGTAATTTAGAATAAAACAGTAACAATCAAGAACGAAACAGTAACACATAAATATATAATTAAATAATATATAAACTGACAAGATTAATATTTGACATTATATCCTTAAGACAGATTTTGTCTCCACTCTTGGTGCTTATAAAAATCAAAACATCTATCTTACATGATACAATGATCTTCACGTACTTGGTAACAGCACTCCAACTGGTGAATTAAAATTGTGTTGTACTCTCAAAAACTATAGACTGCTTAGCGTCAAAATTATGCATGCTAATGACTAACTTAATTTGTAAAGTTACTAATGCAGAATGGTAATGAATTTAGGTTTTTTATAAACAAAATAGTGACAAATCCGGATTGTCACTACGTGAACAGACGCAACCTAGAAGACATACGCAACTCAAAAGACACCATTGAATAATTGATCATTCATGAACATACACAAACTCAAAATTCAGAACTGGAGGGAAATGAAAATTCAAATCAGTACGAATTTTAAATCTAACGGGCACCGAATATTAAATTCCAATTTAAGAAATTCGAAACCAATTTGTTAAATAAATTTTCTCCAAAAAAGACATGGTTGGGCTACACCCGAGCCTTGCCCCGGACGGGTGGAGTTGAGTCGGGTTGTGGCTGTGGTTAGATGAGCAGAACGCATGTGGGCGAATTGAAGCCCATGTAGGTGTTCATTTTACTCACTAAAGTGCGGTATCCCTTGAGGACCAACACATAGAGCAAACATAACATATGTATGTATAAGTAAAATTTTTTCTTCAACCAATGTGTAATTGATGTCAAATCCCACATTACAGAGACTCTACTTCTACAAATCCAATAGGTCACTTTGAAATATATTTTTTCATTCATTTTTTACTTAATTTAATCAAGTGAATATACTACGATATTCTCTTCATAAAATAGAATACGAACGCATGAAAGTTTTCGTTTTGACAAGTGAGTTTGTAACATCTCCAGACCCCGTCCATACCTTTTCCCACACAACCCATATCAGAAAACATTAACGAAGACGATAACTAGAATGGCTCCCACCCATTACTTATCTTTCCTCCTTCCCGTTTCTAGAGGGACCTCCCCCGAGCCCCCTTCTACAAGAATCTGCCCCACCCTTTTTTATTCTTCCACATTTTTTTATTCTTTCCTCAAGCATGACTCACCACTTACACTCACGTTTTAACAAAGGCAAAATTACACCCACACTTTTCACTTTTTTAAATTTATCATTTAATTACTCAGACTCCCTAATTTAAAATATTATACAAAAATTTCTTAAAATTTGTACGAGCATAACACTTAAACTCTAGTGTAAATATATGTGTTAATAAATTATACTTAGACCCCCTAAGTTTATGAGTACTTTAAGTTTAAAATATTATACTTAGACCAAAAATACTTCAATCAAATATTTTAAATTTTACAACCAAAATTCATGTTCTATTGCATCATTTATTGAAATAAAATCAAAATAAAAATTCAATTTTTTCTTAAAAAACTATAATTAGTATACAATTATATTATCTATTAGAATTAATTTAGTCTTTTAAATGATCAAATTAAAATATCAAACTACTCCAATTAAATCTAAAAGATATTGTGTCAATTACAGTTTAATTTATTATTTAATTTTTTAGTTTTGTTCTAATAGACAATATAAATATATACTAACAATTTTTTTGTTTAAAAAAATAAATTTTTATTTTTGATTTTATTTCAATAAATAACATAATAGAACATGAATTTTGGATGTAAAATTCATGTTCTATTATGAATGACTTAGACTCATTTTTTGATTTTTTAGTTTTATTCCAATAGATAGTATAATTGTCTACTAATTACCATTTTTTTTAAATTAAATTTTTATTTTTGATTTTATTTCAATAAATAACATAATAGAACATGAATTTTGGTTGTAAAATTTAAAATATTTTATATTTGATATTTGATTAGAGTATTGTTGTTTTAAGTATATATTTTAAACTTAAAGGGTCTAAGTATTATATACCCACAAACTTTAGAGGAGTCTAAGTATAATTTATTAACGGATATATTTACAACAAGGGTCTAAGTGTTACGCACGTACAAACCTCAGGGGATCTGTATTTAATATTTCAAATGTCAGTAGATCTAAGTGATTAAGTGACAAATCTTAAAAAGTCTGTGTGTAATTCTCCCTTTAACAAATTATGAAATGTCGTCGATCTATATATACCTGTTTAGGTGCCCCTTCTTCTTTTATTTTAGTCGGTCTTTATCTTTCTTTGGATTGTTTTTACCTTAAAAATTGTCTTAATATAATGAGTAATACTATTGACAATTAATTTATTGACTTAATTCACTACAATCTATAGATTGATTATGGACCCTATCAAATATTTAAATTTGGTGTTGATCCAATGGTTTTACTAAACATCAACGAGCATTTGGTCCAATGATATTCTTTACTTTGTGAAGGTTTTGTCTTTTTAAGGTCAAGAGTTTAAGTCCCTCTTTTCTTACCCCTCTCCCCCCCCCCAAAAAAAAAATTAAAGTTACATCATTAAATCAAAAAATTAGATCAAATTTTTAAATTTAAATAACATTACCCTAATATAATATTTACAATAAGTCTCGGCGTGTACAACTTTAACCACATTTGCCAAGTGTACATATTCATTTTTTGTCATAATTATATTCGCAACACAACTTATTTAATTTATAGACGAACCCCTTAAAATTTTAATCTTATTATCAAATTTAAGTTTTTTCAAGGGGTGTTACAGAGTCCCACTTTAATTTAGGCTTAAAGTTAACCCAAAATTTAATTTTTATAACTAAAAAATTATTTTTTCCAACAATCTCCTAGATGAATGAAAAATTGGTTGTTAATATGCAAATGTTAATGCTGACACACTATAGATAGTACATCTAGAAAAGATCATGCATCAAGATACATACTTTTTGGCCTTCAATCTTCCCCAGTGAAAGTTCATCAGGTTTATCGGCTAAATAATGAATTTGAAGTCATGAATTATTGAATTGTTTGATAAATCAGATCAAATAAATTTTACACAATCTCTTTCCTAACACAATTTATTTTTATGATTGTGTTCATTATGACCCTGAACAACTTATGATTTTCATGAGTAATTTAGAGAATTCAACCTTTATAAATTCTCATAGAAGTAGCCCCTTCACACCCGTATAGGTGACCCATATTACGAATATCCTACAATATCTCACTTGGATTTCCAAGTTATAAAAGTTATTCAAAGCATATTTTACCTCAATAAATTCTACAGACAACACTACTTTATTATAGGAATAGGTAGGAGAAATCATCTCAGCGCTTCTTTTGAATCATGCATAATTAGGTTGTCCCTTTGAATCTAGATCTTGGGATCTCCAAACAACTAGGTTGAGTTATCATTAAGGTAACTTTTTAATCATAGGCATTAATCCCATCCCTTTCGACGTGTAATTTACTTGCTCTCTCGTCAAACCTTTAGTAAGTGAATCTGTTAGATTTTTCTTTGATTTTATATAATCAATAAAAATAATCTCATTTGAGAGCGATTGTCTACATTTTTATGTCTATGACGTATATGTTTAGACTTACCATTATACGTATAACTTTGTGCCCTACTAATTGCAGATTAACAATTGTAATATATACAAAATTGTTGGCACAAATTTAGACCATATTAATCCTCTAGAAATTGGGAAAACCATTCATCTTCCTCTATTGCTTTATCTAAAACAATAAATTCATATTTCATCGTGGATATGACAATGCACGTTTGCTTATAGGATTTTCAAAATACAACTGCACCACCAAGTATAAAAATATAACCACTTTTGGACTATGTATCTTTCATATCAGATATCCAACTAGCATCACTAAACCCTTCAAGTTCAACTAAATATCTTGTATAGTGGAATCCAAAATTTATGGTATATCTTAAGTATCTAAGTGCCCTAATAATTACTTTCTAATGGTCTACTTTCAGATTGCTCGTATGTCTACTCAATTTACTAACTGAGTATGTTATATTCGATGTAGTGCAATTCATGACATACATTAAACTGTCAATAATACGAGAGTATTCCGATGGTAATATGATTTGACCAGTATTTTTAGACAAATAAAAATTTATATCAATTGATGTTCTGACAATACTATTTTCATTATTGTCGAAATTTTTAAGTATTTTCTCAATATAATATGATTGAGATAATATACCTCAACTAAATGTTCTAGAAATTTTAATTTCTAGTATAACATCTACAACACTCAAATCCTTCAAGTCAAACTTACTAGACAACATTTTCTTGGTAACTTTAATAATATCATTAATACTAATTAGAATAAGCATATCATTCACATACAGGCAAACAATGACTTATCTATTTTTTGTGTCTTTAAAATAGACACATTTATCACATTCATTAATTGTGAATCCATTTACATCATGATTTTATCAAATATTTCATGCTATTATTTTGGTGTTTGCTTTAAACCATAAAGTGATATAACAAATCTGGACACCTTTTTCTCTTGTCCTAGAGAAATGAACCTTTCAAGTTGCTCCATATAAATTTTCTTATTTAAGTCACTACTTTGAAAAATTGTTTTCACTTCTATTTGGTGTATCTCAAGATTATGCAATGCTGTTTTCACATCTTTTGTCTGCAATCTTTATCTACAAGTTTATCCTTGTACTTATTAATTGATCTATCAGTTTTTAATTTCCTCTTGATAATCCATTTACACTTCAATGGTTTACTTCCTGGAGGAAGATCTATCAACTCACATTTGTGATTTTGCATGATGAATTCAATTTCATTATTAACAGTTTCTTTCCAAAAAGACGATTCAAGAGTGGACATCACTTCCTTGAAGCTTTAAGTCTCATTTTCTAATAAATATATTAGAAAATCAGGACCATAAGACATGGAAGTCCTTACCTTTTTACTGCGTCTAAGTGTCTCTTCACTTTCTTCATCTATAAACATATTACTAGTCGCAGTATCATGAGTTGTTTTAAGAGAACTCTCATCACATGAAATATTACAAAAAAAGACATTTTTTAAAAATGATGCATTTCTAAATTCAATAATTGCAGTGACTTGTATATCATATTTATGAACAAGAAATCGATATGCACTACTATTCATTGCATAACTAATGAATATACAATTAATAGTCTTAGGTCCTATTTTAATCCTTTTAAGAATAGAAACTATCACCTTAACCAAACACCCACACACTTTTAAATATTTGTAGAAAGAACTCCGACCTTTCCATAATTCATAAGTGATTTTATTTAATTTCTTGTGGGATAATTTATTTAAAATATAGTTTGCTGAAAGCAAAGCTTTCCCCACAAGTTCTAAGGTAATCCCGAATTAATAAATATGACATTCATCATCTCTTTCAATGTTCTATTTTTACGTTCAGTAATCACATTTTGCTGAGGTGTATAAGGCGCATAAATTTGGTTAGTAATTCATGTTCTTGACAGTACCTATCAAAATGTGCGTCATATTCACCATGTCGATAACTTCTTATTACCTTAATATTTTTGCCAAATTGATTCTCAACTTCATTCTTATAATGTAAACATTTTTTTAATACTTTATCTTTACTCTTTAGCAAATATACATTACAATATTTTGTGTAATCATCAATAAAAATAACAAAATACTTCTTTGCACCTATAGTTTGAGTATATTTCAAATAAAATATATCACTATGAATTAATTTTAAAGGTTCAGTATTTTTTTCAATATTATGAAATGATGCTCTAGTTTATTTTGATTCAACACATGTCTCATATTTATGATTTGTATCAATGTTGAATTTAGGAAACAATTCTAAATTTATTAATTTACATAAAGTGTCAAAATTAACATGTTCTGATATACCATGTCATACATTAGACGACTTAAGCATATAAACAGAAGATGTGTTTTTAATCATACATCCCACTCTTGGTGATGTCTTCTTATCATTTTAAAGAGTCATCGCTCATATATCCATTGCATGCATAAATTACATTGTTGGTAAGTACAAATTTATCAGGCTCAAAAACCAATCTAAAATCATTCTTACTCAACAATGGTTCAGACACAAGATTTTTTTGTATTTCTGGAACATAAAACATTATTAAAAGTAAGTTTTTTTCTAAAAATCATCTTCAATGTATTAGTTCTTTTGCTTTCAACTTTGAAAGTAGAAGAATTTCTCATGAACAGTTGTTCTCCATGATTAATAGTTTCATATAAAGAGAACATCTTCTTAGCTGATGATGTGTCTAGTGGCTCCAATTTCCACCCGCCATTCCTTGGGATTTCCCACTAAGTTCACTTCAGATACTACGGCAAAAAAACTCATGTTAGAACACATTTTCATAAAGTTTTTTTTTTACTTTGGTTCTATTGACTTGGACAGTCTTCTTCTTATGGTTCTCTTATGTTTTACGGCTTCGGCAATTTTTATCACAATACCACGATTTGTTGAACACAAAACAGTTTTCTTTGAACCTTTCGAAATTACCACCTTTTGCCCCTTGCTGGCCGACATGCTTCTTTTTTTGTTGTTGGTTTTTTGCCCCTCTTTAATCGCATGTACTTTTGACTCTATGAAATGACTATCAATTTTATTTTCGGATACTCTATTGTCCTCATCAATCCTCAATCGCACAATCAAGTATTCAAGTTTTATTTCTTTACATTTGTGCTTTAAATAATTTATTAAGTCCTTCTAATATGGCACAATAATTTTTCAATAATTGCAACCACTTGGAAAGATTCACTAAGCACCATCCCCTCGACATGAATCTCATGTAGGATCACTTGAAAATCTTGAACTTGACTTATAATAATCTTAGAATCCACCATTTTATAGTCAAGGAATCTTTTCACAATGATTTTTTTTTCTGTCATCCTCCGTTTTGTACTTTTTATCCAAAAATTCACATAGCTCTCTAGCCATCTTGATTGGAATGTATACATTATATATTGTGTTACCCAATCTATTGAGGATACAGTTCTTGCACAAAAATTTAGCGTGCTTCCATGCATCTACCGTTGTAGCAACTTGACAGTCAATTTCATTCTCACTAGAAACAGGAGCATCCTTACGAATAAATCTTGCTAGATTCAATGCAGAAAGATAGAATAGCATTTTCTATTGTCATCTCTTGAAATCATTCCCATTAAATTTTTTAGGCTTCTCTCCATGAGTCATATAAGTAAATACAGAAATAGGCACCACAGGAGGAGGAGGAGGAGGAGTAGAGACATTATTCTCATTTGAAGCTTTTTTCTGATAAACAAAATTACCAAATATTTAAAAATAGGAAAAACATACAAATCACATTATTTAAATAGAGACAATTTATATTACTATTTAATGTTACTGTTTTATGTCACTGTTTCAATGCTATTGTCTGGTGTTACTATTTGACATTACTGTTTGTTGTCACTGTTTCAATTAAACATATAAACAGAACATATAACTTTTTACAAAATGTTTTCAAGAATTACCAAAATACTACATATTGTAAAAAATAAGTTTTAACAACTTACAATATTTTAAACCAGTTTAAAATACTATTAACATGAATCAGAAACACTACAAATAATTATAAGAATCAAAAGTCTATCTTAAGATTGTTGTGTGTATTTCCCAAATATAAAAAAATCACTTATTGAAATCTATGATGTGTCATGCAATTTAGAATAAAATAGTAACAATCAAGAACGAAATAGTAATATATAAATATGTAATTAAATAATATATAAACTAACCCGTTTATAGATTAGGAACTGTGATTGAATTTTATGTAGATTAAGACTAGTGTTTGATATTATATCCTTAAGACAGATTTTGCCCCCACTCTTGATACTTATGTTAATCAAAACATTTGTCTCTCAAGATGCAATGATTTTCATGCACTTGGAAGTAGTATTCCAAAATGCTCAACGAACCAAAATTGCGTGTTGTAATCTTAGAAAATGAAAAGTGCTTAACGACGAAATTATTAATGCTACCAACTGCCTTATTTGGTAATGTAACTAAAGCAGAATGGTAATGAGTCTAGGTTATTTATAGATATAATGGTGATTGACCCGAACAGTCACCATGCAAACAGATGCAATCTAGAAGACACATGTAGTCCAAAAGACACCATTGAATAACTGTTTATTCATGAACAAATACAAACTCAAAATTCAAACCAGAGCAAATTTTAAATCCAACAGGCACCGAAAATTAAATTATGGGGTAAGAAATTCGTACACAATTTGTTAAACAAATTTTATCCAAAATATAAAGTTGGGCCACACCCACACTCAAGCCTGGCCCAATCGGGTTGTGGCGGGAGGTGCGCGTGTGGTCAAATTGAAGCCCACGGAGGTGCTTACTCTGCTCACAAAAGTGTAGTACCCATTGAGGTCCAACTCATATAGCAAACCCAACATATATACGCACAAGTAGAATTTATTTTTCAACTAATATGAAATTGGTTTCAAATCTCACATTGCACAATCTCTATTTCCAAAAATCAGATGGATCACTTTAAAATCTATTTTCTCATTCATTTCTTATTCGATTTGAACAATTGAATATACTACATTATTCCCCTCACTAAGTAAAACACGAACCCACAAATATTTAATCGAAACGAGTGAGCGGGTTCCATTTTAATTTAGGCTTCCTCTTAAATAATTGTAATTTTTCCTTTCAAAATTGTAATTTTGCTATAAAAGTGGTAACCGGTGGTACAGTATCAAAATTTTATTTTTGGATACCGTACACTTTAAAAGGGCCGAAAGCAGCTAACAACTTTTGAGTTTTTTATTTTGCAGTAAGCGCAGTCAACTCTTAATAGCTGCTTATTATTCTTTATAAGTTCGAATATTTATTGACAGTCATTAAGATCATGTGATATAAATAAGAATGAAATCTATTTCACTCCCTCATAGTGTGGTTTTAGAGCACTTTCTCCTCTGCAATCGATATATATTTACATAACTCCATGTGATTTTGGGTTGAAGTGATAGATTTAGAAAGTTCATCCAAATTAATAGAAATTATGACACATTTACCGAATTCACGGGTTGACATGTCAAAATTTTGACCCTTCCCAACTCCCTAACAACCTCGCAACCCATTCTCTCCCTCTTACATGACCAAAATTCGCCATAGAACTATTGGAAATGTTAATGGCCTTGGACTATTAATTTAAATAAAATTAGCTTGTTAATGTACATGGGGTAACAATGACTATGATTGTGTAAGTTTTTCAAAATTCTAATTTTCAACCAAATTGGGATTATGTGGTTATATCTGAATCATAGGGGAGGCAAAGTGTTGCATGGAAAAACCATAAGGTGTAGATGCAATTACCACTTTACCTCCCCTATGCATTTCATAGGGGAGGCAAAGTGTTGCATGGACAAACCATAAGGTGTAGATGCATTTCATCCTATAAATAATTCCACGCGCTGTCTTTTAATATAAAAAATTCCCAACTTGTCTCCGCATCTAGAAGGAATTGGGTCAGAAAACCACGGAAAAAATAACTAAATGTTCAAGATTAGACTGCTCTGACGAATGGAAACTCAAACGGTTGACTGGACCATCACCAATTTGTGCTAATCTTTCCCACCTAAAAATTATTCCCAAAATGCTCCATAAAAGCTCAAGACCCTCCTAAGCAACTCCATCGTTCTCAGTTTCTCTTTTCCTTTTACATTTCCATCCAAGTTAAGAAAGAAGAGAGTTGTTGCTAAAAAAATATGGAACACCAGGATTTAATGGAGAAGCTTTCTAAATCTGTAGACATGGGAACTAGAGAAGAGAGATGGTCCCTTCAGGGAAAGACTGCTCTTGTCACCGGTGGTACAAGAGGCATTGGGTTGGTATCTCTTGCATTTTTCTCACATGTAGTCTGTTTTGATATTAGATTGATTCTTTGTTCTAATTGGTTATTTGGGTTTTTTTTTTTGGTATGAATTTTAGGTGTGCAATTGTGGAGGAACTAGCTGGGTTTGGTGCTGCTGTACATACATGTTCAAGGAATGAAACAGAGCTCAATGAAAAGCTAAAAGAATGGGCAGTCAAAGGGTTCAAAGTAACCGGTTCAGTATGCGATTTGTCGTCAAAACTATCAAGAGAAGAGCTAATGAAGACTACCTCTTCTGTTTTTGATGGCAAACTCAACATCCTCGTAAGTTATTGCCTCATATTCTAAATAACATTTAGTTGCCCTTTCTAAAATTGTAATCGACATACCGCCTAGGAAGAATATCTCTTTCATATTCAATAGTTTAATGAAGTTTCTAAACTTGCACGTGGTGTTGTGTTCCTTAGGTAAACAATGCTGCTACAAGTGTACTTAAACGAGCTATAGACTACACCGCAGAAGAATTTGAACGTATAATGGAAACCAATGTCGCTTCCCCATACCATTTGTGTCAACTCGCACACCCATTCCTTAAAGCATCCGGAAATGGAAGCATCGTGTTCATTTCCTCTGTTTCTGGTGTGATGGCCTTGCCTGCTCAAACTGTCTACGGAGCATCTAAAGGTTAGCTATCTGTAACTGGGCAAAAGATTGAATTTCTTATTTTCTTTGCCCGACTAATTTGAATTTTTAATGACTCATTTTTTTTTCCAGCTGCAATCAATCAAATAACGCAAAATTTGGCTTGTGAATGGGCAAAGGACAACATTCGCACCAATACAGTTGCACCATGGGGTGTCAGAACCACCGTTATGAAACCTGTATGATTTCTCTCTCTGTCTCTCCCAAACTCATTTTCCTAGCTCACGCCCTGAGTATTTCGTGTATTAGTTTTTTGGTCTTCCCCAAAAAAGAATTTATATTCACGGTTTGAATTTTTTCACTATCTGTAGGAGGAGATGGATCCATCCATAATGATGATGTACATGCCACTAATGGCTCGAACTCCTCTTCGCCCCATAGCAGAGCCCCAAGAAATTTCAGGACTTGTGACATTCCTTTGCCTTCCTGCTGCTTCATACATTACAGGGCAGGTCATTGTTGTTGATGGTGCTTACACAGCAGGTGGTTTCTAAGCAACTCACATTTTGAGGTGTGAAAATAAGCTTCAAGTGTTGAAGCGGAGAGATCACCAAACGTTAATGTGCTATGTTTTTCGGTATCGATTGAGTCAGAAAATCTTCATGTATTTTGTTGCTATGTTTGGTCTCTTTTTTTTTTCTCCCTTCCTTTGTTTGGCCTTGTATTTTCTGTTAGTCCCCTTTATAATGTAGTTTCTTTGTTGAATTCGGATTAATAAACTTTAGTGAATTTGCATAAGAAAATATCTTTATGTATATTTGATTCTTTTTAAGAGTGTTTGGATCATATTCTACAATTTTATGAATGAATGCTACATGTCATAAGTGAATCAGAAAATAATTTGTTCCTTGACAAGCTTAACGCATGAAAAATAAGCAAGTTGACATGACTTTTCAAATTTAAAAGATGACACTTACATGATGGAAGTTATTTTAGGACATGTAATCAATTATTTTGACTTTTTGAATTCAAGGAAGATCTAATTGATATCGTTTTTAAACATAGAAAATAGACGTTATGTAAAGAAGAAGTGATGAATATAGGACATTGATCAAATCCATCAAAGACCCACTACTTGGGCATCATTAGGATTAGTTTTTATGTTAGTTTAGAATAAAGTTAAGTGTTGTAATCAAGGTTGTCTTATCAGTCTTCTGTAACCTCTCTCTAGATGAATAAAATCATTTTTTTTAATTAATCTTTGTTGAATAATCATTTCTTGATTTTAGTATGTCGATTAACCGCAGTCAAGGAAGTCCTGAAAAAAAGAAATTGAAAAGTATTCAAATAATCGCCTGGAAGTGCTTTGTCAATGGAGAAGTACCCATTTATCGCAGGAGATTTTGGACCAACAATTTTTGGCATACCAGGTAGAACAACAATACTAACTTGGGTCAAGATGATGAAAAGAAAAAAGCAAACCAAGACCGTGGCTAGAACGAAGCAGAGCTAATGGTGTAAAGGAATGGTCTTCCAATGGTCAAAATTATGCATCAATGCAAGATTTTGCACAAAATCTAAAACAAGTATTGCATAATCCTAATTTGAGCATTAGGTAAGATTTGATGAATGGTATGCATGAATTGTTTAAAGGTCATACGGTGATATAAGGACATTTTAATCAAACGTCGAGCCATTTGATTCGAAATCACATTAATGGTGTTTCCTACTAAGAATCAAGGACTACCAATAATTGTACCCGACGTAAGACCTTAGATCTAACATCAAAAATATTTTAATATAATGTTCGAAAGAGAGCTTGTTGAAAATTTTCCTAATCTTTATCAGGCTAGAAACCCTAGGAGTAGAAATGAGTCAAAATAATTCAAGATCCTTCTAAAAGAGGTCGAAAAAGGCACATCATGCCACCTTTGGATCCAATGATGGAAGTGAACCCTAGGGTTGGGAAACAATCATTGGATCCATTTGAAAATCTCAAAAATCAAAATAATATGGTTGTTAATCCAAATCAATTACTAGAAATAATTTGAGATTTATATAAATCTGGCCTTCGAAGGACAAAGATGCTAATTTTTAGAAAGTCATATTTTGAGGAATTTTTGAGAAGGTACAACATCCTCACGTTTAATTTGTTCTTTGGAGTAGGCAATCAATCTATTGTCGAACATATTTAGAATACTGGAAATTTGAAAATTAAACTATTTTTGCAATCTTTAATCAAAACTGCATTTTCGTGGTTCATACATTTGTCACCAAAGTAAATACAAAAACGACGAGATGGAATAAAAATTTCACGCGTTATTATTTAAAAGGGTTACTTATACTGGAAGTTCCCAAGGTGTTGACTTTATCTCATTTTGGTGTTTAATATTTTAATTGCATCATTTTTATCCCTTAAGTATTGAATATGTTTCTATGTGGTCCCTTAAGTAAATTGCTAACGATTTTTTATCATAAACTTGTCACGTGATATCTAAATATAAGCAAAAAATAATTTAGGTGTAGCTCTTGACAAACAATGTGTAATATGGGTTGCCTTTAACCAAATTTTGAATAATTCATGATCAAAACTGTATAATTTGTGTAGCCCTATTACCAAAATTTTGATAGAAATTTGGTTAAGAGTTATCAAAATTATTTTTTTCTCACATGTAGGTATTACACGACAAGTTTATAATAAAAAATCATTAATAATTTGGACATTGTCTATTTAGGGATTAAAATAATGCAACCGAAATATTAAAAATCAAAATGTGACAAATCTCATACTTTGAGGATCTTCCATGCAATTAACCTTTTTAAAAATAACAAGAAGTATTATTGGAAGATTTGTCAAAGTTAAGACAAAGGTCAAACGAGTCTCCAAAGCAATACATTGACCGGTTTAAGAAGGCTATAAACAAATGTTATGTTTACAATGGCCAAGTATGTCAAGTTTTATTTTTACAGAAATCTCAATGATACACCCTAACATTGGAACATATTATTTATTTGCTCATTGCCTCTTCAAATATGGCACACATATCTCAATCATAATTATTAAGTGGTTGTTGGTCCAAATGTGCTGGGCTCGACAAAGATCTCTCAATCCACAGACAATTATCAAATGGTTGTTTGAAAGGGGTATACTGCCTTATTTCAGGACTTCCATTGATGAAAATAATTAAATAATTATGAACAAAGATGAAGTAAAAATAGAGAACTAATAAAAGGAAAATTCTTTTATTAATTTAACGAAGGATTTTGGTTATAAAAGAGACACTAAACAACCTCGATTATAATCTAAAGTCTAAAATCTACTCTAACACTACTTCTAATGATGCCTAGATTTGCAGGTCTTTTGGGAATAGAAAACATATCTTCCTTCTTTCTTTATTCCCCCTTACATAGTCATCTTTTTCGACAGTTGTGCTTCCATTGACGGTTACCTAATAGTAATTCACAATGTGTAACTTCCTTTTGTTTAAACATGGTTGTAACTGGCCATTTTCCCGCCTTGCTTAGGATTTTCCCATGCGACACCTTCTAAGCAATCCTAGGAATGCCAATTGGCAGTTGCATTATTCACTTAACCTTACTTTTACACTCTTTGCTCTCTTCTTCTTTTCACTTCTAGCGATTTCTCTTCTTGCTGCCCGAAATGGTTGTGAACAAGCGGTCCTTGAATTCCCTGAGTAACTCAATTAACCTTTTCTCAAAATATGCCCCAAGTACTGCATTGATGTAGATAGATATTCTGTCAGTTGCATCCCCTAGGTTAATTTCCTATAGATGATATTGGACATTTATCCTTACATCATGAAGTTTTACCGGTGCTGATTGAAGATTTTCTACTCCTATAATTTTACTTATGACTTTTGGGCCACTCTCTAATACACATTTAGCCCAATTCACAGAGGCATCATCTAATGCCTTCATTCTCTCTTCCGAGGTGTATGCAAATAACCTTGTTAATGTGACTTTAATGGCAAACATCATGCCATTACAGAACCTTTTGCAAGCTTTATCTATCAATTTCTTGGGATTCTTTATTTTTAGGCCTTGGTTGCTAGAAACCAGGCCTTGCCAAGTCATGACAGATCTGATGCAAGCTTTCTTCAACTTACTTGTGAAACTAGCTCCTGCAATTGTTATGCTCAATTTTTTTTTTTAAGTTAAACCCATTTAGGGCAAATTCAGTGTTGTGCTCAATTAAAGTTAAGCTTTTGTGATAATACTGGGTATCTAAATTGTGTGTATTTACAGAGAAAGGATTACTGTCTACCCAATGCACCTTCATTCCTTTTCTTCCTTCATCATCTCTGCTTGCCGAGAAGATCAATCCTCTATGTAAGGATAATGACACACCCCCATTGATATGTATTCAATTTCTCCCTAAAAGAGCATTGAAATTGGATGATGAATCTACCACAAAAAATGTTGCTGAAGTATTTCTAGCCAACTTGAATCTGCACAAGCAGGATTCCTCTTGCAGAAGATAATCCTCCAGCAAAGTTACTGACTGTTATGTCAGCATGAACTAGATCTTCACTGTCTTTGTTCAATACCTTCAACATCCTTGAAGGCAAAATGTTGACTACAACACCATTGTTGATCAAAACCTTGTGTATTGGTTGACTCTCGAGATAGGTTTGTATGTATAATGCCCTCAAGTGTTTGACCAATTTTTTCAAAGGAGAATGTAATATGACTCTATCTGCACCCCAAGCTCCTATTTCAACACTTATAAACCTTTTATCAAGCATAATAGGTTCTGTAAAAGATTGAAATTGACTCACAGCTATCTTTAACATCTCTGTACAATTGACTTGGTTGATTTGACATAGTCTTGAATGTCTCAGGAAGAGCCACAATCATATTGCATGATGCTCTCATCCCTAATGAGAGGGTATATATCATCAAAGTCCATCAATTCATCTTCTGATAACATTTCTTTATCCTCGCCTACATTTTCTTTTCCTTTTGAAGATGATGTTCCCAATTTCTTCTCTGGTTCTCCTTTAGATAGATCTAGGATCTTCTTTAATTCAACAATCTTATAGTTCAATATGTCTTGCTTTGTTTGGACCTCCTTAATCTCCTTTTGCTACTTTGTAGTCATTCCAAGAAAATATAAGTTTTTGTTTAAGAATTTTTTGCATCTGCCAAATACAGATGCAAATAATACATTTTGTACTTCAATATTAATTGATGGGTTAAGCTCAAATAGTCCAATTTATGTGTTAAAGTCCAACCCCGGTTGAGGAGCACAACCTCATTGTGAATCCACCAAGTCCAAGACAGTCCAAGGCCGGTTAGACTTCTTGCTTAGCACGTCACCAAGAGGCCACCAAGATCAAGACGGTCCAAGGCCGGTTAGACTTCTTGCTTAGCACGTCACCAAGAGACCACCAAGACCAAGACGGTCCAAGGCCGGTTAGACTTCTTGCTTAGCACGTCACCAAGAGGAGAGCACGAGAAGTTTAACTACACCGCCAAAGGAAACAGCCCAAGGCCGGTTAGACTTCTTGCTTAGCACGTCACCAAGAGGAAAGCACGGGAAGTTTATCCACACCACCGAAGGAAGAAAACGGTCCAATCATTGACCACGTTTCATGAAGAGCTCCCTAACCTCTTCCTTCCGTTGAGGATAAATCGTGATCTCCACCAAAGATAATCTCTAAACTGCGATAAAGAAGCCTTGAGGATATGTCATGATCTCCACAAGAATGATCTCTTAACTACTATAAAATGGCTCTAATCTGGGAGAGGAAACACACATGCTCCATCAGAGACTTACAGAAGACGAACCGACTACCAGAGATTATTATTTTCTTTGATTCTCCATTCCCCCTCTCAAAACTTGTATCTCCATTCTCCATACCTTTGAATCAATAAAATACCCGGTGACTGAAGCCATTGAAGAGTGGACGTAGGTTGAATTGACCGAACCACTATAAATTGTGTCTTCTCTAATTTTTTCGTTGATTTCATTGCATTTATTATCTATACTTGACAAGTGGTGTGCAAAACCATTTTTGTGCATCATCATTAATGGCCGAAGCAAAAAATGAAATATTTACATCGGTACTAAAGATCGAAGTAACAAATAGAATATTTGAATCAATACTAATGGCCGAAGAAAAAAATTATTGTTCATTAATTTGCAAAAAAGCTTAATTCAAAACAACGTTGTTTTGCAAATTTTAATATGCAAATGGCATTACTTTCTCTTCAATCATAAAACTCTATCTCCTCCACTTCCCCAGCCCTTGTCAACGATCAGCCGACATCCCATCTTTCTTTCTCTCTTGATTGGTGATCTGAGGCAACGTAGCTACCACCACCACCGGCCACCCTCAGTCCCTCACCACCACATTTGGTCACTGCCCACTACCGTCCGCTGTCGCCCACTGTCGCATAGCAGTAGCCTTTTTTCCCCACCTGTCCTTCATCTGCGAAGCCCTCTCCTCTCTCTTTCACTCAATCGATCAACAATCCGGTGCCACTAAGACTAAATCCAATGCCACCGCCATTGTCTACCACCAACACCTCCAAATCTGGCGTCATCGATACCATCTGCCATCAGCTCCACCAGATCCAAGGCCACTTCCACTCACACCATCCATCGGTAGGTTCATCTTTCTGTCGCTTTTTCTCTTCCAGAGACCACACCATCCAAATGCTAAACTTAATTAATTTTTGGTTTGAAACTAGAGTCAATATTTTCATTCAAATTTTGGTGTTAATTTTTGGCTGGCATTGATTTTTTTTTTTGTTGAAAATAGGGTACTTTTTTTGGTTTGGAAAAATTTTAAGCACCTTCATTAGATGTTTTTCGTTTCATTTTTGATAAAAATGTTCATGGGCATGCCCATAAGGTGTTCAATGAAAGTTGTATCCAACTCATTTAGGTCATTTGTTAGTATCCTATGCCCATAATTTATTTCTATTTTGGATTTCTGTTATTCTACACTTGTATCAATTTGTCTACTGGTGAATTCATTTCTCATTTTGTTTCTTCTGATTCTTAGATTTTTTAAATTCACCTCGTGATCCATTCAAAATGATCAAATCCCTTGAAAACCGAATTCAATACTATTCCAAGCTACACCCTATCATGGTTTTCTTCATTTCCTTGTCATTTGGGGTCATAATTCTCATTGTACTATCTCTTTACAAGAGCCAATTCATAATGATGAGTAATTTTAAGAATCTGATATGGGTTCTGATACCTATCCGTTTGCGAACCTTTGGAATCTTGTAATGGTTACTGGGCATTCAGTGTACACAAATAGTATTTGTGAGAAGGTTGACAAAGAGAATGCTTGATTTTTGAAGTATTATCAGAAGCATCCGGGCCAAGCTGCTACATTTGTGACGCATATATAGGAGGGAACAGAAGTTGCATCTAGAGACGATGATGCTTTGCTCTTGTTTAGCGGTGGGCCTAGAAGTGCGGCACAGAGTTACCAGATTGTTGCTGAATCAAAAGGATAGTTTGGTGAGTTACATTTTCTTATAAGTTTTACAAAGATTAACTCAAAACCATTGAACTTACCTGTTTTTATGTTACGTAAGAAAAACTAGGAATCCCTGGCCAGAAATAGGTTGGTTCATCTCTGTTTGTTTTCATTTGAGTGTTGTTGTGTTGGTGGTTATTTGTTTACGCATATGTAATCCTTAGTCTGAGTTCATATGTAAGCCTAATCAGCCATATAAATGATGAACATTTGTTTCTAGGATATCACTTTGACATGGAAAAATTCATCTGTTAAATATTACACTCTTTAGAATTTTGTGAAATTGACTTAGGCACCTCACTTATAAGGTAAGAAAAAAATAGTTCAATCGAATCTTTGAATTTGTCTACAAAACCGATGTTTGCATCTTCAGTTGGGGGTAAGAGTTTTGGGTTTCGAAATAAATATGGCTGATGACTATGTTGAAACGTTCTGGCAATCATGACTCATACAAAAAAACTTGCAGCTAGGCTTGGAGTTGTTTGTGCCTTACCCTCAAGTTTTCATGTTCGGTAAAGCGCTGGGAATGGGGAAAGAGACACCCTCCTTTGCCTTTGGTGTTTCAAGGAATCAAGATACAGTTGGTGTCCCTAATATATGCGACTATGTTAGCTTTACAATACTTTGGACTATTATTTGGATGCTATTGACTTAGTCCATTATCATTCACTAGGGTTGTGACACTAATACACCCTTCTTTGTTGTAGGATCCGAACATTCCACCAGGTGAAAAATTGATATGTTCTAGACACTACGAGAAAAAACCCCTTTTGCTTCTCTTTGTTAGGAAGACTTGGTGTTTTAAATACCCACTTGACTATCTTCTATGATGGACAAATGAAATATGATAATAGAGAAGAAAATAATGTGGGCTTATAAGGTATGGTGCCTAGATCCAATGAAAAATAGGAATATGTTGGGTGTTTTTGGGAATACAGAAATAGGAGTATTACTAGTCATTTTGTACTTTTATCATATAATTCATCTCATAAATAACATCATACTAACAAAAAATCTTTTATTTTTTGTAGGTTTTAGGGAGAGAGTTGATGCTGCTCATTACAGGTTTTTTTTTTTTTTTTTAAATAAAAATTTTATGATTTTCAGTAATGTATTTATATTTTGACAATTTTTTAGGATGTTATATTTGTTATATTTGAATTGGGGTTATTTATTAAAATTATGATAATTTTATGTTTATTGTTTTCATTTTTGAATGAAAATCATTTGAAATCAAGTAAAAAATGTGTATGAATATATAGGGGATGCGTATAAATGTAGAGGGGATAGTTATATGTAAATAACCAGGCAAAATCACCAGCAAATAATATTTGAATTTTTTTTGGGAAAAATTAGTATTTGCGTTGACATGCAAATACTCACCTTTTGTGTCGACATGATGTGTTGATGCAAAAAAATAGTGCTATTCCCATTATTAAGATCTACATTTATGGGTTAGCCTTTGTCGATGTTAATACTTTTTTGCGTCAACAATGTGTCAACACAAACTTTTTGCATCACCCACTAATTATTTCGTCCTTTATGTAGATGCAAAAGGTCTACTTCTCAACTCAAATATTTTTTTTAGTCGGTAAAATGGAGTTTTTGCATCAACAAATTGTCGACGCAAAAGTACTTTTTCTTATTGTGACCCTATAACGACAAATTTCGTGAAATAAATTAACACAAAATTAAGTCAAATTACAATAGTCAATTTGATTGACTTTAAATAAAAAATATAATGTTGACTCTCTTTGGCGTGCTTCGCACGTGCACTGTCATCTGATTCTCGCTGAATTTGATGAAGTTGATAAATTTGGTGAAGATGATGAATTTGGTGAAAATGAGGGTCTGATTAGCGTATTTCTTACTCTTCAATTGGTAATTTTGATGAAAACGAGAGTTGATTCATTGTATATCCTGCTCTTTAATTTAATGATGTTTTTGATGAATCTCCTCACCGTTCTTCGTTTGAAAATGACTTGAAGATGATTTGGATTTCTTGAAGAAGGACCTTGGTGGTGTGTTCTTCTTCCCAGAGATGAATTTGCAAGGCTTTAAGGAACTTTGAGCAGAGTTTTGCTGATCTTCTTTCCTCCTTGGTTTCTCTCCCTTGACTTCTCCCTTTTGGCCTACCTCATACATCTATTTATAGTAGTAGGAGTAGTTATTCATATAAATGTATTTTTATCTAATTACCCTTATATGGGCTTTAGGTAATGAACTACCCATAAATTTTTGGGCTTTTGTTTATGGAATTTAAATCCAACCTACTTTAACTTTTAAAAGTTTATTTAATTTGGGTCTATGAAATTTAAGTCTATTTTAATTGAACAAGCCTGATTAATTGCATTTGAGCTTGTATTATTTAGACTATGAAATTTCGGTCCAATTTAATTTAATTTGATAAGCCTTATTAATTAAATTTGGGTTTGTATTATTTAGGTTATGGAATTTAGGTCCAATTTAATTTTATTTGACAAACCTTATTAATTAAATTTGAGCTTGTATTATTTAGGTTATGAAATTTAGATCCAATCCAATTTTATTTATCTAATTAATGTGAGTTCAATTATAGACTTTTATTTACTAATTTTTTAATGTCTACAAATGTCCACTCGAGACTTATTTGCATATTCAATAATTTACCAATATGTAAATGGGTCTCAATTTATATGTTGATTTGAAAGGAGTTTGATTTAATTTAATTATATATATATATATATATATACATATATTTTAATTGGAATTATAGTACATATTGAACTTTAAACAAAATATAGAATCCTAAACCAAACGGGCTTCACAATCATATTTTATTTGAACATATTGGTCTATGATTAATGTAAAAATCTCTTTTATTTAAATACAGAGTCCTAAAATATAGACTTTTAATCCGTCTATGACTAGGATAACAAATTCTTGTTTTAACTTAAATACATAGAACTAGAATATGTATATATACGAGGTTATATGTACTCGAAATTTTATGATCAACCAGCTAATCAACAAATTTGGACCTTGAATCAAGTTTGTAAGGTTGACTCTTTCGTTGTTTAATTATTTATATATTGCTTTTGATTGTTGTGGTGCTTAGTTTTGTCAGCATAATGATTTCTTAGACATGTAACTTTGTTGATTCAAACTTACTAATAAAGAAATATGTTAATCGATTTTCTATTGCCTTCATAGTTAGTATCGATTATCACAATTTTCATTCATTCTTTAACAATAAGTTTAGGTGTATGTAATTTGTCACTTTCTTTGCATGAGGTATACATGAGATTTTTTATGTCATAATGATCCTATTATTTTAGGTTTAATACCCAATTATCTTAGTCATACATATCATTGTATATTATTTGGATTTAATGGCTCTTAAGTCTTACTAATAAGAATCAAAGTGCTAGTCTTTGTCAATTTAATTTGGCTAGAATCAAAACAACAATTTTTTTAGTGGGTCATATTGATATGAATATAATACTAGAGTATCTTTTTATTACTGTATTCAAAAATTCATGAAAGAATTTTATTTAATTTGGATTTTTTTAATTATTTTTTTAGCATATTATTATTCTTAACCATGAGCAACATGGAATTCTAATTTTTATGGGGTCAAGATATATAATAATTCTTTTGTTCTACTTAAACACATAGACCTAAAATATAGACACCGAATCCTTGAACAATATTTTTTTTTTCTCTCTATTTAAAGATGCCTGTAGGATTCAGTGGAACAAGACTTTTTACTGGTTTTGCCCATGGATCGGTGAAGCTCAGACTCCTCAACTAAATACTTGTCCTTTATTTGATTTATTTCTTGTATTTTATTCTTTAGCATGTGTGTGACAGAAACCCTCTTTTTCTTGAGCTTTTTTTTCGTACCGTACATTTTTGCATATTGCTTGGTGCAACAACCAACTTTGAATTCCTCATTTAATGGGGCACCCAGTTTTGTGTATTAATACTATATTCATACTTTTGCTTATTGATTATTTTTGTTTAAGTTTATTGATTATAGTGTTTTTAAATTTATTATGGTAAGATTTGACCACAATTTTTTTTCTTTCTATAATGATTACTATTATTATTCGGTGTCAATTTTTACACATGAATTTTCTTTTTTTTTTATGCTCAAAATCCTTTTTGATCACTACCTTAATTTCATAACATGAATTTGTTTATTCTATATTTTATTTATTTATTTATTTATTTTTGGGTGATATTGATCGACTGTTTTTGCGACCTTGTTCCATGATATATTATTTCATGTGACTTTTTTGAACAATTTTATTTTAGACTGATTTTGTTACAAAATTTTGATTTTGTTACAAAATTTTATTTTAGACTGATTCTATATTCATGTGACTCAAAAGAATTAGCTCTTCAATAAAGGTTAAAAATTCAACTTATTCGGATACTATTCCTTTCTCTTTTCTTCTTTGTTTTGTTTTGTCATTTTTGTGTGTGTTCTTGACTTTTTTTTTTATGTTTTTTTAAGAACAACATAATTCCTAATTTTTTTTAATTGACTGGCAATATAAAACCTATTTAATATTCTCAGTTGGTTCTCATTAAAAGCAAAATTTTTTTATACCACAAATTTTTTTTATCTTCCTTTTTTAATAGTTTTGATAGCTTCATTTTTTTTTTAATACAAGCAACCTCGCATGTAAATTCTGTGTTATAGGATCTTGGGTTGGTCAAGAAGGTGAATCCTTGGTCACTATTTTTTACTGTTGCCGCCATTCAACACTTTTTTTTTTCTCTTTTTTTTTTTTTTCAAAAATTTTATCTTAAGAAACTTTATTCTAAGAAATTTTATATTGGGTTGACTTGTGCTAAGAATTTTAATTTTAAATAACTTTTCTCAAAAATGTTACTTTAGATAACATTCATTCCATCAGTTTGTAACTTTTATGTCAACTATAGGTGAATTATGTTATAAAATTTTTATTTTATTACTTTATTATTATTATTTTTGTGATTTCTATGACAACCTTTAGTGATTTTTTTTTTTTTTTTTGTGTCAACTTATGTGACTCTTGTGACATCTTAAGGTAACTTCCGTGACAGCTTATAGTGACTTCTATGACAACCAAAGGTAACTTTCGTATCAGCCTAAGGTAATTTATGTAAGAGCCCTATGTGACTTATACAACAACCCTAGGTGACTTTGTAATAGCCCAATGTGACTTCTGTAGCGACCTAAGGTGACTTCTGTAACAGCTCAGGGTGACTTCTGTAACAGCTCTAGGTGACTTCTGTAACAACTTTAGGTGACTTATCTATTCTTGTATTGCTAGTATTCTTGTATTACCACTATTATTATTATTTTTTTCCCACTTTATTTATAGCATCAAAGTTTATTATATATATATATATTTAAAAATTATTATTTGCCCTCTTTTTTTTTTCCTTATTATTATTTTTATTATTTTTCAAATGGCCGCATCTCAAACAGCCAAATCGGGAAAAATTATCAAAATTTCAAGTCAAAGAAAGAACTTACCTTCCAATGAGTGGATTGTTGAGTCAGAAGATCTAATTCTGAAAAACAAAGTTTTGTGTTTTCCAACTATTGTAGTAAAGAACTACAGAACTAAGGAGTTGTCAACATTATCACTCAAAGTTCTTGAGCCCATGACTGGTCCCTGCAGCCGCTCGAGAATAATCTATGAACCTGAACTTCATATACCGGTGATTAGTGAATATCCTCTGCCAAAGAACATGCACAAAAGTGACACGGTTAAATCAGATTGACTACCCTCACTTTGTGCACCTTCGTATCATTCCAAAGATCATCTTATCCCAAAGCCACTTGTTGCTGATCTGATCAACCAGAGGATTGCGAGGTGGGGATGTTCATTGAACCCATGGGGAGATATTCAATAACTGAATGGGTTTTGGGAGTGGTCTCAACAAATTTACTGCAAGTTGTTAGATAAGGATTTCGACAAACTTGATTATGCTGTGCATGCAGCTTCTTTTAACTACTCTCGACCCAACAGTGTATATTGCGCCATTTGTGAAGTTTGGTGTCCATAGACGAATACATTTGTTACAAGAGCAAAAGAAATTGGAATCTCACTTTGGGAAATGCAACACGTCATCGGTCTTTCAATCTGTGGTGAATATTTTGAAGAAGTTATCCCAAGCTTGACTGAATTGAGAGACTCTGATACTAGTGTTTTTCCTGTGACTTGTCTGCACTTGTTTAAGGCTTTTGTCTTAATCAATAAGAACAAAGGAGATAATCGTTCCCGTCATTCAGTTTGGCTTGATTTTTGGTTCAAGGATGGTGCACGTGCTCCAGATCCTAAGAAGAGCAAGGCATATAAAGCAATCATGGCAAATTGCTTTAAAAGGGATGGAGAACTTTTTGCAAAGCGAAGATTGGTGAGACCTATTCAGGCAGAAATACAACCAATGAAGACAAATGTCAATGGTGATGATCCCTTCATTCTTTTAGATCTTGACCTTGATGTCACAACACGCGAAGACATGGAGATTGCAACTTATTTAGCTTTATGGCTATGTCGCTTTGTATTTCCTTCATCAGATGATGTTATTCGTCCAACTATCTTCAATACTGCCTCCCGAATGACTGCTGGAGTCACATATAGCTTGGTTCCTCCTATTGTTGCAAGTATTTACAGAGGTTTATCTGAGACATGCAGAACCCGATATGATCAAAAGAACCTCGAAATGACTTCTTATGCTTTTCCTGGTCATTATTTTTATGCTTGGGTAGTGTTGCATTTCCCTCGGAGAGTTTATGCTGAGGTTGATGAGGAGTTTAATCGTCCTTTGCTTTGACAATTCAAAGGTACACTGAATGCTTATCTTTTTTATGAGGAAGAAGCGAAAGGATTTTGAGATCTTCTATGTGGAAGTATGAGTTCCAGTCATTTTTGCTGGCAACCAGTTCCATATTCTGGAAATCGAGGACCTCATCGTGATGATGGACAAATATTAGATGAAACCTCTGAACTAATGACAAGTATGCGAGGTGGACACGTCATGTATCGTCGTGGCCCAGTTTGCATTCTTTAGATGTATAACCCACATCGTTTTGCTAGGTAGCATGGATTTCATCAAAGATTACCTGGTACTCTCTCATGTCTATCAATAATTTTGTTTGATGCCTCTTTTTTATATCGGGCGTAGTTGAGTTTAACTAGGATAAACAGTGGGGCAGGATTCCATATCCTTAATAATTACACTCGCATTAAGAATTGGTGTGACAGTAGTTATAACAATTGGTGGAAATATGATATATTCCCACACCTAGATGACATCAATTGTAAAACCTTGTTAGCTAGTAAATATGAGAATTTCAAATTCAAAGCTCGAGTTGACGAGTCAAGGAAGGGGAAATCCCTTCCTACAGTAGCTAAAGCTCCTTCACGTCTTCGAAAATGGGAAACTTCAAAGCATTGTTTGAATTCCCAAGAACAATCGGTTCCGAAGATGTTGAAGGTCACAACACCTGTTTCAAGATCAGCTAATGTTTGATCTGTTCATCCTTTAAACATCCTAGAGTCTGCTGAAGTGAGTTCGTCAAATGAATCTGATCATGCACTCCTTTTATCCCGCATATCCAAGGGTATTTTCAAGAAACATGATATAGGCTCGAATCATGGAAGGATTCCAAGCACAATTATACCAGTTGATAATCCTGGTTCTACTAAGTAGACAGTTCAAGAGCGGTGCCAAACAAGAGCTACAAAAGCTGAGTATAATTTGGCTTGTGCCGTGCCAGAAGATGGTGCAAATCATACCACTACAAAGTCTCCCACAGGTAGAGTTAACCCATCTTGTGATGCTCTGAATGACTTATCAACTTTTTTATAATTATCCACGCGATCCCGCAGTAAAGGTACTTGCAAAATTTCATTACTATTATCATTGTTTTTTTTATATTTCAAACCTCTTACCTTTTTTTTTTTAAGCATTTCCTCCACTTCAAGATCTTGCTACATTAAATTCCATCCCAAGTATTTGTGGAGGCCAAAATCTTGACAATGATATCATTGAAGCTTTATTTGATGACAACGATCGGACCATATCCATTCTTTCTGGCAGTGGTGAAATTCTTTCTTTAGTTGATGGAGAAAATGTCAATCCATGTGAAAGGGAAGTTAATTCTAAAACAAACCCTTCATGTGCTATACAAGCAAGACAAGAAGCTATTAATAATTCTGTTATGAATACTCTTCCTGAGCCTTATGGATTTGGTGAAGCGCGATCTCCAAGACTAATGTCGATGTTTTCATCTATCTTAGGTATATTTCATTAGCTTGACCTAGTTGCCATTTCGATTAATATGCAACTAATCACATATCTTTATTTGTGTCAGGTCCTCCTGTTGAAGCAATTACTTCTGAAAAATTGGCAAAGAAAATAATTCTAACCATAATGCCCCCATATTTGAAGGGTGAATTTGATTATGCCATGAAAAATGGTTTCTCTAGATTGAAGATCTGGTGGACCTCCAAGTCTTTAAGTATTAAAGCTACTCTTAAAAAAAAATTTTATGTTGACACAGATCCTTTGGTGAGAAAAATGGATTGTCTTATTATGAAAGTAGATGAGTATCTTTCAAAATGCCAAGAAAAACGTCAAAGTTTTAACCTCTAGAGAAAAAGATAGAAGGTTGGCAACAATTGATAGCACGATATCAGGAGGAAAAACTTGAGTGAACAACTGTTGAAATCTGAAGCAAAGTTATTAAGTCTTGATGATGAAATTCGACGATTGCAAAATTGGAGGGCCGAGGTAGCATCTAGCATTGATTTTATTCGTGATGAATGACAGAACACTGAAGAGACTATTGTGGTGATGGAGAAAGAACGTGTCGAACTCTAGGAGTCTCATATTCGTAGTGTTGAGGAGATACAAAATATAGACAAGATATGATCCATGTTAGAAAAGGAATTTTCTTCACTAGCCTCAATCGACTGGGTTGAAAATTTTTTATGAGTTCATAACTCCTCAATTGTAATTCTTTATATATATATATATATATATATATATATATATATATATATATATATATATTTAGCAAATATGGATGTTTAGATTTGAAAAAAAAATTTATGCTATTATTTATTGTACTTAAAAAAGATTGATTCTCAAATAACTTAGATATCTCAAAGAAAAAATTTAAGATTAAACATAATTTCGAATGAATTATTTTTGTTGAGCCGTACACAGTTTTAACTCATGCGGACCAGGAGTAAAAAAAAAAAATTTCTTTTGGTTAAGTCGTACACAGTTTTAACTCATGCAGCCTAGAAGTAAAAAAGTTTTTTTTTATTAAGTCGTACACAGTTTTAACTCATGCCGGCTAGGAGTAAAAAAGTTCTTTTTTTTTGGTTAAGCTAAGTAATTTTTTTTTTTAAAGTCGTACACAGTTTTAACTCTTGTGAGCCAGGAGTAACATGCAGTTTAGGCTCGTGCGTAAAGGAGCACATGAAACCTTTATTTTTGGTCAAGCCGTACACAGTTTTAACTCATGCGGAGCAGGAGTAACAAGTTTTTTTTTTGTTGTTTTTTTTTATAGGTTGACGTCATGCACAGTTTTAACTCATGTGGGTCAGGAGTAATATGCAGTTTAGGCTCGTGTGTAAAGGAGCACATAGACCTTTATTTTTGGTCAAGCTGTACACAATTTTAGTTTATGCGGGCCAAGAGCAATAAGTGCTTTTTTTTTGTTTTTTTATAGGTTGGCGTCGTGCACAGTTTTAACTCATGCTGGGTCAAGAGTAACATGCAGTTTAGGCTCATGCATAAAGGAGCGTTACTTGTTTTCAGGCGTAGAAGTGCTTTAAAAATTTTCCATTAATTGGGTTAACCCTCAAGCCATCTTTGTCAACAATCTTGTACGCGCCGTTGGTGTAGACTTCTTTCACCACATACGGATCATCCCATTTTGGCATGAATTTTCTACCGGTGCGATGTGGAATGACAATGAGTCTTCGAATTGCAAGGACCAAATCTCCTATTTGGAATGATCGGACACGAACCCTCTTATTGAAGGCTTTGGAAAGTATGGCTTAGTAACATTTGAGGTTTTGTTGTGCATCTAGTCTCTTCTCGTCAAGTGTTTGAAGCTCATCTAGACGTAAATGAATATTTTCTTCATTTGTGAGTTCTTCTTGTAAGGCGATCCGCAGGAAGGGAATTTGATGTTCCAAAAGAAGAACAGTTTCAACGCCATACACAAGGGAGTATGGAGTAGCTTGTGCTGGAGTTCGGTATGTTGTTTGATATGCCCAGAGAGCTTCACCAACCCTTTCATGTCAATTCTTCTTTGATTTGGAGACAACTTTCTTCAATAAGTTGCATAAGATTTTGTTAAAGGATTCTGCGAGTCCTTTGGCTAGTGCGTCCTTTCCAATGGGTCTTCGAATTGCAAGGACCAAATCTCCTATTTGGAATGATCGGACACGAACCCTCTTATTGAAGGCTTTGGGAAGTATGGCTTAGTAACATTTGAGGTTTTGTTGTGCATCTAGTCTCTTCTCGTCAAGTGTTTCAAGCTCATCTAGACGTAAATGAATATTTTCTTCATTTGTGAGTTCTTCTTGTAAGGCGATCCGCAGGAAGGGAATTTGATGTTCCAAAAGAAGAACAGTTTCAACGCCATACACAAGGGAGTATGGAGTAGCTTGTGCTGGAGTTCGGTATGTTGTTTGATATGCCCAGAGAGCTTCACCAACCCTTTCATGTCAATCCTTCTTTGATTTGGAGACAACTTTCTTCAATAAGTTGCACAAGATTTTGTTAAAGGATTCTGCGAGTCCTTTGGCTAGTGCGTTGTACATGGATGAATTATGTTGTACAAATCCAAATTTGATGCAGAGCTTGGCCATGAGGTTATTGACAAATGATTTTTCAATATCAGTGATAATGTAACGAGGTACACCATACCGACATATAATATTTGTTCGAATAAAGTTGACAACATTCTCTTTTTTCACTTCTTTAAGAGGAACCGCTTCCACCCACTTGGAGAAATAATCAGTTGCTGCTAAGATGTAAAGATGTCCTACTAACGATTTTGAAGTCAAAGGTTCTATGACATCAAGCCCCCATGCATCAAAAGGCTATGATGCCATTGTAGGATGCAATGGTTTAGGTGGCTGGTGAATGAAATTGGCATGAAACTGACAAGATTGACATTTCTTAGCGTAACTCATCGAGTCTTGCACCATAGTGGGCCAATAATACCCCATTCTCTTTATGCGAAAATGTAATTTAGGTCTTGATTGATAAGCCCCACAGATTCCAGAATGAGCTTCCTCAAGTACTTGTGCAGCTTCATCTTCGTCCAAACATCACAGGAAAATACCATCAAATGAACGACGATAGAGGATGTTTTTATAATAAATTCATCGAGGAGTTGTTTGTCGTATCTCGGTTCTATGACGTGGGTCATTTGGTAATCTTCCATACTGCAAATAATCAATCAAAGGTTGCCTCCAATCTTCATTTTCAACTTGCGCTACTGAAATGGTAGTAACTTCCTCCATTTCAGGGAGTAACGGAGGTATTAGCCATCTTTGACAAACTGGAACTGAAATTATTTGGTAATAGGATTTTGTAAGCACGACGACAAGATTGGCAAGAGCATCAGAATATTTGTTTTCACCGCGTGGAACTTTTTCAACGGTGACTCAATCAAACTGACTCATAAGTTGAGTTGCATAGTGACAATATAGAATCAAATCTGGTTTACAAACATCATACAATTTAAAAACCTAATAAACCACCAGCTGCGAGTCTCCATAGATTTTCAACTGAGAGAGTTACATATCAAGTGTCATTTCTAAGCCAATGATCAAAGCTTGGTACTTCGCCATGTTATTGGAGCAAGACTCTGTCTAGGTAATTGCGTAAGGCAATACTTCGTCTTCAGGGGTAATGAAGACCACACTTGCACCAACTCCATATCTTCGAGTAGTACCTTCAAAGTATAACTTCCAAGACGGCATGAAGTCAGTGAAGAAAACTTCTTCATCTGGCAATTCTTCTGGTAGTTCCCAGTCTGTAGGGATCGGATGATTTGCAAGAAAATCAGCTAATGCTTGTCCTTTGACTGCTTTTTGTGGAACATAAACTATGTCATATTCAGATAATAGAAGTGCCCATTTTGCCAACCTTCCTGAGAGAACTGGTCTTGATATAATGTACTTGACAAGATCAGATTTTGAAATAAGATGAACAACATGAGCCAGTATATAATGCCTCAACTTCTTTGTAGCGAAGACTAATGCAAGACACATCTTTTCAATAGGTGAGTTGTTTAGTTTTACACTTACTAATGTCCGACTCTAATAGTATAATGCATTTTCATTTTCCTCATCATTAACTTGTGCTAAGAGTGCTCTTAATGACTGTTCTTGGACAGCAATATAAAGGATCAATGGTTTTCCTTGAATTGGTGCTGCGAAGACTGGGGGATGAATGAGATTTTGTTTGATATTTTCAAAAGCATTTTGACAGGCATCATCTCATTCAAAAGGAACATCCTTCTTCATTAGTTTATTGAACAGATGACAATGTCCGGCGAGGTTCAAGATAAATCTTAGTATATAGGCAAGCCTTCCTTGAAAACTTTTCAAGTCATGCAGATTGTGAGGCTCTGGCATCTTTAGAATAGCCTCTATTTTTGATTGATCAATCTCGATGTCTGACAACAAATCCAAGGAACTTGCCAGAGGTAACCCCAAAGGCACACTTTAAGGAGTTTATTTTTAATTGATATCTCCAAAGCCGTTCAAAAATGCTACGCAAATCATCAAGATGATCTTCACATCTTTTTGTCTTTATGACTAGGTTATCAACATAACATTCAACATTTTTGTGTAGTACATCATCAAAAATCTTTTGCATTGCACGCTGATATATGGCACCAGTATTCTTGAGTCCGAAGGGCATCATTCTATAGCAATAAACTCTCTTGGGGGTTTGAAATGCAGTGAGTTCTTCATCCTTAGGGTCCATTCAAATTTAATTGTATCCAGAAGAACCATCCATAAAAGATAAGATCTCATGTCCCGTGGTCGCATCAACCATGAGTTTTGTAATTGGCAGTGCAAAGCCATCTTTTGGATATGCTTGATTTAAATCTCTAAAATCAACACAAACTCGAATTTATCCATTCTTTTTTTTTGACATGCACAATATTAGCAATCCATGTTGGATATTTGACTTCTTGAATGAATCCAGCGTCTATTAACTTATTGACTTCAGCTTCGATCTGCGGGACTAATTTTGGAAGGAATTTTCGTTGTGGCTGCTTAATGGGGTGAACTCCGTGTTTAACAGCAAGATGATGAACTGTAACTTTGGGATCAAGCCCTGGCATTTCTTTGTATGACCATGCAAAAAAATCTTTATACTCTTATAATAGTTTAAAGTACTCACCTTCCTCTTGAGGTTTTAGAAGAGCACTGATGAATATTGGTCTTAGATTATCTTCCATTCCTAGATTCAATTCTTTTAAATCATCAACAGTGGCATGCCCTCCTTCTTCAAAAGTCGATAGTGCTGGTTCAGACTCATCATCAGAAGTTGAGTCTTCTAGTTCTGAAGTTTCATCAATAGTCACATGGTTCACAGAGACAACTTATTCCTCAATTTTGAATTTATTGATTGGTAAGGAATAAAATTCCTTGAACATATCTGATCCAAGTTTTAAAAAATGATGCAAATTCTCATATTTCCATTATTTTTTTTATCAATGATACGATGTTTCCAATCCACGCGAGATTTTTTGCTTCGTGAATGAAACTAGACTTGACCAACGTATTGACTTTGACTGAAAATTGTAAAACTAATTTTTGACAAAACCACCGCGGTGACAAAATGTCATCCGTAATAGCAGAATAAATAATTGCATCATTGTGAACAATATCTTCATGGTCATCCTCAATACTCTCAACCAAATCTTGCCCCCCCCCCATCCTTCATAGGTGGTCAAAGTTTGGTTGGATTCATCTGTTGAGGATAATTCTTCAATATCAAATTCTTCAGTTGTTGTTTACTCAATGGTGACATAGTTCACTGAGACTGATTCTTCTTCGATGCTTTTGGTATGCACCATTTTTTGTCTTTTCTTATTTCTTGCAAGCAAGTCTTGGATAACTATAGGATTATTGAGATTAGAAGTGCCTTCCTTAGCTACAATTGCAAGCTTTGATATATGATATCTGCATCGTCTCCGTTGTTTCTTGGAAAAAGTTTGGTATATTATGATCAATAGATTGTCGCAAACGAGTGAACATTGAAACTTTTTGTGAAGATTTCGGAGGAAAAGCTTCCCCGCCCAATCGATCAAACATTTTGCTTCAAGTATCTTGTTTGCTAAGTCGATCAAAAATAGAAGCACGAGATTGTATGATCTCTTCATCCTTATCCCCGCTCAATCGATCAAACACCATGCTTCGATTATATTGATTACAAAGTCAATCACGAATAGAAGTACAAGATTGTATGCTTTTTTCATATTTACACTCGAATATTTGTATCATGATAGGATTTGATGAAGCCTTCTTTAGCTTAATCGAAATTGGAGTGGGATAATATCCTATCCCAAATTTATGTTGTATAGAGGTTTCTCCTTTAGCCACCGTTTGTGGTATCGTTGACTCATCAGTTTTCTTTCTTGAAAGGACTAGATCGAGTTTCCCAAGTTGGCGTGGTTCACCTTTACCGTAACCTACATTTTCAAAGGATTTCTTAACACAAGGATCAAACCAACCTTCTTTACAATCTTTTCCTTCTTCTGCTAAAAAAGGTTTTGTGAAGCCCTTCAGTGGTGGGTCAAAGATCGTCAATTTTGATAATTGAGTTACAAGTAAGGTCATTTCATTCTTCAAGTGCTTGATATCATCTGTTGACAATTGTTCTTATTTTTCTCTTGATAGTTTGATCTTTGGTATGGTACTAGGAAGTGCCTCCGTGATAAGCTCAGCTTCAGAGTACAATTTGGCATCCGCAAAGTGAGATTCTTCTGTTGAGAAAGGCTTGGTCTCAGTAACGATTTGTCGCACTTCTCCATCATGATAATATTTAAAGCATTGGTGCAATGTTGATGACATAATTCCCGTCTCATGTAACCAAGGTCGCCCCAATAGTAACTCATAAGATATTTTGGAGTCGATAACATGGAAAAGAGCAAAAGACCCCAATTCTTTGATCTCCATTTTAAGGCTCATCATACCAATGACATGTTGTCCCAGTTGATTAAAGCCTTGAATTGTTAGTTTACATTTTGACAACTCATCCATAGAGATTCCAAGTTGCTTCATGATGCGAATTGGCATGATGTTGACAGCCGATCCACAATCGATCAAGATACAAGATATTTTATAATCTCGAATAAACCCACTCACGTAAAGGGTCTATTGTGGAGGAGAGATCTTAACTGCAAATCTTCATCAGTGAATGAAATTGTTGTCATGTAATCGGATTGACTAACTTGATCAGCAACAGTTAAAATCTTCTTTTTAAATTTTTTCGAGTTGACCAAAGCTTGTACCAACATTTGTCGAGTTTCCTTGGGTAATTAAAGTGCCTCAGGAAAACTTAGGTTTGATAGAATTTCTCTGAACCTTTCAATCATTTCTTCTTCATTTGTCGATACCTCTTTCTGAGTATTTTGGGTATCTGAATCTTTATTTAGTAGAGCCTTAGTTATACATTTTTCTTCACAAGCACTGATCACAAAAGATGTAATTGATTCCCTTATAAAGAATTCTTAGAAAAATATTCCATAAATGTTACAGGTGTGCGAGAACGTAATTTATAGTCTTCATCATCAATGATTGTCGGTTGGGAAGACATTCTTCTTTTTCCTCCACGTCTTCGATTTTTGTGAGAATGAGGTCCCCTCTTTGTTTTGGGGTGTTTTGGCTTATTAGTTGGAGGAGATGAATGTTGTAGTCTACGCAATCTCCGAGATTTCACCATAGTCCATTCCCCTAAATCTTCTTCAGTAGCCATAAAATCATCCAAAGGAGGCCACCCACTTGGTTTGAGATCCAAAATAGGTGCTCCTGGCATAAGCACCAAGTCGCCTGAGTATGCATATACCGTTGTTATCTCATTATCAACAATTAACTGTACTTGCACTGCTCCTTCAGGAAGAGGAACGATAAGTTCTTTACTTTTGGTTGGCGATGTTTCTTCTGCAGAGATAGAAGAATCAAACGGTTGTGATAGTTCTTTAGGATGTATCAGAGGTGATGATTGTGCTCCTTTGTTTGAAATTGGTATAGGGTCAAAGGACCCAAAAGTGACAATTGTCACATTTGCAGCTGTCATTTCTTCACTAGAATCGAGTTTAATTTTTTTCTCATTCAATAAACGAAGAATCTCTTCCTTTAAGATAAAACATCTTTTAAGGGGATGACTAATAATCTGATGATATTTACAATACTTTGAATTATCAACCTTTCTCGATTCTTCTGACCGCTTGGGTGTTGGAAGCTCGATAAGTATTAACTCGAGTAGCTGATCAAAAATATCTGACATTTCATCATCAGTGAAGGGATATTTCTTCTCTTCAAGTTCTTTCAAACTTGGTCTTGTCTTCTTTTAAGTCTAATCTTGATTAAATTTGACTTGGAAGTCTATCTTTGGCATTTTATCAAAAATCTTCATCGGTGTAGTGAAGATTGCCAAAGACTCTTTTGATTTGGAGGCTTTCACATGTTTCTTCACTTCTTTCTTTATGTCTCTCTTTTCATGAGGGTTGCTGAGAAAGTAACTTCCGTGCCTAGAAATTTGAATTTCCAAGTCATGGGCTCGTGTTTCAAGTTCTTCAAACGTATGAGACATGTTTCCTTGGAGACTGTAGAATAGTCACCAATGCATTCCTTGGACACACATATCAATCAAAGAGGCTTTGCTAATGCGTTCTTTGCAATTGAGAACAAGACTTCTCCAGCATTCAATGTAATCAATGATAGCTTCGTCTTTTCTTTGCTTTGTTCCTGCAAGTTCAGGAAGGCTTACCATAAGTCGAGTGTCGTAGAAATGAGTGAGAAACTTTCATTCAAGTTGGTCCCAACTGTCAGCAGTCCTAACTGTTAGATCAGTGTACCAGTCAAACGCAACCTCTTTGAGGGAACGCACAAATTGTTTCACTATCAGGTCGTCGTAGGTACCGACATTATTACGTGTTTCAATGAAATGAGCAACATGCTGTTTTGGGTTGCCTTTTCCATCAAACTGTTGAAACTTCGGGGGTTAGTAGCCTATTGGCATTTCTATCTCTTCAATTCGTCTGGTATATAGCTTCGCATATACTAACGAAGACTGGAGAGCTCCTCCATACTTCATTTGAATAGTATCAGCAATCATATGTTGAAGTTGTTGGATAGAGAGTGTGACAACAGACATTTGAGAAGAATCTCGCATGACATTTTGTGCCACGGCTCGATCATATTGCTCTTGTTTTTGTTGTTGTTCTAAAAACTTTGGATTTTCTGGTATTTTAGTACCAGATGGATTTGAAGTTTCTTGACTGCTTCCTTTTGAAGGTTCTTGCAATTCAAGTCGGTTTATGAGTACAACGATTTGCATTTCTTTACCTTTAAGGGCTTTGGTCAACTTCTCGACCGTAGCAGTGAGTTGTTGAAGATGTTCTTCAGATGAATTGGCTCCTGTCACCATTACAGGCATAGGCATATCGTAGAACAAGGAATATTCACCCCACTTCTATTTAGGAGAAATCTCGGAGTAAGATTTAGTCTTCGAGCCTGTGCTGGAGTGTGTGTTGGGCAAAGAATCGTTCATCTCTTCCTCCAAATCGATAGAAGAATGAGTAGGTTGTCTTTTTCTGCTTGGAAGAGCCTTCTTTTTGCTTTGCCTAGATTGATGCTCCATCTGTGGCTAAAGTTGAGATTTACTCGCGTTTGTTTTGGCACGGGTTGTTGGAATTGACTCCTCGACTAGGTCCACTGACTTGTCAATGAGAGGAATCATGATGTCTTTAGTTGTCATTGTTGTCAACCTTGTTGACTTGAGAGATGAGAGGAAAAAAGTATCCCACCGGGAGTGCCAAAATTTGTAACAAAAAATTTTGTGAAATAAATTAACACAAAATAAGGTTAAATTACAATAGTCAATTTGATTGACTTTAAGTAAAAAAGTAGTTTTGACCACGTGCACTGTCCTCTGATTCTCTGTGAATTTGATGATTTTGATGAATTTGGTGAAGATGATGAATTTGGTAAAGATGAGGGCCTGATTGACGTATTTCTCACTCTTCAATTGGTAGTTTTGATGAAAACGAGATCTGAATCAATGTATCTCCTGCTCTTTAATTTGATGATGTTTTTGATGATTCTCCTCACCATTCTTCATTTAGAATGACTTGAAGATGATTTGGATTTATTGAAGAAGGACCTTGATGATGTGTTCTTCTTCCCGGAGATGAATTTGCAAGCCTTTAAGGCTTTAATGAACTTTGAGCAGAGCTTCGCTGACTTCCTTCCTCCTTGGCTTCTTCTCCCTTTTGACCTACCTCATACCTCTATTTATAGTGGTAGGAATAGTTATCCATATAAATATATTTTTACCTAATTACCCTTATATGGGTTTTAGGTAATAGGCTACCCATAAATTTGTGGGCTTTTGTTTATGGAATTTAAGTCCAACCCACTTTAACTTTTAAAATTTTATTTAATTTGGGCCTATGGAATTTAAGTCTATTTTAATTTAACAAGTCTGATTAATTGCATTTGAGCTTGTATTATTTAGACTATGGAATTTAGGTCCAATTTAATTTAATTTGACAAGCCTTATTAATTAAATTTGGGTTTGTATTATTTAGGTTATGGAATTTAGGTCCAATTTAATTTTATTTGACAAGCCTTATTAATTAAATTTGAGCTTGTATTATTTAGGCTATGGAATTTAGGTCCAATCTAATTTTATTTATCCAATTAATTTGAGTTCAATTATAGACTTTTATTTACTAATTTTTTAATGTCTACAGATTCCCGATTGGATTCTTTTTCCCTATCGATGGTCCTTTTCTTTGGACAGGCTTCACTAGGAGTGTTTGAAACCATCCTCCAACAAGAAAATTTGGATGTTGAACATAGTACCGTCTCTCATCATGGACAACAGGAGGACTGACTGTTCTGGATCCAGTAGCAGTTATGATTTCAGATCTTTATTTTCTTTTTTGATTCTGCCTTTCTCATGTTTTTGTTTCTTAATCCTCTGCCACATATCTTCTCTACCAATTGGTGGTCTAGCAAAATGGTCCATCTTTTGCAACCATCCTCTTTTGATCTGACCTTTATAGCTGGTGTTCTTTGGAGTGTTCTGGTCCTCGGGAAAGTGGTAAGGGCCATGCCCAGGTTGATACTTATCCCTGAAGTTAAAAACTCTAGGGTCAGCACCATCAAATATCTTCTCATTATCATTGTAAGTATGAATGTCATCCTCTCCTAGTGCTGAATCTGAGACTTTTATCTATGAATTCCCTCAGTACATCATCTAAAGGTTGACATTTGGTTTAGCCAATTCCTTAGCACATTTGAAGCATGTGACCAGTGGTTCCTTTTCGTTGGGCCTAAGCCTGTTATGTACTAGCTTCTTCATCTTTGAAATAATTCTTTCTTTGCCAATAACAATACTAGCAGTCTTCTTATCTTCCTGCAAACTAGCAGACATCATGTTAATATTAACTTCTTTAAGAAAAGAATCACTGTCTACACCCATTATTTCCTCTTTCTTTGAGGCATATTTAAGCATTTCTTTTTGGATCAAGTCATACACACAATTTCTAAAAAATGATGTAGTTCTTGGTTGAATGTCTAAACGAATTATGTTAATTATAATAATTTTTCTTTTTTTGTCTTTTTTTGGTGGAATAGTGTCCTTGGGATAGGAAAATAAACTTCTGGCTAATCAACTCATCAAATAGAGTATCAGCCATCAACAAATTAGAAGAATATTGTCGATAGGTTGAAGGCGTATCATTTTTGAAACGATGATTGGATGACTATGGGTGATTTTTCCAAAACTTGTGCCCCATCAATTTCAACTTTTCCATCGAAGTCTTTGGTAATAAGTTCCAAGTGAGTTACTTTTCTTCTATTGCTCTTCTCTAAACAACATCTCATATATGGTAGCCCTTACTGAAAGTTTAAAGAGATCCCAAAACTCCATGCCTTCAAATTTCTTTCTTAATTCGAAATCTAAGTCATTCTAGGCCAACTTAACCAATACAATTTAGGACAATTAAACATGACATTTGTTTCTTCCCTTTTTAAATCTGTCAATATACTGTTTAGCAAATTCATTTGACTTCTACCTTTATCTTGTTAGATCTGCCTCTGAGACCCCTCACTCATTTATAAAGAATTGAGCATGAAACTGCTCTTTCATTTCTTGTAAAGCTTGAATTGAATTAGCAGGCAAGTTAATGAACCAAGAAAAGACTGTTTTAGTCAAGGATTGTGCGAACAATTTGATTTTCAAATTCTCATTATTCCAAACTTCCCCACATTGGAAAATGAATCTGTCTATGTGCTCGATAGTCAATTGGTTTTCTTCACTGGAGAAAATATTAAATTCTGAGATTTTATAACCCCTTGGAGGTTCTTCAAAATCAACCCATGGTGGGTATGACTTCCTAAACCTGGGGCTCTATATTTTTCTAAGGCCAGGGCTATATAGATCTTGTATCATTTCAACCAATTGATTTCGATTAAAGGCCATATTGTTGTGCCCTTCAAAGTTTTCAAACTGGTCCATAAGAAATACCAAAGGGTTGGCATTCCCTTCTTCCACCATTTGATTTCTAATAACTGTAATAGAATTCTGATTAATTGGTCTTGCCATTAGTGTCTGGCCACTCATTAAGTCGTGCATGACATTAAATAAATCTAATCTAATGCTAAAATTGGGATTATGCAATAACTATTTCAGGTTTTGTATGAAATACTACATCTACGCACTATATTGACCACTAGGCTGACCATTTTCTGGATTCACAGACTCTTCTTGGTTAGCACTTGAACTTGCTTCTATATGATTGCCATTGTTTGGCGTCATTTCCACTAGTATATTGTGTTTCATGCCAAATACTATCTCATCTTGTTTCCTTATTCACACCATCTTGATCTAAGTTAGTAGTGTTGTCCCATTAGGCTTGCAAAAATTGTTGGTCCAAATCTATTGGGATGGACAAAGATTTCTCAATCGACAGACATTTATAATGCAATTGTTTAGAAAGGGTCCACTGCCTTGATTTAGAACTTCCTTGGATGAAAACAATGAAATAATTCTAAACAAACATGAAATAAAAACGAAAAACTAATAAACGACAAATTATTTTATTTAATTTAACAAAGAGGCTTCAGTTACAAAAGAGAGACTGAATAGACAACCTTGATTACAATCTAAAGTCTAAAACCTACTCAAACACTACTCTTAAATTAGGGGTGTCAATCGTGTCGGGTTAAACGGTTACGTGTCAGGTTAAACGGATAACGAGTGAAAAACGTATAAACCTATACACGACACGTTTAATAAACGGATAAAAAATCTCAACACAAACACGATCCGTTTAATAAACGGGTAACACGACACGACTCGTTTAACCCGTTTAAGTTAAAAAAAATTATATCAACAAATTTTAATACTCCATTTTTTTTACTACTAATTGCACTTATCTCAAAAAAGAGGAATTTTAAATCAAATCTCATAAAAATAAGACTTGAAGCCTTTAAAAAAAAAAGTAAGAGGCTATTGTCTTTTATAGGCAACTCACCCTCCCCATCTTCCCTCATTTTCCAACGTGGAACAAAAACAAAAAATATTACTTTGCCTTTGTCTTTGAAGTGCTCTACAACCCCTCTCATTTGTCTTTGAAAAATAAGACTTGAAGGCTTTAAAAATAAAAGCAAGAGGTCATTGTCTTTTATAGGCAACTCAACCCTCCCCATCTCCTCTCATTTTTCAATGTGGGACAAAAACAAAAGACATTTGTTTGCCTTTACCTTTGAAGTGATATCCAACTATTCTCCTTTGTCTTTGAACTACTACATTGTCCCAAAAGACAATGTGTCGAATTTTGACAACCCTACTCCTAATAATGCCCATATTTGCGGGTCTTTTGGGAGTTGAAAATGAATTTTCCTCCTTTCTTTATTGCATTTTTTTATAGTCATCTTCTTCGACAATTGTGCGTCCATCAACGGTTCTCAATAGTAACTCCCGGTGTGTAACTTCCTTTTGTTTAAACATGGCTGAAAATGACCATTTTCCCACCTTACTAAAGTTTCTGCCACCGGACACCTTCTTAGCAAGCCTAGGTATACCAGATGTCAATCCATGTGACACTTTCTTTCTTTATTGCTTTTTTTTTATAGTAATCTTCTTCGACGATTGTGGTTTCTTTGACGGTTGCTCAACAGTAACTCCCGATGTGTAATTTCCTGTTGTGTAAACATAGCTGAATATGACTATTTTTCCGCCTTACTTGAGCTTCTACCACGTGACACTTCTTAGTAAGCCTATGTATGCAGATTCTACCATATCATGGATACTTCTCTATTAAGTCTTTCTCTAATAGATTTTTGAGAAATTTAAATTTTATGTTGGACTTTATTCATAGACAAATTAATTATTTTAAAACTGATTATTTAGTTATTGGATTCGATTTCTAAAAAATTCTAAGAAAATAAATTTTATTTTATCTCAAGTTGGGCTTGAGTACACATAAACCTCTATCGAACCACTATTCAGTAAGAATCTAAATATAACATTTGGGTTCGAGTTAATTAGTGATTTTTTTTTTCGATCAGAATTAGTGATAATTGAAACGTGCTTGAACATAGTAAAAACCTATAAGTCCTGTTTGATTAAAAAAATTTTAAAACCTTCTCTAATGTTATGCCCGAACTTTTACCAAATCAAATAAGACTCAAAATTTTATCCAAATTAAGAGAGAATCAAACATTTACTCAAATCATTTGGAATGAATAAATTTCAGTCTTTTTTAAAAGATTTAATGATCATATTCTATCATCTTTTAAATTTACAATTATCCTTTTTTAATTTTGAGTTTTTGCATTGGAATGCTTTGTATCAAATCAAACTTTTTATGCAAATTTGAGTAAAAAATTGGGTTGCCATTAAAAATGGTCACCGACACTAAAATCATACAACATGAATAATTCCACGCGCTTTCTTTTAATATCTAAAATTCCTAACTTGTCTCCTCATCTAGAAGGCAATGGGTCAGACAACCAAGGAAAAATTAACTAAACGTTCAAGATTAGATTGCTCTGACCAATGGAAACGCCAAAAGAGCAATGCCAGCAAATATCCGTTACAGACGGTTGTCTTGACCGTCACCAAATTGTGCTAATCGTTCCCACCTAAAAATTATTCCCAAGGTACTCTATAAAAGCTCAAGATCCTCCTAAGCAACTCCATCGTTCTCAGTTTCTCTTTTGCTTATTCATTTTCATCCAAGTTAAGAAAGAAGGGAGCTGTTACTGAAAAAATATGGAACACCAGGATTTAATAGAGAAGCTTTCTAAATCTGTTGACACGGGTACCAGAGAAGAGAGATGGTCGCTTAAGGGAAAGACTGCTCTTGTCACCGGTGGTACCAGAGGCATTGGGTTCGTATCTCTGTATTTTTCTCATTTTGATATTAGATTGATTCTTAGTTCTAAATGGTTTTTTTTTTGTATGAATTTCATAGGTGTGCAATAGTGGAGGAACTAGCTGGGTTTGGTGCTGTCGTTCATACATGTTCAAGGAATCAAACAGAGCTTAATGAAAAGCTAAAAGAATGGACCGCCAAAGGGTTCAGAGTAACCGGTTCAGTATGTGATTTGTCATCAAATCCATCACGAGAAGAGCTAATGAAGGTTGCCTCTTCTGTTTTTGATGGCAAACTCAACATCCTCGTAAGTTATTATTAGCGAAATATTTATGTTACATACATCTCCCTACTAGTTTAAACCTTTGAAATGAGAAAGTTTTCAACATTATATCAGAGTTTAGAAGTCTTTAGTTCAAATCCAAAGAGGTCTCCTCCTTACTTCACCAAAAAAAAAAAAAAATACATGGATGACCATCCAAAGTGGTGTCACATTGGAATATTAGATAAATATTTACATTATATTAAATAAATATTTGAATTATGTCTCTCTCTTTTAGATTACGCTTTTAAATAATATGGTTTTCTACCTACTACCTCATATTCTGAATAACATTAGTTGGGCAAGCAAGAATTTTTTTTTTATATTTATATATATTCGTCATTAGATAATCTTAGTGTATTTGTGTCTAGTTTTGGTAATAAAGTTTATAAAACTGATAGGTGGTGTTATGTGCTTTAGGTAAACAATGCTGCTATAAGTGTGCTTAAACGAGCTATAGATTACACTGCCGAAGAATTCGAACGTATAATGGAAACCAATGTCGCTTCCCCATACCATCTGTGCCAACTCGCACACCCACTCCTGAAAGCATCTGGAAATGGAAGCATTGTATTCATTTCCTCTGTTTCTGGTGTGATGGCCCTGCCTGCTCAAACAGTGTATGGAGCATCTAAAGGTAATCTATACATAAATAGCCCTAAAAATTTGAAGATCATTCTTTGAAAAGCTTTCAAATTTTGACCACCCATTTTGGTTTTTCAGCTGCAATCAATCAAATTACACAAAACTTGGCTTGTGAATGGGCAAAGGACAACATTCGCACCAATACAGTTGCACCATGGGGTGTTAGAACCACCGTTATGAAACCTGTATGATCTATCTCTCTCTCTCTCTCTTACCCAAACTCATTTTCTTATTACACGCCCCGAGTATTTCGTATATTATTTTTTGGTCTTCCCAAAAAGGATTTTATATTCACAACTTGAATTTATTCATTATATGTAGGAGGACATGGATCCATCGATAATGATGATGTACATGCCACTAATGGCTCGAACTCCTCTTCGCCCCATAGCAGAGCCCCAAGAGATTTCGGGACTTGTGACATTCCTTTGCCTTCCTGCTGCTTCATATATTACAGGGCAGGTCATTGTTGTTGATGGTGCATACACAGCCGGTGGTTTCTAGGCAACTCACATTCTGAGGTGTAAAAATAAGATTCAAGTGTTGAAGCTGAGAGATCGCCCAACGTTAATGTATTATGCTTTTCAGTATCGATTGAGTCACAAAATCTTCATGTATTTTATTGCTATGTTTGGCCTGATTTTTTTTCTCTTTCTCCCCTTCCTTGGATTGGCCTTGTATTTTATATTAGTCCCCTTTATAATGTTGCTTCTTTGTTGACTTGGGATTAATAAATTTTATGGATTTGTAGAAGAAAATATCTTTATGTATATTTTATTCTTTTTAATAGAATTTGGATCATATTCTACAATTTTTTGACTGCATAGTAAACGCCACATGTCATGAGTGAATCGACCAGGTATTTGGTACGGGACAAATATTTAATTTACTCATGAAAAATAAGCAATTATATGATGGAAGTTTAATTCAGGACAAGTGATCAGTTATCAACAAAAAGATCAAAGCCAATTGATATCATATTTTATACCAAGAAAACGACAGTTATGCGGAGAAGAAGTGATGAATATAGAAACCATCAAAGACAGCATAACCGTTGCTGAAATGTGCCTATAATGGGCATTAATGATAAGCTATGAATCATAGATACTCTTAAAAAATGTGATATATCTGTGACGGACATCAATATTTCTCAGATACTCTTGGACACATATTCAATACTCTTTTATCTGTGTCTATAATTAAATGAAAATATTCTGTTTTTGAAAATGTGTTCGACATTTCTTTAAACTATGTCTTCTATTAAATAATAAATATGTGTTAACTTGTGATTAATAAAACTTAAAATTGGACTAATATGTTTGTTATAGTATGAGAGAACATACAACCACCAAAACTAAACTTGTTAAAATTGTACTCAAAATATAATAACAAAAGTAAAATATAAATAAAAGATTTAGATAAAAAAAAATAAGGACAATCATTTAAATTATATATATTTGGATTGTGCCTATGAAAAATTGGTAATTATTGATTATTATAATGTTAGTCTAAAAATTCACACATGATGACAAGACATAATATTTACTTATCATAAAGTACTATTTTTTTTATGAATAATATGTCATTATCATAATATAAATTATATAATTATCTATAATATATCCTCAACGTGTTCGTGTTATATTTTTATAAAAAATATTGTGTCTACATGGCTATGTCCATTTCGTGTCTCGTGTCCGTGCTTCTTAGGCGATAAGAGGACATTCATCAAATCTAACAAAGATCCTTGGACATCATTAAGATTACTTTTTAGGTTAGTTTACAATATTATTAATGTTTCGTTTAGTATGATAAAAAAATAGAAGAAGAAAAAATTGAAGGGATAAATAAAATATCATATTTAGTAAATAAGGAAAATAAGAAGGATGAAAAAATGAATTAATTAATTTTCCTTCCAAATTACTAAAATCAATCTCTCCAAAATTGGAAGGAAAGTGAATGAAAAATTAATTATTTGTGTTGAAATGTATCTTATGCATATATTTATTTCATATAAAAATACAATGATAAAATATTATATATATATATATATATATATATATATATATATATATATATATATATTTAAAAAAATTTTAAAATTAAAAATTAAAAAAAAAATTTTATCTTAACTAGTGGTGAAAATTTTCGACTCCATGATGACACGACTCGAACTCGAATTTTATGACACGAACTTGATTATAAACAGGTCAATTCGCAACTCGATAAAATACAATTAGTTAAATAAGTTGAGTTATATTTGACTAATGTTCGACACAAACCCGTAATAATTCAATACGAATCTGACACGACACAACTCGATTATCACCCCTAATCGTAGTTAATACAAAAAAAAAGAAATAACAAAAAATAGTCAATTTTATTTCCATTCATCCAACCAAATACAAAGGAAGGAAGTGATATTATTCTTATTTTCCATCCTTAAAGAATATAAAATGTATCTCAATTATTTTTCATCCTTCCTATCAAATGGAGCATAAGTGTTGTAATCAAAGTTGTCTTATCAGTCTTATGGAACCAAAGCCTCTCTCTAGATGAATAAAATCATTTTTTTATTAATCTTTGTTGAATGATCTTTTCTTGATTTGAGTATGCTGATTAATCAAAGAAGTGCTAAAAAAAAAGACAATTGAACAATATTCAATTAATCATTTGAAGTGCTTCGTTGAAAGAGAAGTACCTGTTGATAACAGGAGATTTTGGACCAAGGTACAATTTTTGGCACGCTTGATAGGACAAAAATACTAACTTGGATCGTGATGGTGAAACGAAGAAAGCAAACTGAAACAGTGGCTAGAACCGAGCGGAGCTAACGGTATAAATGAATCATCAAACCAGTGGTCAAAACAGGGCATCAATGCAGGATTTTGCGCAATATTTGAAACAATAAATGTGATTAGCCATGCTTATGGCATGATTTATACACTAGTTCTTGGCTAATTCCATTGGGCAAGACATTAATTGCGTTAAAAATGGTTAAGTTTTGGATATGATATTCTGTTAAAGTGTTTGTTCAATTTTACAGGTAAATAGGGCAAAATATTGATTTGAAGGACGAGGCATTCGAGGAGAAGGGATCTAGAGACTAAGGAAGTAAAAAGGTGTAATCTGTCACTTGAGTCCAGACGGGGAACAAGGCGCATCTAACGGATTGCCTTGAAGCTGCTGAAGAAAGGTTGAAGATGCGTGTCTGGACAGAAGGATAAATGCGTCTGGATGGGACTTCCGGAGAATGTAAGAAAAAGTTCTGCCACGTGTGTCCAGACAAGAAGAGACATGCGTCCGAACGCATCTCTTCTCAAGAAATAAGTGGACTATTTCCGCATCTCTTCTCAAGAAATAAGTGGATTATTTCTTTATAAAATTGTGCTCAATTTCATATATGACAATTTCGCCAAGATTTCTTGGCTGAGCAGCAAAGATGCCGATGTGCGTCGGAACGGAATAAATAGTATGTCCAGATGGGATGAAGAGATTTGTCGGTAATATTAGAAACCTGTGCAAGCTAGGTTTTTGCTTCTTAAAACTTATAAAACAAGGCATAAGTCTTCCGTTGTATTCATTCGTTTACAGTCTTTTTTTTTTTTTTTTTTTAATTTTTTGGTGTATTTTTTCTATGATTTGCTAAAAGTCCAACTAAAGTTAGGAACATACTTTCAATAAAACACCAGATTGTCTTTGATCCACTTTTGTTTAATGCATGTTTCAATCTTTCAATTTAATTCTTATCTTTCACTAAAAGGTTTTTCTCTATATAATTTCTTGATTCAATGTGTCATGTACATAAAATGTTTGAGATTGCATGCGAATCAAATAACTGATTATTTAATGTTGGATTAATTAATTTAAATTTTCATAAAATAGCTAATTTATTATTTACAATAAAATAGGGTTTATTTGTTGAAAAACTTGATTTATCGTAGACTCCAGACACTACAAGTAAATTTTTATATTTATTTCGATAATTAATTGACTATACTTTTAATATTTTTAATATTATTACTGCTAAATGTTTCGATTGAGATCACTTTTAGCTTATTCTCAATTGAGTTCAAAAACTAGATTATTAATAATTGTCAAGTGGAATTGAAAGGATTTCCCCAATTAGTATTTCAAATTTTTTGTTTTTAATCAAACAATTATTTCACATAACTATCAAAGTACTTTTTCTTTTATTCCTTGTATTCTAATTTTTCTCAAATTCTCTGTAATTCAACCTCGAAATTTCGAGTATTATATTATTTTGCGAAATTTCGAACAATCCTTAAGCTTTAGCATATTGCATGATCCTAGTTTTAGCATTGGGCAAGATTTGATGAATGGTATGCATAAACTGTTTAATGGACATACAGTAATGTCAGGACATTTTAATCAAGCGCCAATTCCTATGATTCAAAATCAAGTGGTAGATGGACATGTTAACTGAATGGTACTATGAATCCAAGATCACCAATAATGGTACCCAACGTAAGACTTGGTATCTAACATCAAAATTATTTCGATATGATCTTCGAAAAAGGAACCAGTTGAAATTTTCCCTAATCTTTATCATGCAAGAAACCCTAGGAGTAAAAATGAGTCAAGAATGGCCCAAGATCCTTCTAAAAGAGGTTGGGAAAGGAACGTCATGCCACCTTTGGATCCAATGGAAGAAGTGAACCCTAGGCTTGGGGAACAACCTTTGGATCCATTTGAAAATCTCAAAAAATCAAAATAACATGGTTGTTAATTGAAACCAATTACTGGAAATAATTCAGGATTTATGGATCTCGCTTTTAAAGGACGGAGATGCCAATTTTTAGAAAGTCATACCCTCCATTGGTGATTTTAAGGAATTTTTGAGAGGGTACAATATCCCTGAGTTTAGTTTGTTCGCTGGAGCAGAAAATCAATGTACTGTCAAACATATTTGTACATTTACTTTTTAATGTGGAATAATTTAGAATAATAGAAATTTAAAAATGAAACTATTACTGCGATCTTTAATCAAAACTGTATTTTTATTGTTCATAAAGTTGCCACCAAATTCAATACAAAAATGACAAAGAGATGGAACAACAATTTCATACTTAATTATTTAAAAATAAACCAGAAGTATCAATAGAAGATTTGTCGAGGTAAAGACAAAGGTCAAATGAGTCTGTAAAACAATACATTGACTAATTTAAGAAGGCTAGAAATAATGCCATGTTTATATGCCTCAAATTAAATTAATAAAATTAGCTCGAAACGGTTTGGATTTTGAATTAAGAAAGAAATTCAAAGACATGAAGTCTAGGGATCCTTTTGAACTCTCATCCACGGTTATATGATACAAGATGTTGCTTATGGAAGAGCACCAAAGGAAAAACAATGCACTTGACACTTATTACCCAGACGTTGATGGGGAAATAGAAATTGATGTTGCACCGATAATAAAGAAGTCTCTTGTTGTATGTAACATTGAAAAGAATAGAAGACCCCACTATGTCATCGAATCATCCATTTAAAAATAGTTCATCGTCAACATATCGATAATTATATTCTTTTAATTTATCTGTGATTTATACGAAAATTTCAACGATACCCCTAACATTGAACTCATTATTTTTTTGCTCATTGCCTTTTCTAATATGGAAGATAGATCTTAATCGTAATGATTAATTGGAGAATATTTTAATTATAGTTACAAATTACAAACTATGTACTGTTCAAACCTAGCTAGGTCAATTTTATGCATTATTAGACAATCTATATTGAATAATTAAATGGCTGCAAAATCTATATCAATATTACTTCTAAAAGTGGCTTAATCTATACTTTCAATTTCCTTATTTGCCCTTTAAGAATTCTATAATGTGAAGCATGTCATATTATCTTATATTTAACTCTTAAACTCTTCCATTTTTAGGAGTAAAGACTCTTGACCATCAATTTTGTTTTTTCGCTTTTATCTATTTGTAAGATTTTAAAATTTTTAAATTCTTACATTAATCTTTAAACAATTTAAAGACTACTATGTATTATTTAATAACTCCATTAACTGCTTTCGGACAACATGATATCCTAAAAGTCACTTGTAATTGATAATAGCTGAAAATTTAAATTCTACACTTTAACAGCTGCATATCAATAAGACAGACCAAAAGGCAAATGTAAATGCAATCAGTAAATTCCAATCAAATACATTACTATCTGATGGAAATGATCAAAAGAAAGTCCAATTGGTTGCACTTCTTCTAGAGTTCTAGAATCTCTCTCACTTTTGAAATAATTCTCCATATGGGTCCGTTTGGTTAGTAAGAAAAAGATGATAGAAAGTGAAGTAAAAAAAAAAGAAATTGAAAGAAAATATATTTACATGTATGCATTTGGTTAGCATGAAAAACTTCTAAGAAAATTTTAAAATAATTTCATTCAATTGTTTAAAAGAAATGAAAGTTACAAGAAATTTTTTCTAATTGTCCAAATTATCTTTAATTATTTTAGCACGGTCTAAAGAAGAAAAAAAATATTTTTTTACTATTCAAATTTTTTAAAAAAAAAAATTGGCTTCTAACCAAATTCAGAGACAAGCATCAGCTCGATTCCTAATTTCTAGACAAAACTATATGGTTAGCCTAATTTGTGGAAAGGGTTTTTTAAATTAATAATTAGTTGAATATTTTTTTAAAAAATAAGGGTAAAATGAAAAGTTTGGTTATTGAACACAATTTTCTTGCTTTCCCTTGTATTTTTTGCAAGAGAAAAAAGTTAGTTAGATGTGAGAAAATCTAAGTATGGAAGAAAATTATTTTTTCTATCATTTTTTATTTCATGCTAAACAAACACGTGTAAAATTTTAAAATTTTCTCTTTCTTGCATTTTTTAGCATTATTTTGCCAAACAAACGGACCCTATGTAAACTTTGGTTAATTCAATTCATGTTTTAACTCCTGTAACCGTAGACTAGATAAAATCTCCTTCAATATGAAAGGTCTTCTCCTATTTTTTCCATGGTACTTTAGAATGCTTTTGGAATTGTTATTTTTTCATGTCTATTATGTTAACTAACCCCAATATGTTGTTGCAGGAAAACACAAATATATTGTGTTATAATATCACTTTAAGGTATAACTATTGATGGGTCAAGCACAGGGCCCAATCCACGTTGTGAGCCTAGTTTAAATTAAGAGTCCAACTTAAAGAGATCTAATAAGTCCATTTCAAAGGAGTCCACGCCCAGTCAAACTCATCAGGGTTCGAGGAGCTATATCGCCAGGAGAGTATGCAGGGTCATCCTAGAGTCTCATCCACGCCGTCTTAGAAAGAGTCAACTCCCACGTCATCCTTTAACCGAATCTTGTGGGAAGTGCCGTAACTGCCTTATCTGTTGAGAAGAGGGCGCCAGCTCCACCAGATTAGTCATTTAGTTACTAATAAGTCGCCTCAATCTGTTAGGAGGAGACTATAAATTATAAATCCTGTCAACACTTGGGGGAATCACACTCAATTGAGCGCATTTGTAACTCTCTGCTCTCACTACACACCTTGAAATAATACAATACCCAGGCGACCCTAACCCTTCAAAGTGGACATAGGTCACATTAACCAAACCACTATAAATTCTTGGCTCGTTTAACTTACCATATCTCTCTACTTTACTACTGCATTTATCACGGTTCATGTGACAGGTAGTGTACAAACTCAATTTGTGCATCATCAGTTTGGCACTGTCTGTGGGAACGAAAAAATTCTCACCTAAGTACTTCTTTTGATGTACCTATGTCGATCACCACCATATCTATGAATTAGCCAGAAGATAATCCACCACAAGAGGATGAGGTTGCTCCTCCACCAACCAATCATGTTTCAAATGCACAACAAATGCTAGAGACAATGCAACAGCTCGTAGCCCAAAATCAGCAAATCTTGCAACTGATGCTCGTTGGACAACAAAAATGAGCACAACCCAGAGGACCTCAAGCTAGAGGAGCTCCACGCCTTGGGCGTCAAGGAGCTCCCCACCATGAGGGGCCTCCACCTTCTCCTCCAACTCCAATTTCTCATGGTAGAGACCTTCATTTCTAAGAGGATGTGGGAAAAAACTAAAGCATGGAGTATAGGAGCCATTTCAACGACAATTCCAAAGGAGCTCTTAATCACTAGGACGAAAAATAAAAGAGATACAGAATTAGCTGAGAGACATCTTCAACGCCATGAAGGCACAAGGGCTTGAGACCATGGATTACCTAGTAAGGCAAACCAACACACCTTTTGTATCAGATGTAGCGAACTGCCCACTTCTCCAAAAGTTCAAAATACCATTCGTAAAGACTTTCGATAGTACAAAGGATCCACTCGATCACCTCGAAACCTACAAGACCTTAATGCAACTGCACAACGTCCCCAACGAAATTATGTGTAGAGTATTCCTAACCACCTTGAAGGGGTCAGCCCGACAGTGGTTCGACAAACTCACCCCAACTTTCATTGGCTCCTTTGCTGAGCTAAGTAGGTCCTTCATGTCGCACTTCACTGGAGGACACCACCATTAGAAGCCTACCACTCACTTGTTCAACATAAGGCATGACCAAGACAAGTGTCTAAGAAGTTACCTAACTTGTTTTAACGAGGAGGTCCTTCAAGTTAAGGAGCTTGATGGTAAGGTCACCATGACCGTTTCCCTAAGACGCCTCCAATCAGCAATCTTCCTTTTCTCAGTGATAACGCGCCTACTGAAGAGCATGCCAGAGCTACTAGCGAATGCCCAGAAATATATGAACCTTGAAGACATCACAAGGGCCAGACGAAGTGAGTCCTCCCAAACAGGGAAAAAAAGAAAGGAAAGATGCAGGGACGACAAGAAGGAAAGTGCAAACAAGCGTAGTAGAACAGAGAGGGTACTTCCCAAAAACTGACTTGGTCCTGCCCTTCAAAGGGGAACGACAAGCCTTTACTTCCCTTAACGCTGCTATCGCGCACATCTAGTTCTAGAGCTAGGATGACCCCATAATAAAGTGGCCAGGGAGAATGAAATCTCCCCCAAACCACAGGAACTCGAACAAATATTGCCGCTTCCACCGTGACCACGGCTATGACACCAATGACTACTACAACCTCAAGAGACAAATTGAGGAGCTCATACAACGTGGTCATATATGCTAGTATGTTGCTGGTAGGGGTTATGCACCGCCATCGCCTCATAATCAGGAGGACCAACAACCTATCAGCAAAATTCACACCATCTTTGGTGGGCTCGCAGGAAGAAGAGAATCCCTCTCCACCATTAGGGCACATGCCTGACAAGCTAACCACCTCGACGATCTACACCTGTCCAAGGCCCCCAAGCATGGAAACAACGAGGTTATATCCTTCTCAAACAAGGATCTAGGAGGAATCCATCACCCCCACGACGACCCACTAGTACTCACTATGACTGTCGGCAACTTCCAAGTATGAAAGATTCTTGTGGACAACAACAACTCTCCAAATATTTTGTTTGCAAAAACCTATGACAAGCTCAACTTGGGCAGAGAAAGATTGCAGCCTATTAGGTTACGTCTTATTGGATTCTTAGGGAAGAAGGTGCATCCCCTAGGGTTCATCACCTTACTTGTCACCGTCGGCGCAGTACCCCGGAGCTCCACAATCATGGTTAACTTCCTGGTGATAGACTGCTCATCAGCTTACAATATTATCCTAGGAGGATCTGCTCTCAACACCTTAAGAGCGGTGCCCTCCACCTACCATATTATCCTCTATTTTCCAATCCCAAATGGAATCGAAGAGGTCTGAGGAGACCAGGAAGCTGCAAACGAATACTATGTCTCCTCCATGAAGACCAGAAACCCACAAGAGGCCCTACAAGTGGAGGTCCTTGACCCAAAGGATGATGCCACATTAGCAAGAGGAGAATTATTTGAGGAGCTCACACTAGTGATCCTAGATGAGAAACATCTAGACAGAAGGGTGTACATTAGCTCCTCTATTCCTGAGAATCTAGCCTGCCAACTTACAGATTTTTTGAAGCGTAATATGGATGTTTTTGCATGGTCACATGAAGAGCTGGAAGGCATCGACCCTAAGGTCACCACATACAGCCTCAACATCGACTCTCATTACAAGCCTATTTTCCAAAAGCTAAGGAGTGCCTCTACTAAAAAAACACAAACGATGGACAAAGAGGTGAAAAAATTGATAGAGAATGTGGCGATCAAAGAAGTAACATATCCTGTGAGGCCATCAAATGTGGTGATAGTGACCAAAGCCAAAGAGAAGTGGTACCTCAACATCGACTTTACCGAGCTCAACAAAACGTGCCCTAAAGACAACCATCAACTGCCTCCAATTGACCTCGTCATCGACACCACCGCAGGACATGAGTTTCTCACCTTCCTGGATGCATACTCTAGATATATCCAGATCAGTATGCACCTCCTAAATTAAGAAAAGACATCATTTATCACTCCAAAGAGGACCTACTGTTACAGGGTCATGCCCCTTTGGTCTAAAAAATGTAGGAGCAACCTACAAGCCGCTGGTAAACAAGATGTTCTAGTTGATTAGGAGAACAATGGAGGTATACGTTGACAATATGTTGGTAAAGACCCTTGCCGTGGCAGACCACATAGACTACCTCCAACAAACCTTCGATGTTCTCAGGTTGTATCGTATGAAGCTGAACCCTAAAAAGTGTGCATTTGGTGTTGGATCGAAAAAGTTTTTAGGCTTCATGGTCAACCAAAGGGGAATTGAGGCGAACCCCAACAAGATCAAAACCATCCTGGACATGAAATCACCCACCTCAACTAAGGAGCTCCAGTGCCTCAACGGAAGAATTACAACAATTAACCGATTTGTTTCCACGTCTGCAGAAAAATGCTTACCTTACTTTAAGATCCTCCGAAAACCCTTCTAATGGGGACCTGAGGTAGAGGAAGCCTTTTAAAAACTCAAAGCTTACTTGGCTACACCTCTCCTCCTTTCACATGCTACATCGGGTAAAACTCTATATTTGTACATTTCTACTTTTCCATCGGCAGTAAGCTCTGTCCTCATCTAAGACAACGATAGAGTGCAAAAGCCTATTTATTATGTGAGCAGAGCATACCAATGAGCATAAATAAGATATTCAAGGCTAAAAAAGCAAACGCTCGTCCTGATCTCATTGGGAAGGCATCTCTGACATTATTTCCAGAGTCACACAATTGTAGTTGTCACGGACCAGCCTCTAAAGAGAGTTCTGGGAAAGCCAAACGTGTCTAGGAGACTACTTAAGTAGGGAGTGATGTTGGGCCAGTTTGATGTCCAGTACCAACCGAGGGCCGCCATCAAAGCATAAGCGTTGACATACTTTATTGCAGAGCTCACACCGATAGAGGAGGAAAGCAATGGGCCTTCAACACTTCAAGCCTCATCACAAACATATACCCAGACACTCAGGCACCGAGCCTAGGCACGCAAAGCAAACTGGCGTCCTGCGAGGGTATTCAGGACATCTAGGCACCCTAATCAAACACCTAGACACCTAAGCGCCCAGCCCATGTGTCTAGGCTTGGTGCCCAAACAACCACAATGGCCTCTAAGGTCTCCTCTCTACCACCCTAGGAGTTTTATGTGGATGGTTCCTCAACCAGTGAAGGAGGAGGAGTAGGCCTAATCCTGATCAGCCTCGATGACACTCCTATCAAGTATGATGTGAAGCTCCATTTCACAACCTCCAACAATGAGGCAGAATATGAAGTGCTCTTATATCACCTAAGGTTGGGGATCGAAATGGAAACCCAACACCTCATTACTTATAGAGATTCTCAATTGATAGTCAATCAAGAGAAGGGTGAGTTTTAAGCAAAAGGAGCCAAAATGCAGGAGTACCTCGCTATGGTGCGAGCCTTACTTACTAAGCTCCACCACTTCCAGATCTGTCACATCCCGAGGGAAGACAACGTGGCAGCAGACGCTCTGGCTAGGCTCGCCTCATCCTCGAAAATCCCACCAGGACTAGTATTCATTGGTCACCAGTTCGAACCAAGCAGGCTAGACGTGGAAGTCACAAATGTTAATTGTACATCTGCTGAATCAAACTAGATGACCTTGATAAGGGCATACCTCTAGGAGGGCTTGTTGCAAGAAGGCCCTCTGAAAACCAAGAAACTCAGGATGAGAGCCTCCAAATTTAACATCTTATAAGACATATTGTATAAGAAAGGCTACTCCTTGCTACTACTATAGTGTCTTTCACTAGAAGAAGCTAATTATGCCTTATGAGAGATCCACAAAGGGGGTTTCTGAGAATCAGTTTAGAGGATGCTCTCTCACCCAAGAGGCACTCAGGCAGGGCTACTTCTAGTCTAGCATGGTGAGGAATGCCTAGAAGTTCTCTAGGAAGTGTGACAAGTGTCAACACTTTGTCACTGTGCCCAGATAGCCGCTAGAAGTGCTAATAGTCGTAACTAGTTCATGGACCTTCTCCAAATGGGGCATCAACATCTTGGGCTACCAATCTCTGAGCAGAGAGTAGTGCAAGTTTGTGGTGGTAGCCGTCGACTACTTCACTAAGTGGGCAGAGGCTAAACCCTTAACAAAGATAACAGACGCAAAAGTCAAGGATTTTATCTGGAATAACCTGGTCTGCTGCTTCAAGATACCCCACATCATAGTCAACGACAACGCCAAGCAATTCGACAAACAAGCTCCTGAACTCCTTCTACTCCAACCTCCAAATAAAGCAACCTTATTCCAGCCTAGCACACCTGCAGGCAAACGGATAGACAAAAGTCATGGTCAGAACAGTATTACGCAACTTAAAGACAAGGCTCGAAAGTGCGAAGAGTCTCTGGGTTGATGAACTCCTAGGTGTATTATAGGCCTACCGAACGACGCCAAGAACCCAAACTGAACCCCCTTTTCCCTCACCTTCGGAACTGAGGCAGTCATACATGTGGAGATCAGGGTACATTCTCTAAGGGTCTAACACCATAATCCCGTCACCAATGAGGAAGGACTCCACATCAACCTCAACTTGGTGAAAGAGGCAAGGGAGATGGTTGTGGTCCCTAATGCGGAGTACAAGCGCCGCATAACAAGATATTACAATTTGAGGGTGAAGCCTCACTCCTTCCAACTATGAGACTTGGTCCTTAAAAAAATAATTCTCACCATCCATGAGAAGGAAAACTAGAACCAAACTGAGAAGGACTCTACCTTATAACAAAAGTGGTGAGACCAAACACATACAAGATCTAGAATTCCGAGGGGAAGGTCTTATCTCATCCGTGGAACACTGAGCACCTGAAGAGGTACTACCAATGACACCTTAGGAGAGTAATAGTAAAGTTGGGAAACTTGATTTTATTTCTTTGTACTTTTTTTGAAGTTATTACCCACTATTGCTTGACATAAGCAGTGAATGAATCAAATTTTGTAAACTGATTTCAAAAGTTCGTTGCATTCTATTTCAAAAAGAACATCAGTGAAAAAAAATCACTTTTACAAAAGTAAGGCTACAAATTGCCCTTCTAAAAAAAAAATTGAAAGTCCCCAGCACTCTAACTGCTCTCATGGTCGTCATCGTTCTCCTTATCCTCACTCTCAGCATCACTGTCGATAGAGCCTCCATCACATCATTAGGCGCCTCATATGGCATGATGCCTGAAAGATCAATATCAGGGAAAGCAACAAAAATCATTTCCCGAAGCTCCTCATAACCATCAGTGAAGGAATCTGTAAGGACACTCTCCAAATTACTCTCAGCTTCGACGACCATTTCACGAGCCAACAACAGATCCGCTCCAGCCCGAGAAGCCCTCTCGTGAGCTGCTTTTGCCTTTGCCTCTGCTCTCAAGTAGGCAGCCTCTCTGAACATGGCCCTCTCACAAGTCTCCACAAGTTTAATCTCTCTAAGCGCGTCCCTCTCATAGGTCACTAAAAGCTCAGCCTCACGCTTAGCCACCCTCTCGTGGATGGCCAAAAACTTTACTTCATCACTTGTGTAAGCAGCCTCTCTGAGCACGACTCTCTCATGGGACGCCACAAGCTCAGCTTGGGAATCCCTATCAGTAGCTTCAAGCTTAGCAATCGTCCCCTGAGCAACAAGAAGCTCCTTTTACACAGCCTCATGATTTTGCTTCAGCTGGCCATAAAAAATGGCTCTTGAAAAAAGACATATAGAGGCCGTTGAAACCTGCAAGCACTCTAACTGCTCTCATGGTCGTCCTTCTCCTCTTCCTCACCTTCAGCATTAGTGTCGACAGATCCTCCATCACATCATCAGGTGCCTCATATGGCACGATGCCTAAAAGATCAATATCAGGGAAAGTAACAGAAATCTTTTCCCCAAAGCTCCTCATAACTATCAATGAAGGCATCTGCAAGACTACTCTCCAAATTACTCTCAGCCTTAATGACACTTTCACGAGCCAACAACAGATCAACCTCAGCCCAAGAAGCCATCTTGTGAGCTGTCTTTGCCTCTAGTTTCGCTCTCAAGTAGGCAGCCTCTTTGACGGTGGCCCTCTTGTAGGTCTCCACAATTTAGCCTATCTGAGCATGTCCCTCTCATTAGTCGCCAAAAGCTCAACCTCAAGCTAAGCCACCCTCTCACAGGTCACCAAAAGTTCTGCTTCAGAACTCGTGCAAGCAGTCTCTCTGAGCACGACCTTCTTATGGGACGCCACAAGCTTAGCCTTGGAAGCCCTTTCAGTACCTTCAAGTTCAGCAATCCTCCCCTGAGCAGCAAGAAGCTCCTTTTGCACAGCCTTATGATTCCGTTTCAGCTGGCCATAAAAAACAACTCTGAAAAAAAAGACATATAGAGGTAGTTGAAACCTGAAAGAAGGCAAAAGGAAAAAGAATGTCAAACACCTAAGAAGGACTGGAGAAAGGGAGACAGCAGACCCTTACCTGAGCTAGGCCTTCTAGAAATGTATTGATGATTCCCTCGGTGCCTAGAGCACTAATCTCATTAACATCTTTCAGAAATACAAACCTCCCAAGTCGATCCCTAATGACTCGCACGGTACCCAACATGGAGCCAATCTGAGTAGGTGCTCCTGTAGAAGTTTCCATAGGAGGAGTCGATGAATGGGGGGCAACAGGTGTGGTATACAGGGGAGTATCTGGAGTGGTGGTCACATCTGAAGGAGTTGCAGAGCGAGAAGGCACCAATGAAGGGGTCACTTGAGAAGAGCTCGCCAAAACATTGCTCATCCTCACCACATTAGGAGGAGGAGTGCTCCTAGTGGAATAACGGGACTCAACCATTATTCTATCCACTACAAGAGAGATAAAGTGTCATCTAGATGAAAAATCAAGAAGGAAAGTACAATGGAATCAACGTACCTTTTCTCTTTAAAGAGGAATCGTTGAATCTTGGAGAGGGTGCACTAGCCCTAGCATGGACTATAGGGGAACCTCTAGAGCCATCATCTTTGACCATAAGAGCTCCGATGTCCTTTACAGGATGAGCCCTTACAGCCTGTAACTTCTACTCTTGGTCCTTCGAGAGCACAAAAGAACCTACAAGGGGTATGATGAATACACAATAACAAAAAAGGCGAAGGAAATAGAGTAAGTGTAGGGTGTACCAACTTTCTTAGGAGTACCCCATCATATTGGTACTAAGGCTCTATCAGCCTCTGAAGCCCACTCTTCGCCAACGAACATGAAGCGAGACTTCTAGCTATGACAGTTGGAGCGCAATCTGGTAATCAACTTACCTCCTCTCGTAGTAAAATAGTACCAGCCTTGATTAGGAGCAGAAGTCTCACTAAAAGTGTAAGCTATATAAAACTCGTTAGGATAGGCATCCTCATGATGCACCTTCCTCCACAATGCCATAAAATCCAGCAAAACTCTTCAACCATTGGACACCAACCTCCTTGGTGTCAATGAAAAATAATGCAGAATATGACAAATGGAAGAAAACATTAAGAACCTGAGCCCAACCTCAAACATCTCCTCATAGATGGAAAAGTCTCCAAATGAGTCATCACAAGCAGGCTCACCTATCTCAGCTTGATGGCTCAATACCGTTGGAGGAATGTGGTAAGCAGAGACAATCTGCAGAATGTCAGCATCGGTATTAGGCACACTAGAGATAATACTTACTTTGGATCCATCATCGTCAAGATCTACTTTCCATCGGTGCTTTTTGTTGCAAGAGCGTGAAGAGTTGCCCGTGCCACTACTAGGGAAGCCTTGAGGAATTTGATTTTGAGAAGTTCCACTTGAAGGAGCCATATCATTTCCCACATTACCAGAAGTGTCACCACTAAAAGTGCTTGCCAGCTGCGTCATGCCTACCCCGACCACAGTGCCCAGCACTTGGGCCGTCCTGGCCTCGGCACCCAGCACACGAGAGGCGCCTAGATCTAGCATTTCCCTCATAAACCCCCTTGCACGAATAGTGAACAGCTCCTTGGAGTGGACAACTAGCTCGCCCAGCTAATCCCGATCCCGCTCCCTCTCTTGCAAGGGCCCAGTGTTGTTGCCTCCCTTGAGCGAGCAGCTTGCTCACCTAGACTACCCTGATTATTAGAGCCTAGACTGGTTGCTGCCTCTCTTGCACGAATAGCTTGCTCGCCCAGATTGTCCAGATCGGTGCCTAGACCGGTTGTTGCCTTCCTTGTTCGAGCAGCCTGCTCGTCTAGACTATCTAGTCCGACACCTATCTTCGCTTGCTTGCCCAATGCTTGGGTGGCCATGTTGAGTGGCACCCTCAGTAAAGAGCCTTCCTTGCTTTCCCCAATTTACTCCCCTCCACCTTGCCCATGAACCAGTACACCAGGTGGCACCCATGGCTCCTTGATCTCGATGACCTAGGTCACCGTGCTTGGTGGGGCTTGCATCTCCTTGCCCCTTTGCTCCTCGCCAATGTAGATGCTTGCTTGAGATCTCGCCTTGAAATCAATCAACCTAAGCTCTTCTCCAAGATTGTTGAGCCCTTGCATATCTTCTCCTTCGTTGGACATAGATTTCTAAGAACTCATCTCAGGAGCAAAATCTCTAGCTTTGGGTTTTAAGTATTTCAAAAAAGAGCTCTCATTCTCTCTCTCTCTCAAAATTTTATGGAATAGGTGGAATGAAGAAAGAACTCTATATTTATAGCCTAGGGTTTTTAAATCCTATTATGGAATGGAAAAAAGAGAAAAAAAAACCACTATTTGAAATCAAGGGTTCTTCTAGAATCCTATTATAAAGTGGGGAAGGTCTTGAGAAGTCCTGCAAAGATGGAATATATTAGGAATGAAAAGAGTCTCCAAGGAATCCAAATTCAAGAAGGGTTGATCGTTATTTTGGCTGTAATTTTTGATTCGTTTCCCCAAACTCGGGCCCATAATATATCAATAGATGCTATTAAAAGCCCAAAAAAGACCTAGAAACATATGTTTTAGCCTCCCAAAGTTTTTCCAATTGTGCGTTCAGCCAAAATTCATACTCAACCGAATGCCCTCCTCTCTAAGTTTTGTTGGACACAAGGCATTAGGGGGCAAATGATGGGTCAAGCCCAATGGCCCAATCCACGTTGTGAGCCTAGTTTAAATTAAGAGCCCAACTTAAAGAGATGCAGTAAGTCCAACCCAAAGGAGTCCATGCCCTGTCAAGCTCATTAGGGTTCAAGGAGCTACATCGCCAAGGGAGTAAGCAGAGTCATCCAAGAGTCTAATCCACGTCTCCTTGAAAAGAGTCAACCCCACGTCATCCTTTGACCGAATCTTGTGGAAAGCGTCGTAACTGTCTCACCCGTTGAGAAGAAGGTGCTAGCTCCACCAGATTAGCCATTTAGTTACTAATAAATTGTAGCTCCACTAGATTAGCCAATCTGTTAGGAGATGACTATAAATTGTAAGCTTTGCCAACATTTGGGGGGCATCACACTCAATTGAGCATATATGTAACTCTCTCAGCTTGTATCTCCATTCTCTCACTGCACACCTTGAAGTAATAAAATATCTAGGCAACCCTAGCCCTTCAAAGTGGACGTAGGTCACGTTGACCGAACCACTATAAATTCTTGTCTCGTTTAACTTATCATCTCTCTCTACTTTACTACTACATTTATCATTGTTCATTTGACAGGTGATGTACAAACCCAATTTGTGCATCATCAACTACTACAAGGTATGTGATGGAAGTACTTAAAAGACGTTAAGTCTATAAATTATACATATAGCCAAAATGATAAAAGAAAAATTTAGGTGCAGTGTGGATTTGCTTCTTGGATTTATATATCGGGTAAGACAGAGTTTTCATCGTTCATTTTGTAAAGTATCGTTGTCTGAGAGGCTATTAAGAAAAATGATCTAATAGCTTTGCTTGATAGAAAGCAAATAAAAGTAATTTAGTAGTATACTTTAGGAGGCAACTCTTGTTTGTTTAGATAATGACGTAAAATTGCCTATAGTTGTAGTTCAAAGTATTTTTGATGGTGTTAATCTTGTATTCATTTAGAGGATTTGATGATTCTAACTGTTTTTTTATTGACAATAGCTAATTTGGCAACTTTTGTTTCTTGGCAAATACCATCTTACTACAAGTAATTACAATGCAATGAAAAAAGCTGCACACACAAGATGCTCTTATGCTCATAGGGCAGCCCCTTAGCTGCGCCTTGACATGGAGAATGGTGAAAATGGTATTTGTTTTGATGCTTCCTTTTTTGTTTGATTGACAAGGTATAAATTTTCTCTTCTTTTTAATCACCTATCGAGGGAGTAATTAAATGTCATATTTGTTCAGGTATAATACTAATATCCATCCCATTTTTATTTTTCTATTCATGTCGTGTTATTAGATGGGATATCATATAAGAGAAGTCATTTACTGTGAATCATATTATCATACTTAAAATGTGAAGTTTGTATGACCATAATTTGATTGAAGGCAAAGTTTTCTCTTATTATTATTTTAATGATGTCAATTGTTCATATGATTGGACAGATCTTAATTTTTTGCGCTTGAGAAAGTATAGCTAATAGGTCACTTTTGTGTTTGTAATTTGAGATGGGTTTGGTAGGAGTAATATTTGATGGTCCAAAATATTAATGCTAAGTTTTCTACTATGAAAAATTAAGTTATTAAGTAGTTTTAGCAAAAATTTATGATGGTGATCTAGGGATGAAACTAATAGACTTCTAACTTTCAACTAAGATAATATTTAGAGAACAATCACTTTATTCGATGTAGGGACTCTTAAAGAGTCAAGAAATTGTATATAAAATAAAAAACACATATTTTACTCCAATGTTTTGATATAGGACTATTTATTTTATGAAGGTCTAGATTTTGAAATATTTGATAATAATAAATAATATTTGATAATCAAAATAGACAATGTGCAATGCACGTATTCAATAACTACTTATTCTCAAATTCCTCCATATCATATCTACTTCTCTCTACGTCGTCTGGAATAGATTTTTGAGAAATTTAAATCTTGGCTTCTTCTTATGGTAGATTTTATTCATAGTGGGATATTTTTGTTGATAGATTAATTATTATATCATCTTCTAAATTTGAGTTTGTTTTCATTTCAATTTGAATCTAATCTTATTGAAATTTAAGTTTGTTCTCACGTGCGAGGATGATCAAGTTAATTAATAATAACTTAACCGAGTTTGTACATAGTTAAACTCGGTACATAGAGTTAGATTAACAAATTTAATTAGGATAAACTGTTACTAACTGAAACTAGAAACATACAACTTAAATTACAATAATACTATACTGACCAAATTTAGAGTTCAAAAGACATAGCAGCTGACATGGACTTCTTTATTTGGTGTCATATCATTTGGGCCCCAATAAAAATTCTAAATAATATACTATCATGTCATTTGGGTTATAAATTTAATCTCAAAATTTAATGAGCATAACATTACTATTTAAAATAATTCCACGCGCTTTCTTTTATATTAAAATTCCTGACGTGTCTCCGCATCTTGAAGGCAATGGGTCAGAAAACAACGGAAAAATTAACCTATGTTCAAGATTAGGCTGCTCTGACCAATGGAAACAACAAAGAGCAATGCCAGCAAATATTAGTTACAGACGGTTGACTTGATCGTCACCTAATTGTGCTAATCTTTCCCACCGAAAAATTATTCCCAGAAGTGCTCTATAAAGCCCAAGACCCACCTAAGCAAATTCATATCGTTCTCGGTTTCTCTTTTGCTTATACATTTAAATCCAAGTTAAGAAAGAAGAGAGTTGCTTGCTTTTGAAAAACATGGAACACCAGGATTTAATAGAGAAGCTTTCTAAATCTGTAGACATGGGTACGAGAGAAGAGAGATGGTCCCTTCAGGGAAAGACGGCTCTTGTCACCGGTGGTACAAGAGGCATTGGGTTGGTATCTCTGTATTTTTCTCACATGTAGTCTATTTTTATATTAGATTGATTCTTTGTTCTAACTGGTTTTTTGGGTTTTTTTTTCGTATGAATTTTAGGTGTGCAATAGTGGAGGAACTAGCTGGGTTTGGTGCTGCTGTACACACATGTTCAAGGAATCAAACAGAGCTCAACGAAAAGCTAAAAGAATGGGCATCCAAAGGGTTCAAAGTAACCGGTTCAGTATGCGATTTGTCATCAAAACTATCAAGAGAAGAGCTAATGAAGACTGCCTCTTCTATTTTTGATGGCAAACTCAACATCCTCGTAAGTTATTGCCCCATATTCTAAATAACATTTAGTTGGCCTTTCTATAATTGTAAGCGACATGTTGCCTAGGAAGAATATATCTTACATATTCATTGTTAGATTAGCTTAGTGTAGCCCATTTTTGCTGATGGAGTTTCTAAAACTTGTATCTGGTGTTGTGTGTCTTAGGTAAACAATGCTGCTACAAGCGTGCTGAAACGAGCTATAGACTATACTGCAGAAGATTTCGAACGTTTAATGGAAACCAATGTTGCTTCCCCATACCATCTACGTCAACTCGCACATCCACTCCTAAAAGCATCTGGAAATGGAAGCATTGTATTCATTTCCTCAGTTTCTGGTGTGATGGCCTTGCCTGCTCAGACTGTGTATGGAGCATCTAAAGGTAATCAATATATAAGTTACTCTAAAAATTTGAAAGTTATTCTTTGAAAAGGTTTCAAATTTTAACGACCCTTTTTGTTTTTTCAGCTGCAATCAAACAAATTACGCAAAACTTGGCTTGTGAATGGGCAAAGGACAACATTCGCACAAATACGGTCGCACCATGGGGTGTCAAAACCACCGTTATGAAACCTGTATGATGATTAAGTGTTGTAATCAATATCAATCTTTTGTAACTATAGCCTCTGTTTAGATGAATAAAATCATTTTTTTATTAATCTTTGTCGAATAATCATTTCTTGATTTGAGTATGTCAATTATTCACATCTAAGGTAGTCTTGAAAAAGGGCAATTGAACACTCTTTAAATAATCACCTGAAGTGCTTTGTCAAATGAGGAGTACCCGTTGATCATAGGAGATTTTGGACCAATATTTTTTGGCACACTTGGTAAGACAGCAATAATAACTTGGATTAAGATGATGCTAGAAGAAAGCAAACCAAGACAGCGGCTAGTACCATGCATAGCTAATGATGTAAAGGAATCATCAATCCAGTGTCAGAACAGTGCATCAATGCAAGATTTTTCGCAGAATCTGAAACTGGTATTACATGATCCTAACTTAAGCATTAGGCAAGATTTGATGCATAATATGCATGACCTGTTTAATGGTCACACAGTTATGTCAGGACAATTTAATCAAACGTCGATCCCTATTATTTGAAGTCAAGTGGTAGATGAAGGAAATGTTAACTTAAAGGTGTTTCCTACTAAGAATCAAGGACTACCAATAATGGTCCTTGATTCTTCTAAAGAGACTTGGTTGAAATTTTTCATAATATTTATCATGCTAGATACTCTAGGAGTAGAAATGCATCAAGAATGGCCAAACTATTAAAATTGGATCCATCAGAGGCATTGGGATCGATCCTAGATAATTATGATCGATCATAACTATTAAAATAAAGTTACACTTAGGAGTAGTTTTTAGATTAGTTCAGAATAAGATTAAGTATTGTAATCAATATCAGTCTTTGGTAACCAAAGTCTATCTTTAGGTGAATAAAATCATTTTTTTATTAATCTTTGTTGAATAATCATTTCTTGATTTGAGTATGTCGATTAATCACATCCAAGGAATTCTTAAAAAAGGGCAATTGAACACTCTTCAAAAAATCGCCTAAAGTGCTTTGTCAAATGAGAACTACCCGTTGATCGCAGGAGATTTTGAACCAATAATTTTTGGCATGCCTGATAGGACGTCAATACTAACTTGGATTAAGATGGCACAACGAAGAAAGCAAACCAAGACAGTGGCTAGAACCACTCATAGCTAATGATGCAAAGGAATCGTCAATCCAATGGTCAGAACAGTGCATCAATGCAAGATTTTCCGACAAATCTGAAATAGGTATTGCATGATCCTAATTTTAGCATTAAGCAAAATTTGATGCATAGTATGCATGAACTATTTAATGGTCATACAGTGATGTCAGGACATTTTAATCAAATGTCGATCCCTATGATTTGAAGTCAAGTGGTAGATGAAGAAAATGTTAATGGTGTTTCCTACTGAGAGTCAAGGACCACCAATAATGGTACCCAGCGTAACACTTGGGATCCAACATCAAAATTATTTCAATATTAGGTTCAAAAGGACCCTGTTGAAAATTTTCACAATATTTATCATGCTAGAAACCCTAGGAGTAGAAATGCATCAAGAATGACTCAAGATCCTTCTAAAAGTGGTCGGGAAAGACATGTCATGCCACCTTTAAATCCAATGGAGGACGTGAACCTTGGGCTTGGGGAACAACCTTTGGATCCATTTAGAAATCACGAAAATCAAAATGACATGATTATTAATTAATTGAAACCAATTACTAGAAATAATTCGAAATTTATATGCATCTGGCCTCAGATGGACGAAGGTGCAAATTTTTAGAAAGTCATGCCCTCTATCTGTGATTTTGAGGAATTTTCAAGAGGGTACAAGATCCCCAAGTTTAATTTGTTCTCTGGAGAAGACAATCAATCTATTGTCGAACATATCTGTAGATTTACTTTCTAAAATTTGAAAAAAATAGAAATTTAAAAATGAAACTATTCATGCAATCTTTAATCAAAACTACATTTTCAAGGTTCATAAATTTCCCGCCAATTCAATACAAAAATAACAAGAGATGGAAGAACAATTTCATGCTTAATTATTTAACAATAAACTAGAAGTATCAATGGAAGATTCGTCAAGGTTAAAGCAAAGGTCAAACGATTATGCAAAGCAATACATTGACCGATTTAAGATGGCTAAAAATAAATATCATGTTTACATGCCTCAAGGTGAATAAATATAACAACGCAACCCAATCATGTTTCGTAGTTTTGTAATTGAGGGTGCCTAGGGCTGGATACCGGCGGTGCCCTCGTTGAATTGGTGGTGGTTCATGTGGATTTTGAATCTAAACAAATTAAATGATTTATATATGTTTGTGGTAAAGTGAATTTTACACTCCAAATTATTTTACTAGCTTTAGTTTATCTACATTTCCGACTTTATCTACGAGGAAAAGAATGTGTCAATAAACAACATATTTACAACTATCGAAGGTTAGCTCTCTACTAAGAGTGTTAAAATATGACACGATTCATGAACACGACATGAAATTATAGAATTTGGGTCTTTTTTTAGTCACACACTTCATAAACGAGTGAATTCAACATAACTTGATTAATAAACGAATCAAATATGGGTGAAGTCAATCAAAAAAAATACACAACACGATTTGTTTATTATTGATTATACACAACAAAAATCTGACATTACACGACTTATTTAGACATGAATTAATAAACGAATTAATATGGGTGAAATACTTTTTTGACATAAACCTGCTAAGGTTCAGCACGAATCCGTCTCATCCGACACGATTAATAGGGCTACTATTAACCATCCAAAAAATGTATTTGTTAAGGTGATACTTCTCGGATCGAGAACTGTTGCCAAGGGCAATTGTATAGGCATAGGTCTCCACCAGCCTTAATAATCAAACCCAACAAATTAGTCATAGAATTTATCAATAGAAATCGAACCCATTCTCTTCATTGTGCATACCCCCGTCTTCTTCCCAAAACTGCATCTCACTAGGACTTACAATGGGATCTGGACTCGTTCTGTCGGGTAAACAAAGGCTAGGTGACAATGGTAGATCAAACTTAATAATGATTTACTAAATTAAAATGGAAGAGATTTAATACAAGTAAGACCATTCAAATATAAATGCATGGGTAACTATCCAGGCCGTCAAATGGCTCTGATACCAAAATTAAAGAAGGTAGGAAATCTGATGATTATTCTAGTATTTCAAAAGAGAAAAAGAATTAGCAGAAGAAATAGAGAAAAAATTTAAGTTAAAAGGAATTGATAATTCCACCTCACAAATTAGTAGACTGTGTTACACTCCACAACAGAGTGTTCCACAACCAAGTCCTAGAGATGAAGAAGAAGAAGATGACTTCACTCCACAAACAATTAGCCTTGCCAAGCCCAAATCTTCAATCCTCTGCTATTCAAATTACCAACAGATTACAACCTCTTGGTAATCCTAACCCAACAAGGCCAGTAGCCAAATCAACCACAACCCTAGTACTTTCCTCCAAATGGCCCAGTAGGCCCCAAAACCTATTTCATCGGCTTCGACTAAATTCGGAACATCTAGTCAACTTGTTAACCCATATTCTCACCACCAACCACAGCTAGCCTACAAAGGCTCAAAGGTTGATTACGTCAAAGCCTATACTCAAAACGTATTTGTTATTGAACCAGTTCATGCTCACCTAAGCAACCCAATCTATCTTGTCAATGCATAACTTGAGCCAGGATGAACCATTATTTCATCTGATCCTGAAAAGACATTTCGTTTCTATCAGAATATATTATTCTTTACCTAGTCCATTTTTATCAAACTCATAACCGATAAGAATGACCCCAGTAAAGTTATTTATCACTCTTTAAATATTTTAAAGATTATTTCTCTCAAAGATTGGGGATCTCATCTCTCTTTGCTCCGAGATCTACCTTATCACAATAAACAGTTTAATTACTATAATTATAAGGAACCATGGTTTAAACTAATCCTCTATCAGGATGATTCTTTAAATTACTCCTGATTCATACAGTTACATAAAGATTTCAAGAGCCAGATTCCGTCCTGGTTTGCACAGTGGTGGTTTGTCTATGACCCCATTCATGAAATCTTTCTAGCTGATCTTCAAGATCAGATTATTACCTGCTCCTCTATTTATAAACCTAGTAAACACAAGAGTCAATTTCTTATTTTAGATATAAAGTCCCATGGATATGTAAATGGAAATGAAAAATTATTGGTTTTAACGTTGCCAGGCAGTTCTATGTCAAAAATGGTGGTCCAGGTTCCAGTAAGGACCTATTATTGATCATGTCAAACAGAAGTTCCCAGTCAAGGTTCCAACCCAAGTAGTGGTTCCACTACCCTTAACCCTTGCAACTCCAGCCAAGCAAGTTATGCCCTCTTTGCGAATTTCTACTACAGAAGAGCACAAGAAATCCACTGCAGCAAAGCCCAAACAGAGAAAATCCTCCTCTAAGGATTCCAGCAAATAGTCTAAGAAGAAGACTAAATTAATTGAATTAGCACAACAGCTTCTTCAACAAGCAGCTAATAGTTCATCTCCATCCTCCCAAGGATCTGTTAATGCTTCCCTAATTCTTTCCAAGAAGTTCAAGACCCTTATGCCAGATATGATGATTTGGTAGATATTTCTACCCCATAATAATACTTGTATATATGTGTGATAGCTTTACTCATTACTTTCTTCATTAAAGAAATAAAAGTTGTCTATTACATATATCGATAAAGAATTATTTGGTACAACGGCTCTTTCCCCTAGTAAAGCAGTCATTAACCATTATTCAAATCTGCTTTCCACCAAAAGAAGATTCCTTCAGACAGTAGCAGGACCCACCTTCACCAAAAGTCAGCATTTACTTTGGTAAAAACAATTCACCGCTACTTTCCACCGAAAGATTAAGGTGAAAACACTTTACCAGAGTGTCCTTCAGGAAATCCTTACTTTTATATAAGGACTCCATTTTTCACTATCAAGGGCAAGCTTTTCTCTAACAAAGCTCATTACACACTCTATACACTATCCTTCTTTTCTCTCATATTGTATCTCTAATCTTCATAATGTTGCAAATAAAGAAGTAGAGACCTATCCTTAATCACTCACTTCCACTAGTCCACTAGTACTAGTGTTATAAGTATTTTAAATTCATATTGTAATTTCTTTATTTTGTGAATATAAAGAAATTTTTAGTAACTCTGTTTTTATAATTCATCACCAGCTCTTATATCCACAGCTTGTGATTCTCCTCATGTCATGTTATTCCGCACTTGTTATATTTTGGTATCAAGTCAAAAGATTGAATCTAACCCAAAAAGATGAAAAATAAATTCTCAAACCCTTACCCTACCCATCGTTGCAGCGTGAATCCCCTGTAGATATGAACTCTTAGAAAATTTGTATGGAATTTTGAGAAATTTTTGTTATGTGAATCCCCCTGTAGAAAATGAAGTCTTGAAAAATTTATATGGAATTTTGGGAAATCTACTTGCAACTGGTAGAAGGAAATCTACTTTCTTCTTAGTTTTCCTTTACAGTACACCAGTTTCATATTTCAGTCAGATTAGTAGCCAACACAGCAAGCTGTCATGCAAAAAGGAGGGATACTACTAGCTGCCATCCTAAATCCATGTTATTGCAAAATCCATGTTATGACAAATTTTCCAGTTTCATGAATACATGGGTAACATGTTTTTGTGGGAAATATTAAACAATTTAGTTTTTGGGACAATATAAATTTTTTAAAAGACTTAAGTAAATATTTGAATTTCTCAATTTGAGTGGTCTGTACCAAATTAATTTTTTTTACTCAAATTTGAGTCTCCATGGAGATGTTCTTAGTGCTATTCAGGAATAGTTTTGAAATTGTTTACCTTCTAAATAGGAGTTATTTCCTAATAAAATTCATATCATCTATAATAAAAAATATGATAGACTTCAATAAGCTTATCTAATGGTCTCAAATAGATTCATCCAAACGACCACTAACATCCTTCTCAAAACCATTCACATTGCACTGTGTCTTCAAACACGAGTTACCTCTAGTTTATTTATTAAATTGATCCTATTTGAGCAGCCAAACCTACTTGGGTGTCCAAATGGACCTATTATAATTAGGGGGATTTGGAAGTCGGTAAAATTTTTCAAACTTATTTGGACAAAAATATGACATAAAAACTTATTTGGGGTAAAATACATATTTTTAAAAAATGACACTATTATCATTCGGTAAACAGCTGATGGGTAGAAACCATTTGTATTACTTTTGAATATTTTGGCTACAATCAAATAATGAGCAGTAAAATAGGGGCTTTAATTATCAAATCTCTTCTTTTTTGGCAAAGGGATTCTATGGCCATGGGATTCGATTAAATGCCATAACTGTTTATATGTGAATAAACACTGAATTTGCCCAAAACAAAAAAAGAGGAATACGATAGATACCATCTGACGGTTCATCGTCGCCTACGGTGTCCAATACGTGTTCAACGTCGCCGGCCACTTCTTTATTGGAAATTCCAGGTGACAGTCAAGTTTTGTTTTTGGTCATTCATTAATTATTTAGTTTTTTTTTTTCACAAAACTGTGTAATTTGATTTTTAAAAAAAAACAATATCATAAAACCTTATTTTCACGAAATGATAGTAAGAAATTATAGTTCTGTAATTAACGACTGAGTAATTATAAAAGTTAAAGCATATACAGATGAAAAAACACTTTGGAAAAGGAATTTTTTGATTAAAAATAGTTATGTAACTGTTTTAAGTAACTATTTGAGATTCAAATTATAAACAGTTCATATTCAAAATTTAATGGGTTTAACTGTGTTGAGTATTTGTGTTGAATATCTGTTACTAAATGATTGTAACTGTGTTGAGTATCTGTTAAGTCGGATGGTATGTTAAATGCATATATTCATGGTATGAAACTTAGTTATAGCCTATAGTGATTCATAACCAATACTTGTGTCCCTAAAAATAGTTACTATGTACAATTGAGTTACAATGCTCCTAAAAATGTAGATGAATCCCATTCTAATGAATTAAACAGTTACCAATGTTTGGACTAATGGTTTGGTTAATATAGATACACCATATATTACTGTAGTTTGTAAAACCAAAAACATAATTATAAAACCATAATTTCAGAAGACTTTTACTACAGAGATATATTGAAAAAAAATTTCATCCGTTGAAGACACACTTTTACTACAAATATACCACAAAAACTGATCATTAAAATTTTAAAAATGAATGATAACAAATATGTAATCTTTACATATTTGTTTCCTCAAATAACTGTCAATGATGATTGCATAAATTAAAGAAGAGTGTTTATGTAAAAAAAGATTTTAATTCATTTGAATTTTGTATCTAAACACAAAAAATTTTATAAAAATTGTATTTAATAAAATAAACAACTTATCCATATATTTTTGCTCAAATAAGTTTAAAAAATTGTACTCACACCCAAAAAACCCGTTCTTTTTCTAACACTCTTATTGTGGTTCAAATTGGCCCAAAATAGAAACTCTGAGCTCAGCCCAAAAGTCATTTATGGAGGCCAAACTAGTAAAGCACATTCCTTTTTGGTCACCCACTGTCTTAGTTACGGGCCATGGCCCAATATAGAAACTCACTGGATAAGGCCCACAATTAGTTGAAGAGGATATTTTTAGAAGAGTTATGTTACATGGCCTTAAAAAGTAAACTTGATAATCACAATTATTGAACAGATAGTGAGTTCTAATAAATGTTGGGACCCATAATGAAATAAATAGTTATAATTAAAAAGTCTACGGTTTACATGTAACATTGCTCTTTTGTGAAACGGAGATAGAAAAAACAAAGAAGTTGAGTAAGTCGAGGATGCTGATCTATATTTTTGTTGCGAGTCCCACTTTTGCTATATATATATTGCCTGTGCTTGAAGACATAGAGTAATAAAAATAGTAAATAATAAACATATTTGTATTCATATTCAAAATCAAATTACAAACATAAAGAAAAGATAGATGAATTTAAATATCGATTTGTAAAAGAGGTGAGAGTTGGTGGGCGACAATGGTGGTGGTAAGAGACAGTGATGGTTGTGGTGGGTGGTAATGACCGTGGTGGTGGTGGTGGTAGTACTAGGTGGCGATAATGGTGGTGGCGACGGCGACGGCGACGGCAGCAACAGTAGTGGTGGCGGTGATAGTGGCGACGATGGCAACGACAGTGATGTTGGCGGTTGTGGCGGTGATGGTGGTGGTGGTGACAGTGGTGACGGTGGCGATAGCGGTGACGGTTGTGGTAGTTACAACGGCAGTGGTGGCGATAGCGGTGGTAGCGGTGACGATGGTGGTGGTGACAAGGGAAACGGTGATGGTGGTAGTACTGGCGGCGACGGAGGTGGTGTTGGTGGTGGTGGCGGCAGCAACAATGACAGTGATGGTGGCCACGGCGATGACGGTGGTAGTGGTGGCGATGGTGGTGACGGTGATGGTAGCAGTGGTGGTGGCGGTGGAGGTAGCAATGGTGGTGACGGTGGGGGGGCGACGACGGCGATGATGGTGGCAATGGTGGTGACAGCTGTGGAGGTGGTGGTGGCAGTGATGGCGGTGACGGTGGCGGTGGTGGTGGCAATGGTGGCGACGATGGGGGTAGCGACGGCGACAACGACGACAACGGGAGTGGCGACGGCAGCAACGACGGTGATGGTGGTGGTGGTGGTGGTGGTTGCAGTGGTGGTGGTTGAGGTAGTGGTGGGGCGGTTTCAAACACTATTTCTTTTAAGTATTTTTAAAAATAATTTCTAAAAGTACTTTTAAAATGGTCACTATAAACACACTCTTATAAGCTTATTTTTCCTATTAAATCTAAGGTGTTAATATTAGCCGTTAGATTAACTTTAAAGTAAAATTTAAAACGATCTCAACCGCGAATAACAAAAGTCATTTTGTTTATCTTTTGAGATTTGAATTGTAAGGTACTTTATATATATGTATATATATACACTTGAGCATATATAGATAATTATTTGAAAATTTTGAAGTTTTTACTGTAATAGGTGTATTCCATATTTATAAGGGTGGGGCTATTTTCATACCATAAATATCCATTTTCACCCCCATTAAATTTTTTATAATCAAACTATTAAGTTCATTCCTTGTATACTCATCCCATTTTACCTAAGTAAACTCCATGCTATACACACTCCTTTAATAATAAGTTCATCTTCTAGCTTCTTACAACTAAGATTTTATTTACTATTTGATCTCATACACCTCATACAGAAGAGATTTTTCAATATAGATTTAGTAATTTGATTTCAATATGGAACAATAAAGCACACACATTGACCTATAATAGCCATTTAATTTCTTGTCTCTTGATTAAAGACTTTGAGATTTTCTATTCACGGGCCATTTGATCAGTCTTGACTCCATAAATCTGTTGTACCCAGAGAAGCATGGGCACAGATATGATACAATATAGATACGCCAATACTAATTTTTTCAAAAAAAAATAGGACATGTACACATTGGTGATATGTTAAATAATATATATTTATATATATAATCGTGATAAAATAAAAATAGTTACTAATTTTCATCAACTTTCAAGAGCCTTAATTTTGTAATCCCATTTTTTCACACTAATTTCATATATTAAAAGTTTATTTCATTTTTTTTTGGTGAACCTTGATGGCACGAGGAAGTTTTATTGATTCTAAATAAAATTATACCTAGTTAGGGGGCGTATTACCTTACTCCTCAATGCAATCTAGTTATATGGAATAATTTAAAAATAAAAGAAATAAAAGTTTATTTTATTTGCATATAAGTTCGTATTTGTATCAAAATTATGTTACATTCACGTGCTATACTCAATGTAATAATTATAACTTTTTTAATATTATGATTGTGACTCATATCCCTTTAAAATTTAAAATTATCTAAAAAAATTCTCAAAAAAATAAAAATAAATCTCAAAACATGTCTCCCAACGTGTCAGTCCTGTGTCCTTAGCATGTCTTGAGCGTGTCAATCATGTGTCCCCATCGTATTTTGAAAAAAAAAAAAATTAACAATAAAAAAATCAGACACTCATTTTAACATGTCCGGAACACATCCGTATCCTAGACGTGTCTGACACTAACACTATCCAAAATAAAGAGTCCGTACTTTCTAGGTCGAACCTGTTGATCTTATGGGAACTTGGTATTTTTTTTTCAATTGCACACGCAAGTACGTATGCACGATTTTAAGGCTGCTTATAGAGTTTTGGCATATTTTTATTGAGACATTGATTATTTTAGAGTTTTTTTTATCATAATATGCACAAATTAACACACACAAATTCACACGGTTAAAGCTCAACACAATGGCTTTTTTTTTTTTTTTGAATTTTTATTCTAAGAAATAAAATTTATTTTTTGATCAATTTGATTTTAATGCTCTTGTACTTCTACTGGGTCAAGTTTAAACAAAAATCTAAAATTTGACAGATGAGCTTGACTCGATCTAACTATAACTGACCCGATCTTGTACATAGTGATTTGAAAAGTTCTTTTGTGTAGGGTATATGAGTGATGGGACTCTTCTGAAAAGCCCTAAGATGAAGACACGTGTCCTCGGGTTTTTGGAAACAGTGTTGCCCGGATGTAAGCACCATCGGCGAAGAGCGTCCTTTACCCCGAGGTACCTCTCATAGGATCACGCATTCGGTGTATTATACAACACGTGTCCTCGGTCACCGTGTACCTCAGAAACATACCACCCTCGGTCCCCGAGGTGAGCCTTTCCTCGGTGCCGAGGGTCACTCCATCCTGGACGCTTCCTCTACTCCCAGATAAAGCTACTGACGTACGGGACATCAGCCTATGCCAGTCTAGACTATTCATCATGACCTCGTCTTACACAAGTAATGTCAGAACATGCTGGAATACAGAAGTCATAGCCAATACGTGATGGACGCGTGGCATATGATATCACATCAAAAACAGACAAACCGCATGATGTTGCTGACACGCGCTTTGGAAAGCAAACAATTAATTGCACCCTTCTGTTGACGAGACCGCATTCAATGCGGTAAGGTTCGGATATGAAAGGCAATAAATACTCCTATTACAGAGCATTTATTGCATCCTTCCCGAAAGGAGCATATTGTACCGTCGGCGTCCCGACGACTCAGCATTGATTGCTCGGGACCCCGAGCAGTCAATTAGAGAAGACATTCCTCATCAAATCAATACACACGCTACCTGTGCCTGATGATCACCTACTGACCACACTGACAGCAATCATGAGCTTCTAAGGTATAAATACTCCTCCCAAAAAGCAAAGCGGGTATACAATTACAAACTCTCTACTACAATACAGTCTTTCTCAGTGTTTTCTTCTTCCTCTCTCTCATTCAAAGACTGACTAGACCGTCGGAGGGGATACGCCGGAAAACACTCCGGCACCCTTCTAACTTGTTTCCTCTTTATTCCAGGAAAACCTTTCAGACATATAGGATAGTTCTTCCTTTCCCAGGATCCTCTTTTGCCGTTCCAGGTTGCCACCGTACCTTGCAGGCTGTGTCAAGCAGCGTGTTTGGCCACTCAACCGGCTCACTCAGAGTTCACCAGGGGAGAGATCTGTTCCCAATATTTTTTATATTGTGCAGAATCTTGCACGCACAATCTGGCGCCGTCTGTGGGAAACGAGTAGTTTTCCTAATCTTTTCTCTATAAAGAACAGTGACCATGGTGAACACCAGACAAAAAGGGAAAGGACCCCACCAAAGGAGTCATGAGTTACAAGCTCCCTGCCATCACGGAGGGAGGGATCGCACCAGTACGATTAAAAGTGCCTCTACTCGGTCAAGGGGGGTAACCCCCCAAACCAGTATGGGGATCAGGTCAGGAGGATCAGCCCCCTTGGCCCGTCAGCTGGCAGAGGTGATAGAAGAGAAATTTGGCGATAGATTACGTCAGCTGGAGAAGGACAATGTAAACGTCCTTAGCCGGCTCGACGAGTTCGCCGCCTCAGGCGGAGGGTCGAGGGATTCATTCCTTTTCCGAGGACTCCCCGTCCATGAGGCGGAGACAAAGGATCTAAGAAACCACCTAGATCACAAAGCAGAAAGCTCCAGGGCCCCGAAGCGACCCAGAGCCGGCGAATGCCATCTTGACAACCATTCCAGGAAAGCGAGGCCATTAGCCCTGGACGACCTCCGGCGAGGTTTATCCAGACGGAGGAAGGGAGATGAATCCGAGGAGGATTCAACCCAATCTACGCGACGCCCAGGAAACGAGAGGCTTACCGACGAACCCAGGGACTTCAAGAGGCACCCCGTAAGGGAAGAAGTAGATCTCAGAGCCCGGTTAGACTCCAGAAGAAAGGGTAAGACTGTCTAGGGCGAGGCCGAGGACGAAGTCATGCAAACACCCTTCACGAGGGAAATCAGTGAGATGGAAGTCTCAAGAAAGTTCGTCGTGCCACGGTTCAAAACCTATGATGGGCGGTCCGATCCCGAAGCCCATATCAGACAATATAAGCAGATGATGTCCCTCTATCATTCGGACCAACGGTTTCTATGTCGGGTGTTCCCTATGAGCTTGGGGGACTCTGCGATGAGGTGGTTCGAGACGCTTCCACCAAACAGTATTGGGTCCTGGAAAGAATTGACAAGGCAATTCCTAACCCGATTCATCACGGGGAGTAAGCGCCCCAAGGACATTGGATCATTGTTGACCCTCAGACGGAGGGAATCCGAGACTCTTCGCCAGTACGCCATCCGATACTGGAAAGAGGTCAATGAGGTCGAGGGATGCTCGGAGGTCATGGCAGCGGCATCTTTCCGGCTCGGCTTGGCGAGGGACACGGACCTGTACCGATCCCTGACCAAGAAGACTCCCTCGGATATGGGGGAACTGATGGCCCGGATCAACAAGTACTCAAGGGTCGAGGACGAGATGGGAAGCAACAAAGGCCGAGCCCTCCAATCCAAGAGAAAGGAGAAAGAGCGCGAAGATATTCCCCGAAAGGGATTGCTACCCCATCCAGGGGGTTCGTCCAGAGGAGTTCACACCGTCTTCAAGGAACCCATCTTCAGGTTGCTCCATAAAATCAAACACGAGCCGTTCTTCAAATGGCCGCCCAGGATGCAGAGCGACCCCTCCACCCGTGATCAAAAAGTTAGGTGTTCATATCACCGGGATGTCGGGCATCGCACCGAGAGCTGCAGGGTGTTCAAGTCATTCTTGGAAAGCTTGGTCCGAGACGGACATTTGAAAGAATACATAGAGCCTAGGCCAGAAGAGAAACGAGCCCTTGCCCCGACCGAGGAACCGGACAACGTCATAGACGTCATCCATGTATGTCCGCTGGAGCGCCCCACGTCCAAAGAGCTCGAATCCGACCTCAAGAGGGTAGCTTTTACAAGAAAGGTAGCCGAGGGAGATGTGGGGCCATCAAGTAAAAGGGCCAGGATGGGTGAGCTTGGCATTACGTTCTCTGACGCGGATTTGACAGGCGTGGTGATTCCTCATAACGACGCCCTTGTCTTGACCCTAAAGATAGGGAAATTCGATGTCAAGAGAATTTTGATAGATTCAGGGAGCTCCTCGGAGGTGATGTACTTCGAGACTTTGAAGCGGATGGGCTTTGGCCCCAAAGACCTAACCAAAATCAGGACACCCCTCATCGGGTTCAACGGCTCTTTCGCCTTGCCCGTGGGGAAAATTACATTACCGGTCGCCACTGGTCCCTTCGTCATCGACACAGAGTTTGTGGTGATCGACACGGACTCTCCTTACAACGTGATTATGGGGCGAACATGGCTGCACGCGTTGGGAGCGGTGCACTCCACTCTCCACCAGAAGTTAAAGTTCGCCACGCCAGAGGGCGTCATGGAGATCCGGGGGGACCAAGCGTCTGCGAAGAACTGTTTTTATTCGGCCGTCCGAGCCGGGGCGTCCAGCCAGGAGAAGGGGCGAGCACCGGAAGAGATCATGGAAAAATAGCAATTACAGTCCGGGCGTCCGGGGATGGATGACCCCCGGGTAGACCCAGCTGAACGATCGGTTGAAGACCTCCGGAAGGTGCCCTTGGTTGAAGGAGAAGAAGAGAAGTATTTCCTAGTTGGGACCTCGATGCCCGCAGCCGAACAGGAGGAGATGATCAGGTTCTTAAGAGGGAATACAGACGTGTTCGCCTGGAACGAAATGGAAATGACAGGAGTAGACCCTGAGATAATTACTCACAGGCTGCATGTTGACCCGTCTCACAAGCCAGTAAAGCAGAGGCCACGACGTATGGCCCCGCATCACACCAACGCGGTCAATGAGGAAATAGACAAACTCCTGAGAGCCGATGCCATTCGAGAGATACAGTTCCCAGAATGGCTGTCCAATACAGTATGTGCAAAAAAGAAAGGGGGGAAATGGCGTGTCTGCGTGGATTTCACAGATCTAAACAAGGCATGTCCCAAGGATGACTACCCCCTGCCGAAGGTGGACCAGCTGGTAGATGCCACAGCCGGATATGAACGAATGGACTTCCTGGATGCCCGAGCAGGATATCATCAGATCCCTCTCTATGCCCCGGATCAAGAAAAAACGGCATTTATCACTCCGAAGGGAGTTTATTGTTATAAAGTGATGCCGTTTGGATTGAAGAACGCCGGGGCAACATACCAAAGATTGATGAATCGGATGTTCAAGAAGCAGATCGGCAACACCATGGAGGTCTACATAGACGACATGCTGGTAAAAAGCAAACGGAGTTGTGATCATCTTACAGACTTGGCGGATACCTTCTCCACTCTCAGGGAGTATGGGCTGAAGCTGAATGCAGCGAAGTGCGTCTTCGGAGTGGAGTCAGGAAAATTCCTCGGGTATCTGGTTAGTCAGCGAGGAATCGAAGCCAACCCAGATCAGATTAAAGCAATCCTGGATATCCGAAGCCCTCGCACTGTCCGAGAAGTCCAGAAACTCACAGGGATGCTGGCTGCACTTAACCGTTTCGTCTCACGCTCCTCGGATAAATGCAAACCCTTCTTTGGAGCAATCAAAAGTGCTGGGAAGAGTATGTGGAGCCAGGGGTGCGAGGACGCCCTGGCTGGGATCAAAGAATACCTGAGGACTCTTCCAACCCTGTCCGTCCCCATCCAGGGGGAGATGCTGTTCCTGTACCTGGCAGTTTCAGAGTTTGCGGTAAGCGGGGTACTTATCCGTGAGCATGAGCACCGACAGAAGCCAATTTACTACATAAGCAAGGCACTCCTGGATGCCGAGACGAGATATTTACCCCTGGAAAAACTGGCTCTATCCTTGGTCACCACGGCCAGGAAACTACGGCATTATTTCCAGGCTCACCCGATCACTGTCCTAACTGATCAGCCCTTGAAGGCAATTTTGAGGAAAGCTGAACTCTCCGGAAGGATCTCCAAATGGGCTGTAGAGTTGGGGGAGCACGACATTCATTTCAAACCCCGAACTGCAATAAAGGGTCAAATACTGGCAGACTTCATAGCCGAGTTTTCGGGGGAGAATCCTGTTCTAGAAGGACCGCCTCCTCCCAACTTAGCATCTCCAACAAATGTTGAAGGATCGCCATGGCTTTTATGTGTGGATGGTTCATCAAATAGTAAGGGGTCCGGAATCGGTGTCTTGCTGACCTCTCCAGAAGGGATTATTGCAGAGCAGGCCATCCGGCTGGGGTTCAAGGCATCGAACAATGAAGCGGAATATGAGGCACTCATCTCAGGACTTCGGTTAGCTGAGGCGACTGGAGTTACCAATTTGATCGTGCATTGCGATTCCATGCTGGTGGTCAATCAAGTCAATGGGAATTCGAAACGAGGGACCCTAGGATGAAGGCGTACCATCACCAGGCAACGACCGTTATCCAAAGGTTCGACCGATTTGAAATCAAGCAGGTGTCCCGCGACAAGAACACACATGCCGACGCCCTGGCTTGTCTAGCCTCGGCAGTGGACTCCTCCCAGTCGCGCAGGATCACCATTGAGTATCTTCCCACATCCTGCATTGATCATACTCTCGAGGCGATGGTCATCCAGGACGCGCCCCAGCCGCTCAGTTGGATTGATCCCTTTGTCAAATTCCTAACAACGGGAGATCTCCCGGAGTGTCCAAAGGAAGCTAGAAAGATAAGGCTCAAAGCTCCAAGATTTTGGGTCTCTTCGGATCAGAAGCTTTACCGGAGGTCTTTCTCAGGGCCTTACTTGCTATGCGTCCGAGAAGATCAAGTGCAAGACCTCCTGTACGAAGTGCATGAAGGAATATGTGGGGGGCACTCTGGGGGGCGATCAATGGCGCACCGCATTATGTCTCAGGGGTATTGGTGGCCGCGAATGCAAAGGGATGCGCGGGCATATGTCCAAAAATGCGACCAGTGCCAGAGGTTCTCCCCTGCGATCAGGCAACCTGCGGGGGACTTACACCCCCTCACCAGCCCTTGGCCATTCGCCCAATGGGGGCTCGATTTGGTTGGACCTCTGCCTAAAGCTCCGGGAAATAAAAAGTTCCTCATCGTGGCCACAGATTACTTCACCAAGTGGGTGGAGGCGGAGCCGTTGAGTCACATCCGAGACATAGACGCCAAAAAGTTCGTCTGGGAGAACATAGTCGTCAGATTTGGGATTCCGCGCGCACTGGTATCGGATAACGGGACCCAGTTCACTGGCGGGCGCTTCAAGTCTTTCTGTGAGCATCTCGGGATCCGTAACTTCTACTCCACCCCTGCATACCCTCAAGCCAATGGGCAGGCGGAGGCCACCAACAAGACAATTATCAATGGGATCAAGAAGAGGTTGGAGAAAGCCAAGGGAAAGTGGGCGGAAGAGCTGTTAAACATTTTATGGGTGTACAGGACAACCCCTCGGTCATCGACAGGCGAAACCCCCTACTCCCTGGCATACGGGATGGAGGCAATCATACCCCTCGAAGTAGGGCTCCCGACCATAAGGACCCAAGCTTTCGATGAAGGGGGAAATGATCATCAACTGGGATTGGATCTGGACCTACTGGAAGAAAGAAGGGAGGAAACCGCCTTGAGGATAACCAAGTATCAAGAGAAGATCTCCCAACTATACAACAGGAGGGTCAAGACTCGAGAATTCCGGATAGGCGACCTGGTCCTCAGAAGGGTAACGGCCAATACCCGGGATCCAACAGAGGGAAAGATGGGACCTAACTGGGAAGGGCCTTACAAAGTGATATCAATCGGGGGCGCCGGGTCGTATGGATTAGAAGATATGAGTGGAAGACTTGTAATACGACCATGGAATGTTATGAATTTAAAGAAGTATTACTTTTGAAGTACTCTCTCACTCAAAAGCTCGCCAAACAAAAGACAAAGGGTATGGCCCTGGGGACAGAGTTCAAGGACTCTCGTCCCCGAAGTACATACAGGAGCAAGCCTCCTGCAAGGGTATGGCCCTGGGGACAGAGTTCAAGGACTCTCGTCCCCGAAGTACATACAGGAGCAAGCCTCCTGCAAGGGTATGGCCCTGGGGACAGAGTTCAAGGACTCTCGTCCCCGAAGTACATACAGGAGCAAGCCTCCTGCAAGGGTATGGCCCTGGGGACAGAGTTCAAGGACTCTCGTCCCCGAAGTACATACAGGAGCAAGCCTCCTGCAGGGTATGGCCCTGGGGACAGAGTTCAAGGACTCTCGTCCCCGAAGTACATACAGGAGCAAGCCTCCTGCAAGGGTATGGCCCTGGGGACAGAGTTCAAGGACTCTTGTCCCCAAAGTACATACAGGAGCAAGCCTCCTGCAAGGGTATGGCCCTGGGGACAGAGTTCAAGGACTCTCGTCCCCGAAGTACATACAGGAGCAAGCCTCCTGCAAGGGTATGGCCCTGGGGACAGAGTTCAAGGACTCTCGTCCCCGAAGTACATACAGGAGCAAGCCTCCTGCAAGGATACGGCCATGGGGAAAGAGTTCAAGGACTCCTGTCCCCGAAGCAAATGCAGGAACAAGCATCCATAAAGAACATGGCCCTGGAAACAAAACACAAGCACTCCAGTCCCCAGAGTAGATACAAGATCTTGCCTCCGGAACGGGCTAGCACGCCCCGAAGACAGTTCAAAAACACTTATGATTTATTCTACACAGAAGTAAAGAAAAGCAAAACACTACTGTACACAGAAGAAGGAAAGGAAAAACTTGCTATTTATTTCCAAAAAGGGGCTTTGCGTCCCCGAAGGCTACAAAAGGAAAGCAGAAGGGGTACAAAAAGGGGGAAGAGAAAAGCAGCTTCATCGGGCTCCAGGCACCTCCAGAACTTCGGCCGAGGGCGAGTCAGCGATAAATGGTTGAGAAGCTTCTGGAGCGGGCAGGAGAAGAACTTCGGCAGCGGGAACAGCTTGAACAGTTTGAGCAGCTTGAGGTTCAGGGGCAGGTCCGACGGAGCGTCCTCGGACAAGTCCACTATCACCGTCTCAGGAGCATCAGCCGAGATCTGCATCGGCGTAGGGGCTTCATCCTCGGCAGCAACCTGTGCTTCTGCCTGTGCCATCTCTGCCGAGGGCACATACTTGTGCACTTGGAAGAGAGGGGAGTCTGATGGGACTCCAGCAGCCTGGAGTGCCTCGTCCCACCCTTTCTTGAAGAATTCTTTGCTGTTTTCCTCAAGAGCGGGGAGCACGTCATCGGCAAACTCCTCCAGGAGTTGTTCCTCCGACTTCCGGTTCAGCTCCTCGGCCCTGATCCTGTCTAGCTCCTGGGTAAGGGCCAGACAGCTTTCCTCGGAGCCCACTGCCCTCTCCTCCGCAGCAGAAAGCCGCTGCGTTTGCTCGGTAATCCTCCTCTCAGCATCGGCAAGTGCGGCACTTAGTTTTTCAGCGCCCACCTTGGCCGATTCGGCGTCCTTGAGGAGCTGCTCTATTTGGGCAGCCTGCCCCACCAGGGTAGAATCCCTGGCAGCAACATCTTCTGTTGCCCGGGCAAGGGCCGCTTCCGCCTCCGCCTTCTGATCCCGGGCCCTCTGGAGGTCCATCCTGGACGCATGGTACCGAGCAGCAATGATAGAAATCTGCTGGGTAGCCTGCAAAGGAAGGAAAAAGTGTTAAGTCACAGAAAGGGAAAGCAGGGACGAAGGAACCAAAGCAAAAATAAACTCACCACCAGGGAATTCTGGATCATGGAGCGGAACAACACGTTGGTTGATCGACCCCGATGAGCCGCCATGTCGGCCTCAAAATGCAGTGTCTCACTCACTGCATGGGCGACATGAGGATCCTGCAGGAGGGAATCATCGACCCTGATCACTCGGTTCATGTGATCAGTGGCTCGGGGATTCCACTCCGCGGCCTCCGCTGAAGAAGGAAGGGAAGGAGTAGTCTGCTGCTGTTGTTGCTGCTGTTGTGAGGGAGCAGGGGGTAACCCACGACCCCTCCCGCTTTGCTGCTGAGCGGGAGGTGCCCTGGGTCCTCGGCTAAGGCCATCGTGCCGATGCTTCACCCTCCTCTCCTCCTCCACCTGAGGGTCCCGGTCTCGCACCTGACCCCGATCAGGAACCCTTGATGATGGGGCAGAACTGGTCCCCGCTGAGGAGACGCCGTCGGTCGTTCCTCGACCTCTCCCGGCTGCAAGGGTCTGCCTCTGCCTCAAAAACCCGAGGTCGATACGAGTATTTGACATCGCGGCTTCAAGCGCGTCCTCGGCGTCCAAAGATTGAAGAATTTGAAAGTCAGGCCACAAGTCTCCTCCCGGAGTCCCCACCTCGGCGTCTGAAGGAGCAACGTCCTCTCTGACCCCGACCTCTTCAGCAACTCCCTCACCTCTCCCTCTGAAGCCCGATCCGGGTCTTCCTCCAAGTTTTCCTCGACCTCTAGCCTCGCCGCCTGATCGAAGAGCTCTGACCACTGCGAAGGCTCGAAAGGTTGAGGAAGCTGTGAAAACTTCTTATACCCGGGGGTATAGTACAGCAGATTATGAGCAGCTCGGCCGAACCCGTCGGCACCCGCGAAACTCCAAACCGTAACTAGGTCGGCAAAGTTCACCAGCGACCGAGGAGGTGGAGCTGTTTCCCGAGAAGGAATATCTGCACAACAAAAAAAGATTGTCATAAACATGAAAAGTCCCGAGAAACAAATAAAGAACCCGAAGGAACCGACGTACTTGTCGTTCTCCATTCCAGAGGGCAAAATAAGTCATTGTACTCGGGACCAACACCCCTCTGCCAACATCCCTTGAAGATTAAGATGTCGTCCTTGTACCCCTTGTCCGAGTCAGGAAGATGGGTTACAAGGTACATAGAGGGGTCCCTGGCTTTGAGGTAGAAGTGTTGGTGAGGCATAACTCTAAGGAGGGAGTAACAGAAAAGGAGGTCATTGAGCCCAATATTCACCCCGAGGCGCCTATTGAGCTCTAAGACCCCCATGATTATTCAAAAGACATTGAGGCAGCATTGCCCGGGGAAGAGGCGAAAGCGAGACAGGAACTGAAGAAGCAGGGGGGTAAAGGAAACCTAATTCCACCCTCTATGATGGCCTTGGTATAGAAAGGCATGGCATCCTCGGCCCCGAAGGTAGGAGAGTTCAACAATGGGTTAAAATCCACTACGTCTACACTCGGGGGAATGCCGTACTTACCCTGAACCTATCGATCTGCTCCTCGCCTTTCACCTTGTATTTCCCTGACCCCGAGGGACCAGCCGGTGGATTCTCGGGAGCAGGGCGACGACGAGGCATCTCTAAAAGAAAAGGAAGAAAAAGGTATTTACTCTTGAAAACCTGAGGAAGTTCCCCGAGGGTTTAAATCAAGACGTACCGACCGGATGACACCACCGTTCAATCGGAAAACAAAAAGGCTAGGAGGACGATAAAAAAGAAGGTTATGAAACTCACCCGAAACGTCGAAAACGGAGTTTTTCAGGAAAAACTTTAAAATGACTCGCACTGGAAAGTCCAGGAGTCAACAATGGGTTTACTGGCTCTGTGATTTTGAGAGGAAGAGCAGTCGACGATGGCGGAGGAAACAAGAAATCCGGCGAAAGATCAGGAAAGGCGTACTCTGGGTAAAAGATCGGAATGGCAAAACGATGGAAACCAGAGAAGAACCCCCTTTATATAGGGGGAAATTGTCATCATTGGGCGGGAGAACCAAAACAGCGCATTTAATGCGCATGACGTCCCAAGCTGGGGAAAGCTGCTCGAGGCCATAATGAAGGACGGATGGCAGTTGGAAAACCCTTCATCTCCTTACAACGCGTGTCCTCGGTGTCAGAAGATCGAAGGCTGGGGGGCAGTTGATGGGACTCTTCTGAAAAGCCCTAAGATGAAGACACGTGTCCTCGGGTTTTTGGAAACAGTGTTGCCCGGATGTAAGCACCATCGACGAAGAGCGTCCTTTACCCCGAGGTACCTCTCATAGGATCACGCATTCGGTGTATTATACAACACGTGTCCTCGGTCACCGTGTACCTCGGAAACATACCACCCTCGGTCCCCGAGGTGAGCCTTTCCTCGGTGCCGAGGGTCACTCCATCCTGGACGCTTCCTCTACTCCCAGATAAAGCTACTGACGTATGGGACATCAGCCTATGCCAGTCTAGACTATTCATCATGACCTCGTCTTACACAAGTAATGTCAGAACATGCTGGAATACAGAAGTCATAGTCAATACGTGATGGACGCGTGGCATATGATATCACATCAAAAACAGACAAACCGCATGATGTTGCTGACACGCGCTTTGGAAAGCAAACAATTAATTGCACCCTTCTGTTGACGAGACCGCATTCAATGCGGTAAGGTTCGGATATGAAAGGCAATAAATGCTCCTATTACAGAGCATTTATTGCATCCTTCCCGAAAGGAGCATATTGTACCGTCGGCGTCCCGACGACTCAGCATTGATTGCTCGGGACCCCGAGCAGTCAATTAGAGAAGACATTCCGCATCAAATCAATACACACGCTACCTGTGCCTGATGATCACCTACTGACCACACTGACAGCAATCATGAGCTTCTAAGGTATAAATACTCCTCCCAAAAGGCAAAGCGGGTATACAATTACAAACTCTCTACTACAATACAGTCTTTCTCAGTGTTTTCTTCTTCCTCTCTCTCATTCAAAGACTGACTAGACCGTCGGAGGGGATACGCCGGAAAACACTCCGGCACCCTTCTAACTTGTTTCCTCTTTATTCCAGGAAAACCTTTCAGACATACAGGATAGTTCTTCCTTTCCCAGGATCCTCTTTTGCCGTTCCAGGTTGCCACCGTACCTTGCAGGCTGTGTCAAGCAGCGTGTTTGGCCACTCAACCGGCTCACTCAGAGTTCACCAGGGGAGAGATCTGTTCCCAATATTTTTTATATTGTGCAGGATCTTGCACGCACAATGAGAGGAGATGATGAATACAACCCTAGTTATGAAAAGGTAGAATGTGGACTTGTTATTACAAGGGTGTACATAACCTGAGATGAACTTAATTGAAATGGGTGGATATAGCAGGAGTGAGTTTAGTAGTTTAATAATAAAAATTTTAATGTGGTGGGAATGAATATTTGTGGAATAGCCCCCACCACATTTATAATTAGCATCATTGCTATTTGCTGAGATTTTGGGAAAATAGTAACAGAGGTCAGAATGAAAGAACCACTTGTTATAGGCAACTCAGAGGTAGTGTGAAACAAAAAAAAAAAAAGAAAAAAAAGAAAAAAAAGAAAAGAAAAGCATAGGTAATGCAGAAAGGAAGGCAAATGGTGAAGCTCAGAGCATGCTGAAGTGCTGGACCACGAAGTGGTGAGAGTGCTGTGCACTGAACCATTCTTTAGCTCAAGGGCGCGAGATAGAAAGTTAAGGTAGTGGGGGTAAATTTTGACAATAGTAAGTTAAAGTGAAATAATAGTAAATTTTAAAGTAAGGTACTGTTTAATAATGTTTTGTTATGATTATACATTTTTTGAAGATTTTCTTTAAGATGATTTCTTGAAAACATATTGAAAGGATTCGGTTTACTAAAGTATTACTTAAATTTACTCGATTGAGAGCTTACAGAGTTAGCCTAACTATGTCAGATGATTAACCGAATTAAAGTGTGATGACTCATATAAAAATTAATCGCTAACACGTTAGTAATTATATTTTTATATAATTAAGGATTATTTTTAGAAATTTTAAATAAATAAATAGATCTCAAAAATAAAGTCTTTGCACAAAAAAGAATCAAATAACGGTAATATAAGTCATATTTTGTATTTAAATAAAAATATTATATTAAATATTTAAGTGTCTGAATTGTAAATGAGTGTGTAAGGTATGTTTTACACGTAATGTATATATAGATAGGAACTTCTAAAGGGACATTTCTCTTGAAAGGAAAAAAAAAGAGCACAAAGAATTGACGTGTGGCTTGGTTAAAAAAAACGAAGAATATATGGACAAAATATGAACAATGACTATGTGATACAAGCTGTTTGAAATTTGATTTAAACTCTCTAATTGTTATGAAAGAGAGTTTGTTGGGTGATTAATGTAAGAGTTTTAATAAATTATGGATAGGTTTATTAGTGACTTAATCAAATAGGAAATAAATTGGAAGACTATTAATATACCATGAGTAGGTATATTATACATGTGATATAAAATAATATTTTATTTCTATAAATAAGGTTGAATATTATGTAAGCAGATGACCTATTTTATAAAATGAATTATACATCGATGTAGATTCTTGATCCGTGGATGTGATATATTGTATCAAACTACGCTATATCTTTGTATCATGTTTTTGTTATTTTCCTATCTTTGAATTCTTATCTTCCAACAAATATTATTTATGTTAATTATCCATTATGTAAAACCAACAAGTGGTATCAGAGTTTGATTGATAATCTTAGTAGAACAATAAAAGTTAGATTTACAATCCTAGTAAAAACAATCAGAGCTACATTGATGATCCTAGTGCAATAACTAGAGCGGGTTATTGAAGATTCAACAATCCAGTTGGTGTTCATGGTGAAAAAAACTTCCTTGCCACGTGTCTACGACGTGGTGTGAAGATTGATTTCGTCTTGCGTACATTAATGATGTAATTTTAAAAAATTAATTAATGCATATTTTTGTTTAGATCCACAAAAAAAAAAAAAAAAACTTGATATGAAATCAAACGGGAGACTAAGTTGTTTCCAGATTGCTTGGATTTCAAGAATTACCATACGTGTTGTTGAAGTTGTTTCTTCAAATTTTTAGGCTCTTAAAGTTGAAGTTGCGGTATTCCAATGGTTTGGTTTGGAAGCTATTAGGATGATATAAACTCAGTAGTAATGATGTAGTGTATCGTGGGTTACGAGTCGTTGCGCCATTAAAATCTCCTAAGAACATGTAAGCCACAGATAGAGATGCACAAATGATATAGGTTAAGATGCGGATATAGGTTAAGATGCGGATTCTTGAAAGACAAAGAGGATTGTGATGACTTAGAAGAGTGGGTTTGTACGTTGTGTTTGAAAAAATTAGTGGATCAAAATCGAAGGTGCTACGCCTAAAGTTGGGCATGATAAAATTTAAATAATTTGGTTCAAGGAAGATTGTTGAAATTTAATCCAAACTCTTTAATTGTTATGAAGGAGAGTTTGTTGGATAATCAATGTAAGAACCTTAATAAACCATTGATAGATTTATTAGTGACCTAATCAAATAGGATATAAATTGGAAGAGTTTAATATACTATGAATAGGTATATTAGACATGTGATAGAAAGCAATATTTTATCTCTATAAATAGCGTTGAGTATTATGTAATCAGTTATCAGATGACCAGTTTTTCAATGAATAATACATCGATGTAAATTTTGGTCTGTGGATGTGGGTACGGTGTACCAAAATAAATATGTTGTATCAAATCACGCTATATTTTTATACCATATTTTTATTAGTATTATTTGTGTTAATTATTTGTTATGCATAATCAATAACAAGCTGAGTGACTTAAGCTAAGTGACATAAAGGCCAAAGTTGGGGTATAAATAGCCATCGTGTTTGGAAGACAAAAGACAGACAAAAAAGGAGAGAAAAAGGAGGGTTATAAGAAGAGAGGAGCGAGGGAAGAGAGAGAAAGAGGGGAAGGAATAAGGGTTAAAATTTTGTCAATCAAGGAGGTCGATTTTATGGTAAAAAAATTGGATAAAGTTTTTGGGTTATTATTTAGTAATTTTATATGCTCAAATCACTTAAATTTGATAATCGTTAAATATTTTTGGATAAAATTTGGGCATCGTTATTTTTCATTACTTATTTCAAAAATTATTTCTAGTTTAACTATGTTATTATTACCTAGTTTTATTCTAAAATATTACTCCATTTGTATTGATTCAAGATAGCGTCAAAGGTACGGTTTCTTTTATCTTTTATTATCATTGATGCATCTCATGTATATTTTGAGGTTTCGTATCAAATCTATATTAATTTTACAATATTAAATATTAATTTCCATTATTTATGGGGTTGGATTTGACTTTTATCAATAAATTATGGTTCCTACACGTGATATTTTTTGGATCCAAATCCTAATTAATTTTTGGAACCAATTTGCTCATAAAATGTTTTAAATTTCATTCTGACGTATTTATTTAATTTTTTTCCTTCTTACTTATTGTTGAATTGGAATTCATTATGACACCGCTTTATGATTTTTTATGAATTTACTTCTGATGCACACAAATCAATGACAAATGGTTAGTAGACATGTGGTGGTATCCCCGTGTGACATCACAAAATTTTCAATTTATCAGAAAAAAAAGAAGTGCATAGGGTTCCGTGAAATGCAAAGCTCCAAAGTTTTCTTCAAAGAAAGTTAATGCGCGGACTAGAAAAGTGACAAATTATGATTGTAGATGTGTCGTATTCCTGTGACTTTTTATTTCACCTATTGCTATGCTTATTTATTATTTTATTATAATTATATATTATTTTAAAACCTTGATAATCATTAATAAAAATTATTCTATTAAATTAATAAGCTCACCCTAATTTATAGTTTTCAGAGGCAAGGTTGAATCCAAAGTAGTAAGTCGAGAAAATTGCTGCTAGAATCTACTACTACTATTATTATTATTTTTTTATGTTGTATCAAAAAAATTTAGTTGATCGTGTTTTGATCATGCTAGCTTAGGAATGTAACATTATTAAAGATATATTTTAATAATTTAATAATAATATAAAGAATATTATTATGTGTTATAGATGATTTATTGATTAATCATGTCCGATTATTTTGAAAAAAAATCAGGGTCTGACATAAGATATAGGAGAACTTGTTTAAGGGGGCATATATAAAAATACTCTACGGAAAGTAATAGGAGACTCGTGCGTTGTATTATTTTTAAAATTGCAATTTCAGCAAGGCTGTGGTAATAACAGTACCAGTTTCTACAGCATGCAGGTACTGATGTAATAGACTGGTTTTGGAACTTAAAATCAGGATTTTCTTAGACTTGGAAGCAGATTATATCATGCTAATTAACCAAGAATTAACTATTGTGCTTTCCGCTTCTCGATTAGCTAATACCCAATCTATACGAAAGCATAAACCCATTCATACCAAAATAATTCTGCAGTATAGCATACATGTTAATACGAACAATACGAAATTTATACGATCAACATATTTAACTGGTATTATAAAGATAAAATATTAATTATTTGTTGTTGTTGTTGTTTTTATTAAGCACAGACATAATTATTCTATATAAAAGATATTTTTACTCATTATTATTGCTATGTTTATTAAATTAATTTTTAATTTATAAAAAAAGTATGAGCATGGATTCAATTAAGTGATAATAAAATTTTAAAATTAAATCTTAACGTTAAATTTTTTTTATTCAATGTTTATATGGGTCAACACGAATATGAACACGCTCGCATGCGTAGCCCAGCAGTGTGAAGTAGAACCCAGAAGAACTGTAGACCCGGACGTCAAAGGTTCGACTCTTGTAGTTGTCTCTCGAGCTTAACTGATACATTTGGTTTGTGGGTGATTGTAGATATCTGGGGTTTACTCTTGTAAGAATGGGTCCAAAATGACCATACATTGGAGAGGTTCCACATTATCAAAAAAAAAAAGAACACGAATACGAATATGATCACGACACGAGAATAAACAGGCTAACCTAATTTTGTTCGAGAGTAATATGGATATTAAAGTATAAAAAGTTGATGACGTAATCACTTTTTTCGACATTGCCAATAATGATGGTAATGATATGGGTACTTTATAAAATGGGTTAGGTAAATAGTAAAGGGTGTCAATATAATTTCAAAAAATTGAAGAGATGTCTTTATAATTAGACCAATCTACAAGGGATGTCAGTGTCATTTGCCCTAGTAAGTATTGATCTGACTAAAATTTTCCCAATCCAAAGTCATTACACCCACAAAAACCACCTCAAATCCAATTATGAATACAATTCGAACCCGATCATATGCCTCTCTTGAACTATGCAAATCTAAAACAAACGTCCCACTTAAACATACGATGCTTCAATAACAAGAAAAAAAAATGAATAACCAAAGAAACACCAATATCTTTATATCAATCAATAAACTGTGGTACTTAAACAACAACAAAAAAAATGAAAAAAAAAAGGAAACAGATGATGCCTAACAATAAAAATCCTTACAAATTATAGATGCAAAAGAGTTCACAACGGTGCGCAAAAAGAAAATTTTCTAGCAGGAAAAGGGGGGATTCAATTAAGCGTTAAACTTTCAGCCACCCACTGATTTGAATTTTTAAGTGTGTGTGCTAATTTTTGCACAATAGTTGCAATGAGAACAGATCTCTCCCACGGTGAGGTTCGACCCCATCGGAACAGTGGATCCGGCAACAAGGAATAGGTTGAGAGGGCCAAAGGGGACCTAAGGACTGGTGATAAATTGTTCGTAGGGGTATTCGACCAGTTATAGGGACGATGGAAGGTTCCTGAAACACAAGAAATGGGTTAAAGGGACGCCGGAGTGTTTTTCGGCGTATCCCCTCCAACGATCAAGTCAGTTCTTTTTTAGGGGAAGAAGAAAACACTAGTGCTCCAAGGATGATTTTGCATGTACCTTTGCAATGTCCTTTTGAGGGCTATTTATACCCTTCTTAGACTCATCATTGTTGTCAACTTAGGCTACTGGTAGCCTTCAGGGATGGCGCAGTGTGCCCCCTATTCCGCATAGGGAATGTTCCAATATTAAATGCTCGGCTTACCGAGTATTTAATACCCTTTTTTCGATGTGAGGATACACAATGCTCAGACCCAGGCACTTTTAATGCCTTCACTCATTGGCTCTCGAAACTATGGCATATATCCCATCAACAGAAGATCCATTAAATGTTTGCCTATGGTAGCTGCACATCAGTAGGGGTAACTCTGTCTTTTTACCCCTTATCCTGCGCTTTATGCCATGTGTTTGGTTCCCTTTGGTTGGAAATCCAATTCAACCTGTCATTCTAACTTCCTTGCAGAGTGTCATCATGGCTACTAGCCCAGTGTAGGTTGTTTCAATTGTCAGTGACTAGCTCTTTTTAGGGTCCAAAAGTTTATCATGAGGCTAATGAGTGCCCTTAGGACCGAGGGAGTTTAGTTACTCGGGGCCGAGGAAGCTCGCGTCGGCATCAAGGAATCTCTCGATTGGAGAAGGGGGTTATTAGGACTGAGGATACGTGGACTCGCCAAAGTTGAGAGGAGTAACTCGGGGGCGAGGACACATGTAATCGATTTAGGTCCTTCCCGAAAATGTCCCATCAATTGCCCCCAACCCTTTGATCTTCATACGAAAAGGCCACGTGTCGCTGGAAGATGGAAGGGTTTATAATTTGTCTCATCATTGTTTCAGCTGTCAGTCGTCTTTCCGTCATTCGGGGATCGTGCGCATTGAATGTGCCCTTTCGTGTTTCGCGCGCAATGATAGGGCCTGGGAGCCTATATAAACGAAACCTTTACTCCCCTTTATCACTTTCGAACTCTTTGAATCTTGTCTAGAGAACATTCACCAAAAAGTTCATCAGAGATCATAACTCCAGCCATTAGTAGTCTGCTAGTGTTGGAAAAAAAGACAATGGAGCACCATTTCTTGAGTTATCACCACCTTCCCAGTTACTTTCAAAGGCGAAGAAGTCCCACAAGTCCCCAGTTCTTCCTCTTCAATCTACCTCTGGTGAGTATTTGCTCCCCTTTGTTTGTTCTTTTTCATTTTTTCTTTTTCCGACGAGTGGTAGTCTTCTGGGCCCTCATCGTCTTCGTTCTTGAAAAGCCAGCACCCAGGGTAGTCTTTTAGACTTCTCTTTTATCGCTTCGCATTCCTTAGTCTCTTAGGATTCTCTTTCGTGTTTTTAGGGAATAACCCTTTGAACCTGAACTCCCTTCTGTTTGCGATGCCGAAGTGTCAACCCATGGCTGAGGCCCAAGAGGCTGGGACCTCAAGGCTGAGAAAATGGAAAATTAAGGGGGCTCAACAAATAGCAAATTTCAAAGCCTATTATGACATCCCCCGTAACGTTGATGTAGACGATTTTAACCCAGTCCGCCATCGTCCCGACGTCGGTGCCGAGGATGTCATGCCTTTTTATACTGAAGAGGCAATCATGGAAGGAGGAATCAGGTTCCCTCTCCCTCTATTGCTCCTTTAGTTTCTTTCTAGGTTTCGTCTATTCTCGGGTCAGTGTGCCCTTAATATTTTTAGGATAATCATGGGGGTAGTGGAGCTGAATAGGAGCCTCGGGGTCAACTTGGGCCTCGAGGACATCCTCTTCTATTACACCTTGATGAGAGTGTCATTAAACGGAGCCTTATACCTCAAAGCTAGGGACACCTCCATGTACCTCGTCACTCATCTTCCTGATTCAGACAAGGGGTACAAGGATGACCTTCTGGTCTTCAGTGGAGCCTGGGAGAGGGGAGTCGGCCCTGAGTATAATGATTTGTCTTGCCCCAGGGAGTGGCGAAGCATAAGTACGTTGGGTTCCACTTTCCTCAATTTTTTCTTTTTGATGCTTAAATAATGAAGTGCTGACAATCTTCTCTAGTGCAGACATTTCTTCTCGGGAGGCTGCTCCCCCTACTCGGCACCTTGTAAATTTTTTTGACCTTGTAAATGTGTGGAGGTATATTGGCGATGGTTTTGGCCGAGTAGGACACGTGCTTTTGGGCTATACTCCTGGTTATAAGAAATTTTCTCAACTCCCTCAGCGATACGATCCCTCCAAGTGGTCCGAACATTTTAAGCAAGCACCGGAACAAGACTTCGAACCAAATTTAGAAGAGGATCTTGATAGGGCCACAGAGGCCGAGGTAGAGGGGGTAGAAGCGGCTAAAGTCAGGGAAGCCTCCACTGCTCATCCCAAGACCAGCACGGTCGAGAGGGAAGTTTGGCCAGCCTTCAATATTTTGCAAAGTTTGGACCAGGAAGACACGCTCGAGGTTGCGATGTCGCGCCAGCCACTTATCGACTTGAACTTCTTGAACCGGAGGACTACTCTAAGGGGCAGGGGTTCAGGATCTGCAAGTGGCGTTCCCCCTCCCCCTCCGAGAGCCAGTACTAATATTCCTCCCCCTCCGAGAGCCAACACTAGAATCCCTCCTTCTCCTACGTTTTCTGGTCGGGGGTTGGTTCATGATCGGGATCCCATAGTTAAAGAGGAGAGGATGACCAAACAAAGACATGATAGAACAGGCCGAGGCAAGGGCTTTCCACAACAACAACAACAACATCAACAACAGCAACAACAACAACAAGGGCAAACTCTCCCTCCTCCTCTAGTATCGACGCTAGCAGCTAAGGAATGGCACCCCCGAGCCCATGATAGAATGAACAGGCCAATCTGGGTTAACGACTCAATTGTCAGTGATCCTCACATGACCTATGCCCATGAGTGAAACTCTTCATTTTGATGCTGACATTGAGGTACACCAGGAGTGGCCAATCAACCAGCTGTTCTGCTCGATCTTCCAGCACTCCCTGGTGGTAAGTGTCGATTCTTGATGCCTCACTTCTCCTTTTTTGTCGTAACTGTTTGTCCTCTTTCGCAGGTAACCCAACAGGTGTCGGTTATTGTTGTGCGCTATCATGAACAAAGGCAAAACTTTCTACAATCTGAGAAAGGGAAGGCTAAAGTCGAGACTGCCCTTGCAACTGCTAGGAAAGAGGTGGCCGCCCGGGATGCTACCCTGTTGGCCTAGGCGGCCCAGATCGAGCAACTGCTCAAGGATGGCGAAGCGGCGAGGGTTGGCGCTGAAAAGCTAAGTGCCGCCCTTGCAGACGCTGAGAGAAGAATAATCGAGGTAACTCAACAATTCTCTGCTGCGGATGCAAAGGTAGAAGATTCAGAGCAGACCTGTGCCACTCTTGCTCAGGAGTTGGACAAGGTTAGGGCCAAGGCAGCAGCGACAACGAGGACCGAGGAACAAATGAGGGACCAATGTGCTGACGACGTCCTCATTGCCCTAGAAGAGAATAAGAGATAATTTTTCAAAAAGGGCTGGGACGCGGCAATCTAGGAGGCAGGGGTTCCTTCAGAGTCTCCCTTGTTTTCCATGCATCAGTATGTTCCTTTGGAGGCTATGATGCAGGCTGCCGTCGAGGTTGCTACTGAAGAGACAACCTTTCCAACGTAAAGCCGGGGAGAATCTTCCGGGGTAGCAGCTGTTCCCCCCTGTTAATGTTTTCACTCTTGAGGGCTATCTTGTAGTCCCTGAGATGGCAGCGCCTCTTGCTCCTCCTGCACCTACTTCGTCTGCTCCTTCCTCCCCCAGCCTAGAAGAGCTCTTTAGTGAGGCCCCTTTTGCGGGTGCTGGTGAAGTCTTTAGTCCCCCTTCCAAAGCAACCTAGTCAAGCCTTGTGTTTTTGTTTCTTCTGCATATAAACTTTTTCTTTTCACTTTGTAGCCCTTGAGGACACAAAGCCCCATTTTTTGTAATGGAAAGACCACTTTTTCCTTTTCCATATGTTGTCTTGATTAGTGTAGTTCTCAGGCAAATTTTGACTTTAAATGACTAATATTGGGATAATATCTCACTCTACGTGTCGGTCCTCGGAGCCAGCAGGCGTGGGATAACACTGGTTGTGAGCCCTTGGTTCCTCGGGGTCAAGGGTTGATGAACAAATCACCCTTTCTTTGGTCAAATCCATCTCTTATATGTCGATCCGCGGGAGCGGTGTATCTATCTTCTCCCCTAGTATCAATTAAAAATGCTCGCACCGATGTACTTGTGCAAGCATTTCTGGTGGTCGGCCTCGAGATAGGTCAAGGGGTCATAGTTGATTTCCTCAGACGTTTGCAACCTTCATTTAAGCGACAAGGCCGACTAGCTTTCATTTTAAAGTGTCATTTTCCATTCTGGAGTCATACTCCTGTATGATGTTTGAAAGTTGGGTTTTCCAAGCCTTCGAACCCCAGGGTCACGCTCCCCCCTTGGGAGGCTGGGTCATGTTTTGACTCGAAAATGGAAATCTTGGACTCTGCTTCACACCCTTCCGAGGAGGCTGGCTCCTTATTCTTATTCAGAAGCAAGAGTCCTGGACTCTACTTTCAGGGTCATACCCTTCCGAGTAGGCTGGCTCCTATTCTTATTCGGAAACAAAAGTCCTGGACTTTGCTTCTAGGTTCATGCCCTTTTTGCAAAAAAACCTTTTGCACAAGACTGGGCCTTTAGTCATCAAAAGTAGTATTTCTTCAAATTCATTACATTTCAAGGTTGTATTACAACATTTCTGTCATGTCTTCTAGTTGGTATGACCCGGAGCCTCCCACCGATGTGACCATGTAAGGTCCTTCCCAGTTAGGTCCCATTTTTTCATCTGTTGGCTCCCAGGTGTTTGCTACCACCCTTCTGAGTACTAGGTCTCCTATTTGGAATCCTCAGATTCTGACCTTTTTGTCGTAGAGCTTGGATATCCCTTCTTGGTACTTGGCCAGTCTTAAAGCGACCACTTCCCTTCTTTCCTCCGCCAGGTCCAGATCCAAACCGAGCTGGTGATCATTGTCGCCGGTGTCGAAGGCTTGTGTTCTTATAGTGGGGAGGCCCACTTCTAGAGGGATCACTGCCTCGATCCCATAGGTGAGGGCATAAGGTGTTTCTCTTGTGGAGGTTCGAGGAGTGGTCCTATATGCCCATAAGACGTCTAGAAGTTCATCCACCCACTTCCCCTTCGCCTTCTCCAACCTTTTCTTGATTCCACTAATGATAGTCGTGTTGGAGGACTTTGTTTGTCTGTTGGCTTGCGGATAGGCGGGGGTGGAATAATAATTTCAGATCCCAAGATGTTCGCAGAAAGACTTGAATGGTCCGCTGTTGAATTGAATTCCATTATCTGATACTAGCGCACGGGGGACTCCAAATCTCGTTACTATATTCCTCCAGACAAATCTCTTTGTGTCTATGTCCCTGATATGGGTCAGTGACTCCGCCTCCACCCATTTGGTGAAATAGTCAGTTCTTACTATTAGGAACCTCTTATCTCCTAGAGCCCTTGGAAGAGGTCCCATCAGGTCTAGTCCCCACTGAGCAAATGGCCAAAGACTGGTTAGCGGATGTAAGTCACCCGTCGGCTGCTTGATGACTGGTGAGAATCTTTGGCACTGATCACATCTTCTGACATATGCTTACGCGTCTTTCTGCATTCGCGGCCACCAGTACCCCTGAGACATGATACAGTGGGCCATGGTCCTTCCACCTGAATGTCCCCCACATATTCCCTCGTGTACTTCAGACAAAAGAGGTTTGACCTTTTCTTCCCAGACACACAACAGGTATGGTCTGGAGAACGACCTTCGATAAAGTTTCTTATCCGGAGAGACCCAGAATCTTGGAGCTTTCAACCTTATCTTTCTAGCTTCCCTGGGGCATTCGGGGAGTTCCCTAGAAGAGAGGAACTTGAGTAGTGGATCGGTCCAGCTGAGTGGCTCCCCTCCTTCCTGGATAGCCAGTACCCTAAGGGTCTCTTATATGCTGGACTTAGGGAGGTATTCTATGATAATTCTTCGTGTTGTGGTGGAATCAAGGGCTGATGCCAGGCAGGCATGGGCGTCAGCGTGGGCATTTTTATCCCGAGGGACTTGTCTTGCGAAGCAAAGTCTTTGCTTCGTGATGATAGGCTTTCATCCTAGAATGTCTTGTTTCGAATTCTCCATTGACTTGTTTCACTACTAACATGGAGTCGTAGTGAACCATCAACTCCGTTGCTCCTGCCGCGTCAGCCAGCTTAAGCCGGAGATAAGGGCTTCATATTCAGCCTCATTATTAGAAGCTTTAAACCCTAGCCGGACGGCCTGCTTCGTGACTACCCCTTTCGGGGAAACCAATATACCCTTGATACCTGTACCCTTACTATTAGAGGATTCATCGACACAGAGACTCCATGACTCCTGGACATCAGCCGAGGACTCCCCTCTGAGAAACGGACTTCCAATCAGCGAAATCTCTTATAGGAGGGGCGATTCCCTGAAAAACTCCGCTATGAAGTCGGCTAACACTTGGTCCTTTATGGCAGGGCAGGGTTTGAAATGGATGTCATGCTCCCCCATCTCCACTGGCCATTTAGCGATCCTCCATGATAGATCGACCTTCCTAAGTATAGTTTTTAAAGGTTGGTCTGTCAGGACGGTAATTGGGTGTGCTTGGAAGTAATGCCTAAATTTTCTTGTAGCCGTGACTAGTGTCAGCGCTAACTTTTCAAGGGGTAGGTACCTCGTTTCGGCATCCAACAGAGCTTTACTCACATAATACATGGGCTTCTGCTCACGCTCATATTCACGAACCAACACTCCGCTTACAGAGAATTCTGATACGGCCAAGTATAGGAGTAACATTTCCCCCCTGGTCGGGATAGATAGGGTCAGTAGGACCCTAAGGGACTCCCTGATCCCCCAGGGTGTCTTCGCATTCCCAGCTCCAAGTATCCTTTTCGGCCTTCCTGATGGCTCCAAAGAAGGGTTTGCACTTGTCTGACGAGCGGGAGATGAAACAACTAAGTGTTGCCAACATCCCGGTGAGCTTCTAAACTTCTCGGACTATTCTGGGACTTCCTATGTCCAGGATGGCTTGCATTTGTTCTGGATTGGCTTCAACCCCACGGCAACTCACCAAATACACGAGGAACTTCCCAGATCCAACTCTGAAGATGCACTTTGCGGCATTCAGCTTTAGACCAAATTCTCGAAGGGTCGAGAAGGTGTCTTCCAGGTCCTCCAGATGGTCTTCGTTTTTCTTACTTTTTACCAACATGTCATCGATGTAAACCTCCATGGTGTTCCCCAACTGTCGTTTAAACATCCGATTCATAAGCCTCTGGTAAGTGGCCCCTGAGTTCTTTAAGCTGAAAGACAAGACTTTGTAACAATAGACTCCTCTTAGAGTAATGAAGGCTGTCTTTTCTTGGTTGGACGAATGGAGAGGAATTTGATGGTAGCCAGCTCTGGTGTCCAAGAAGGTCATGCGCCGGTGTTTTGCCGTGGCATCCACTACTTGATCCACCTTTGGGAGAAGAAAGTCATCCTTAGGACAAGCCTTTTTAAATCAGTAAAGTCCACGCAAATGCGCCACTTTCCTCCCTTCTTCTTCGCGCAGACCATGTTGGACAGCCACTCCGGGAACTGTACGTCCCGAATGGTTTTTGCCTCCAGGAGTCTGTCAACCTCCTCATTCACCGCCTAAGCATGATGAGGTGTTGTATGCCTGGGCTTCTGCTTTATTGGTTTGTGAGCTGGGTTTACATGAAGTCTGTGGGTAATAACTTCTGGACTTATCCCCTTCATTTTCTGTGGCATCCTATGCGAACACGTCTACATTCCTCCTCAGGAAGTTTGTCATCTTTTCTTGTTCGGTCGGGGACATGGTGGAGCCGATCAGGAAATATCTTTTTTCATCTCCTTCCATCAGAAGTATCTTTCGGAGATCTTCCACTGAGCTTTCTGCTGGGTTCGTCTGGGGGTCGTCTACTCCTAGACGCTCGGACTGTAATTGCTATTTGTTTAGAATCTCCTCTGGGGCACGCTCTTTTTCCTTGGAGGTAACCCCTGCCCTTATCGTAAAATAGAAGCAATTTCTGGCAGACGTTTGGTCCCCACAGACCTCCATAACTCCCTCCGGGGTGGGGAACTTCAATTTCTGGTGATAAGTTGAATGAACAGCCCCCAAGGTATACAACCAGGCCCGTCTCATAATAATATTATAGGGTGAATCAGAGTTGATTACTACAAAGTCGGTGTTAGTCCTGACGGGTCCAGTAGTAATTGGCAGCGTGATTTTCCCCAAAGGTAGGGCATATGAACCATTGAATCCCACGAGGGGTGTACTGACTTTGACGAGGTCCTATATGCCGAGCCTCATTCGCTTTAAGACTTCAAAGTACATTACCTCAGAGGAGCTTCCGGAGTCCACCAAGACTCTTTTAACATCAAAGCTCCCGATCTTCAAGGTCTGGATCAGGGCGTCTTCATGGGGAAGGACCACGTCTGCTAATTCGGCATTGGAAAAAGTGATGTTATCCTTGTAGACACGGGGCCTCTTATCCGGTCGACCATCACCCCTTTCGTCTACTCTCCTTGTGAAAGCTATCTTCTTTTAGATCAGATCTGAGAGTCCTGGACGTCAGGCGTTCCAATGGGCAGACGTGAATGACATCGATCATGTTGCCCTAGATGGCGGTCTGGCTATCAGAGCCATGGACCTCCTCCGGCGTCATTTCGATGAACTCTTTTAGATGCCATTCATGTACTAGTTTTTTCAGGAAAGACTTGTAGGTCCTGCAGTCTTCAGTGCAATGTCCAAAATCTTGATGGTAAGAACATCTCACATTTTGGTTTCGAGTAGACGGATCACCCAGCATCTTGGGTGGCCACTTGAAGAAGGCTTCCTTCTTGATTTTATGAAGCAATTGTAGATGGGTTCTTTGAACACAGTGAGAACTCCTTTGAAAGAAGTCCTCGTAGAGGGTATCAATTCCTTCTGGGGAGGGGCATACTCTTTCTCCTTTCTCTTTGGGGCTACAACCCTTCCTCTGTTCCCTACCATCTCATCCTCGATTCGAGAATACTTGTTTATCCAAGGCATCAATTCTCCCATATCGCCCGACGTCTTCTTGGTCAAGGATCAATAGAGCTCGATGTCCCGAGAAAGACCAAGCCTAAAAGAGGCTGTTGTCATGACCTCGAAATATCCTTCCACCTTGTTCACCTCCTCCTAGTAGTGAGTTGCGTATTAGCGAAGGGTCTCTCCCTCTTTTTGCTTCAGGGTCAGCAGTGACCCAACATCTTTGGGTCACCTACTTCCCGTGATAAATCGGGCGGATAATTATTTGGTCAGCTCCCTCCAAGACCCTATGCTGTTTGGTGGAAGGGTCTCAAACCATTTCATGGCAGAATCTCTTAGGCTCATCGAACATACCCGGCAAAGCAGTCGATGATTCGAATGGTACAGAGACATCATCTGCTTGTATTGTCTAAGATGGGCCTTGGGGTCAGACCGCCCATCGTAGACCTTGAACCTTGGCACTCTAAACTTCTTGGGCACTTTCATCTCCATTATGTCCCGTGTAAAAGGGGATGAGGTGACATCATCATCGATATCATCCTCCTATAGGGTTTTGTTCTTCCTTTCAGACTCTAGCCGAGCTTTGAGGTCCCCTTGTTCAGGGAACACATCTTTACGTTGATGACTGGTAGGGCGGTCCCTCATCTCATAGCGGACAGAGAGGGTTGATCCTTCATCAGACTCCTCCATGCCCCCTTACCTGGATAGGCTCCAACGGAGGTCATCCCATGCCAGCGGCTTAGTCTGCTTGGCTGGAACCTCTGGGAGTTATCCCCTGGCCCTTGGGCATTTTGGAGCCCTGGAACTTCTCGACCTGTTATTCAAACGATGTCTTAGGTCTTCAAGTTCTGCTTTCCTAGCAGAAGGTTCATGGGGCCTGATCGAATCTCTCGTTCCTTGGTCGGAGGCTGCAAACTCGTCAAGGCGGTGGAGGACGTTAACATTGTCCTTTTCTAGCTGGCGTAACCTATCACCAAAATTTTCCTCGATCACCTCCGCTAGTTGACAGACCAATGGGGCGGACCCTCCTGATCTAATATCCATGCTGGTTTGACGAGTTTCCTCCATTGTATGAATAGTGAGCCCCTTATTGGTACTGTTCATGTATTTCCTCATCTTTGAACAGGATGGGACCGGTAATTCGGTGTTCCTTTGTTGAGAACCCTTTCCCTTTTGTCGAATATTTACCATGGTCACTATTCCTTTGAAAACTCTAGTTGTTTCCCACAGACGGCGCTAGATTGTACGTGCTAATTTTTGCACAGTAGTTGAAATGAGAACAGATCTCTCCTACGGTGAGGTTCGACACGCTGAAACGGTAGATCCCAGCAACAAGGAATAGGTTGAGAGGCCCAAAAGGGACCTAAGGACTGGTGATGAATTATTCTTGGGGGTATTTGACCGATTCCGGGGACGATGGAAGGTTCCTGAAACACAAGAAATGGGTTAAAGGGACGTCGGAGTGTTTTTCAGCGTATTCCCTCCAACGATCAAGTCAGTTCTTTTTTAGGGGAAGAAGAAAATACTGGTTCTCCAAGGATGATTTTGCATGTACCTTTGCAATGTACTTTTTAGGGCTATTTATACCTTCATAGACTCATCATTGTTGTCAACTTAGGCTACTGGTAGCCTTTAGGGATGGCGCAGTGTGCCCCTTATTCTGCATGAGCAATGTTTCAATATTAAATGCTCAGTTTATCGAGTATTTAATACCCTCTTTTTGATGTGAGGATACTTAATGCTCAGACCCAGACACTTTTAATGTCTTCACTCATTGGCTCTTGAAACTATGGCATATATCCCATCAACAGAAGATCCATTAAATGCTTGCCTACGGTAGCCGTAAGTCAGTAGGGGTAACTTTGTCTTTTTACGCTTTATCCTGCGCTTTATGCCACGTTTTTGGTTCCCTTTGACTGGAAATCCAGTTCAACCTGTCATTCTGACTTCCTTACAGAGTGTCATCATGGCTACTAGCCTAGTGTAGGTCGTTTCAATTGTCAGTGACTAGCTCTTTTTAGGGTCCAAAAGGCTTATCATGAGGCTGATGAGTGCCCTTAGGACCGAGGGAGTTTAGTAACTCGGGTTCGAGGAAGCTTGCCTCGGTGTCAAGGAACCTCTTGATCAGAGAAGGGGATTAATGGGGCCGAGGATATGTGGACTCGCCAAAGTCGAGAGGAGTCACTCGGGGGCGAGGACATGTGTAATCGATTTCAAGTCCTTCCCAGAAATGTCCCATCAACTGCCCCCCAACCCTTTGATCTTCATACAAAAAGGCCACGTGTCGTTGGAAGATGGAAGAGTTTATAACTTGTCTCATCATTGTTTCAGCTGTCAGCCGTCTTTCTGTCATTTGGGGATCATGTGCATTGAATGCGCCTTTTCGTGTTTTGCGTGCAATGATAGGGCCTGGGAGCCTATATAAACGAAACCTTTGCTCCCCTTTATCACTTTCGAACCCTTTGAATCTTGTCTAGAGAACATTCACCGAAAAGTTCATCGGAGATCATAACTCCAGCCATTAACAGTCTTATAGCGTTGGGAAAAAAGACAACGGAGCACCATTTCTTGAGTTATCACCACCTTGCCAATTACTTTCAAAGGCGAAAAAGTCCCTCAAGTCCCCAGTTCTTCCTCTTTAATCTACCTCTGGTGAGTATTTGCCCCCCTTTGTCTGTTCATTTTTGATTTTTCTTTTTTCGACGAGTGGTAGTCTTTTGGGCCCTCATCGTCTTCGTTCTTGAAAAGCTAGAACCCAAGGTAATCTTTTAGACTTCTCTTTTATCGCTTCGCATTCCTTAGTCTCTTAGGATTCTCTTTTGTGTTTTTAGGGAATAACCCTTTGAACCTGAACTCCCTTCTGTTTGCGATGCCGAGGCATCAACCCATGGCTGAGGCCCAGGAGGCTGGGACCTCAAGGCTGAGAAAATGGACAGTTAAGGGGGCCCAACAAATAGCAAATTTCAAAGCCCATTATGACATCCCCCGTAACGTTGATGTAGATGATTTTAACCCAATCTGCCATTGTCCCGATGTAGGCTCCGAGGATGCTATGCCTTTTTATACTAAGGCAATCATGGAAGGAGGGATCAGGTTCCCTCTCCCTCCGCTGCTCCTTCAGTTTCTTTCTAGGTTTTGTCTATTCCCAGGTCAGTGTGCCCTTAATATTTTTAGGATAATCATGGGGGTAGTGGAACTGAATAGGTGCCTCGGGGTCAACCTGGGCCTCGAGGACATCCTCTTTTGCTACACCTTGATGAGAGTGTCGTCAAATGGAGTCTTCTACCTCAAAGCCCGGGACACCTCTATGTACCTCGTCACTCATCTTCCCAATTCACACAAGGGGTACAAGGATGACCTTCTGGTCTTTAGTGGAGCTTGGGAGAGGGGAGTCGGCCCTGAGTATAACGGCTTGTCCTGCCCTAGGGAGTGGTGAAGCACAAGTACGACGGGTTCCACTTTCCTTAATTTTTTATTTTTGATACTTAAATAATGAAGTGCTGACAATCTTCTCTTGTGCGGACATTTCTTCTCGGGAGGTTGCTCCCCCTACTCAGCACCTTATAAAGTTTTTCGACCTTGTAACTATCTGGGGGTATATCAACGACGGTTTTGGCTGAGCAGGACATGTGCTTTTGGGCTATACCCCAGGTTATAAGAAATTTTCTCAACTCCCTCAGCCATACAATCCCTCCAAGTGGTCCAAACTTTTTAAGCAAGCAGCGCAACAAGACCTCGAACCAAATTTAGAAGAGGCTCTTGACAGGGCCATAGAGGCCGAGGTAGAGGGGGTAGAAGCGGTTGAAGTCAGGGAAGCCTCCACCGCTCATCCCGAGATCAGCACGACTAAGAGGGAAGTTTGGCCAGATTCAATATTTTGCAAAGTTTGGACTAGGAAGAAGTGATCAAGGCTGCGATGTCGCGCCAGTTGCTTATCGACTTGAACTTCTTGAACCAGAGGTCTACTCTGAGGGGCAGGGGGTCAGGATCCGCACTTGGCATTCTTCCTCCCCCTCCGAGAGCCAGTACTAATATCCTCCCCTCTGAGAGCTAGCACCGGAATCCCTCCTTCTCTTGCGTCTTCTGGTCGGGGGTTGGTTCGAGACCGGGATCCCATAGTTGAAGAGGAGAGGAGGACCAAACAAAGACATGATGGAGCAGGCCGAGGCAGGTGCCTTCCACAGTAACGATAACAACATCAACAACAGCAACAGCAAGGGCAAACTCTCCCTCCTTCTCCAATATCGACGCTAGCAACTGAGAATGGCGCCCCCAGGCCCGGGATAGAATGAACAGGCCAATCCAGGTTAACGACTCCATTGTTAGGGATTCGCACGTGGCCTATGCCGTGAGTGAAACTTTTCATTTTGACGCTGACATGGAGGTACACCGGGAGCGGCCGATCAACCAGCTATTCTACTCGATCATCCAGCACTCCCTAGTGGTAAGTGTCGATTCTCGGTGCCTCACTTCTCCTTTTTTTGTCGTAACTGTTTGTCCTCTTTCACAGGCTACCCAATAGGTGTCGGTTATTGTTGCACGCTATCATAAACAAAGGTAACACTTTTAGCAATCTAAGAAGGGGAAGATCGAGGCCGAGACAACCCTTGCAACGGCTAGGGAAGAGATGGCCACCCGGGATTCTACCCTGTTGGCCCAGGCAGCCCAGATCGAGCAAATGCTCAAGGATGGTGAAGCGGCGAGGGTTGGCGCTGAAAAGCTAAGTGTCGTCCTTGCCGACGTTGAGAGAAGAATAACCGAGGTAACTCAACGATTCTCTACTGCGGAGGCAAAGGTAGAAGAGTCAAATCAAACCTGTACCACTCTTGATCAAGAGTTGGACAAGGTTAGGGCCGAGGTAGTAGCGGCAATGAGGACCGAGGAACAAATAAGAGACTAATATGCCAACGATGTCCACATGGCCCTAGAAGAGAATAAGAGAGAATTTTTCAAAAAGGACTGGGACGCGACACTCTAGGAGGCAGGGGTTCCTTCAGAGTTTCCCTTGTTTGCCATGCATCAGTATGTTCCTTCGGAGGCTATGATGCAGGCTGCCGCCGAGGTTGCTGCTGAAGAGGTAACCTTTCCAACGCAAGGCCCAGGAGAATCTTCCGAGGTAGCGACTGATCCCCCTGTTAATGTTTTCACTCTTGAGGGCCATCCTGCAGTCCCTGAGATGGCAGTGCCTCTTGCTTCTCCTGTGCCTGCTTCGCCTGCTCCTTCCTCCCCTAGCCTAGAAGAGCTCTTCAGTGAGGTCCCTCTTGCGGATGCTGGGGAAGTCTTTAGTCCCCCTTCCAAAGCAACCTAGTCAAGCCTTGTTTTTTGTTTTTTCTGCATATGTACTTTTTCTTTTCACTTTGTAGCCCCCGGGAACGCAAGGCCCCATTTTTTATAATGGAAAGACTGTTTTTTTCCTTTTCCATATGCTGTCTTGATTAATGTAGTTCTCAGGAAAATTTTGACTTTAAATGACTAATATTGGGATAATATCTGACTCTACATGTCGGTCCTCGGAGCCAACAGGCGTGGGATAACACTGGTTGTGAGCCCTTGGTTCCTCGGGGTCAAGGGTTGATGAACAAATCACCCTTTCTTTGGTCAGCTGCATCTCCTATGGGTCGATCAGCGGGAGTGGTGTATCCATCTTCTCCACTAGTATCAATTAAAAATGCTCGCACCCGTGTACTTGTGCAAGCATTTATGGTGGTCAGCCCTGAGATAGGTCAAAGGGTCATTGTAGTTGATTTCCTAAGACATTTGCAACCTTGATTTAAACGACAAGGCCGATCAGTGTTCATTTTAAAGTGTCATTTTCCATTCGGGAGTCATACTCTTGTATGATGTTTGAAAGTTGGGTTTTCCCAACCTTCGAGCCCCAGGGCTACGCTCCCCCCTCGGGAGGCTGGGTCATGTTTTGACTCGATAATGGAAACCCTAGACTTTGCTTCACACCCTTCCGAGGAGGCTGGCTCCTTATTTTTATTCAGAAGCAAGAGTCCTGGACTCTACTTCCAGGGCCATACCCTTCCGAGGAGGCTGGCTCCTATTCTTATTCAGAAACAAGAGTCCTGTACTTTGCTTCCAGGGCTATACCCTTCCGAGGAGGCTGACTCCTATTCTTATTCAGAAGCAAGAGTCCTGGACTTTGCTTCCAGGGCCATGCATCGCGGAAAGAAAGGACTTGGAACCCATAGTATGATTGTAGGGTAACTTAGCACGATTATCAGAATTTGTCTTTGATCGTTGCTACTATAAAAAGAAAAAAAATTGAGTTGGAACAACAAATTACTGGTAATGTTGCATTAAAAACCATCAACATCACTAAAATATATATTAGTTTACCTTGAATTTTTGATCCTTGTAGACATGTTCTATTATATAAATCCAATCATCTTGACTAACTTCTCAATAAGGCTTACTTTTCAGGTTCACCTCAGACTCCACCAATCTAATGTAGTACTTGTGCATTCTACAACGGTGGTGACTATACACCTTAGCCAATTTTTTGTCAATGAATTCCGCAACATGATCAAATTCACCATACCTCACAACATTAAACTTAGTCTGCACAACAAAAGTAGTACATCATTTCAAGAATAAATAAATATATATGTTAATAAAAAACATAAATAAAATATTTAATTACCAAGAGTTGTGCAATGATAGGGCATGTTCTTCAATAGACAACTCGTGCCATTGGGTCACATCTCTAATTTGGACGAAACCCCTAACTAGGGTTCCATTCTATGTAATGAAACATTCTACATTTTCACCAATAGGAACACCCACACTTGCAGGGATCTCAACACGTAATGTTCCATGTGTTGCTAACAACTTCTCTGCAGCATTTCCTCGAGTGGGCCTCGCCCTCGTCTCGAAGTCGACCCTACCAACAACAAAATAAAATAGAATAATGTAAAATAATTTAGATTTAACGTAAGTAAATAAAATCATACCGTTGTTGCTATCCACAGTATGTGGACTAGGCATAGTTGATATCGGTGATGTAATCGTCCCACCAGATTGTACATCCGAACTTGTAGGGGCAGATAAGGCTATGAGTTTACGTTTTGGAGGCATCTGTGTGTCTTGAAATATTAAGATTTTCATGTAATTATGCAAATATTCAATCATAAATAAATTAAGTGAAAAATAATAAATAATCATACCATCGCTTAGTAAATTTTTAAAATATCCTACATATCTAGATCAAAATCAGATTCAAAAAGACTATTTATATCTTCTTCAAAATCACTATACTCTAATAGTGTCTCATCATTGTCATCGCAAATGAAATCATCTTCGATATCCTTATCTTGACTGTTTCCAGATGTCATAACCCTTTTACTTGAAATAAGAACATGATCAAGCTCGGTCCTATGAAGTGGGTAGGTATCACGATCTTCAACAACTATAGGAACATCCTCAGTGGTTTCATCTTGTTGAAAGTTTATCATCATTAGTGGGGCATCACCTGAATTAGCAAGTTTATCATCATCTACTTCTAAGTTAGGTAACTTTGGTATCTCCCATATGCCTCGATGTTGGACCCGTTGAACTACTTGCCAATGTGGACCATACTTGGTATCATTAACATAGAAGACCTGTTACACTTCACTAGGTAGAATAAAGGGATCATCTTTGTACCAACAACCTCTGACATCAATACTTGTAAAATGTGTATCAATATGCATTGTTTTCCCCTTAGCAAGATTGAACCATTCACATTGGAACAAATCAATACGATATCAAAAAATATAGCTCATTTCCCATACTTTACATAAATAACCATAGAAGTCAATTGTTTCTCTCTCATGATCCCCTTCAACAACCAATCCACTATTTTGTATTTTACGACGATTATCGCGATCTTTAGTGTGAAATTGGATTCCATTGCATATGCAACCTGAGTACATTCTAACCGTAAAATCAGGACCATTTGCTAATTACCATAATTCATCAGTAGCTTCAGTTGACCCTTCAGATCACAATTATTGATCTACAAAGGGACCATAATGAAAATAATATTACCATTTTTTCACTACAACAGACAATGGACAATACTTAGTATTTCATAAAATATTTCTTACTTATTTTTCGAACCACCTGGGAAATTCTTGTTGATGTCTTCTATGAATGTCTTGTTTATTTTGCTATCGCAATAGATTTTTGTGCTCTATACTTACAAAAAAATGTGATTGTACGTATTAAATAATAGACAACATTCAAAAAAATAAAAACTTCGAAAAACATGAATTCATATATGTAAAAGTAAACTTACTCCAGATACGAATCTATCTCGGGGCTGTTATGTAAGACAAGCCACTGAGCCATATCACGCTCCTCTGTGACACCTTAGTTGTATTTGTTTTTGGTCCAAAGGGACGGACATTTTGTGAGAACACCATCAACCCTGGACTACATTTACCGCCATCGTTATTTCGTTCCACATGATTAAATACAGTTTCCATCCCATTTAGATATAATGAGCAAAAAGTCAAACACTCATTTACAATATAAGCTTTCGTGATCGAACCTTTAGGATGAGCTTGATTGCCAACATACTTCTTCAAAGTGCCAAGGTACCTTTATAAAACACAAGTACAATAAGATTTAAGTCAACAATATGTGTATTGATATCAAGTGGATGGTTACCTTTCAATCGGGTACATCCACTGATAATGAGCTGGTCTAGCAAGCATTGCCTCTCGAGGTAAGTGCACAACTAAATGGACTATAACATCAAAGAATGCTGGTGGAAAAATATTTTTCAACTTGCAAAGAATTAAAGAAATTCGATCATGTGATGTCTTCAAGTCTGTAATCCTCAATGTTTTTGAACAAAGTTGCTGAAAAAAATTACCTAACTCAAATAAAGCAGTATAGATTTCTTTGTCAAGATACCCACGTATTCCAATAGGAATGAGCAGTTGTAGGAGAACATGACAATCATGACTTTTCAAACCCAATACTTTTCCATCCTTAATACTTACAGATCTTGAGATATTAGCTGCATAACCATCGGGATACTTAACAGACTTTAGGAACTCAGAAAAGTCATGTCTCTCCTTTGGGGACAATGTGTACCACGCGGGGGATTTCACATAAGAATCACCTCACTTTTGGAGGCACAACTCTTTCCTTGTATTCAAATCCTCCAAATCTAAACGAGCCTTTTCAGTATCCTTATTCCTTCCATCTATACTAAGCAATGTTCCAAGAATGTTATCACATATATTTTTCTCTATATGCATGACATCAAGGTTATGTCTGAGGTTTAGTTTTGCCCAGTATGGTAGCTCAAAGAAAATGCTTTTCTTTGTCCACTTAAGTTCCTCGAATGTGCACTTTCTTTTCCTATTGCTCGGATGCTTCCCAAACTTTACATTTGTCAATGATTGTAGTTGTTCCAAAATCTCATCCCCAGATAGTTCTAACGGTCTCGACCACTTCTCATACTTACCGTCAAAGAACTTACTTCGATGCCAAGCATGCTCTTGAGGTAAGTAACAACGATGTCCCATGTAACATATTTTACTTCTCAACGGCTGGGATGATGTATCTTAGTTACAAACTGGGCATGCCATATAACCTTTTGTACTCCACCCACACATGTAACCATAAGCAAGAAAGTCATTAATAGTCTACATAACAGCAGCACGCATTCAAAAAGTCTCTTTGCTACATGCATCATAAGTTACTACCGCAACTTCCCATAGTTCTTTCAACTCATCGATTAACGGTCGCATATAGACATCAATATCTTTCCCAGGTAATTGTGGGCAGGGAATAAGCAATGACATCATGAAGTATGGATCTTTCATACATTTCCATGGAGGCAAATTGTAAGACATAAGTATGACTGGCCACACGCTATATGCATTGCTCATGTTTCCAAAAGGGTTGAAACCATCAGTGGCTAACCCTAATCTAACATTACGTGGATCTCGAGCGAAGTCAGGATATTTTAAATCAAATTTCTGCCATTCTATAGCATCAGTAGGATGCCTTGACCCATTCTCATCATCCACACGCTTATCATTGTGCCATTTCATATCTGTTGCAGTTTTTCTTGACATGTATAGCCTCTATAACCTTGGTTTCAATGGAAAATAACGCAGAATCGTATGAGGAATCTTCTTACATTTGCCATCATTGATCTTGTATCTAGACTCCCCACATTCTGGACAATTTTCTCAATTTTCATTCTCTTTCCAAAATAGTGCGCAATCATACTTACATGCATGAATGGAAACATATCCCAACCCCAAAGCTCGCAAAAACTTCTTAGCATCATAAATAGATTTTGACAGTATGTTACCTTTTGGTAAAAGAACTTTCAATATCTCCAACAACATGTCAAATGACTTATGCTCCACTTGTTCAACACCTTCACATGAAGTAATTTTACGACCATCAATAGCAAAGTAAATTCAGTGCAGCCCGGATACACGCACGTTAAGCATCCTGTACTAATTTTTCAAAATTCTCCATATCCTCTCTATCACCACAATCACTAGTTTCCCAAAAATTCGATTCCCCCCAAAATAGTATCCATGAAAATTCGATTCCCCCCCAGTTAGTATCCATCAATGACATCATGAAGTCTGGATCTTTCATACATTTCCATGGAGGCAAATTGTAAGACATAAGTATGACTGGCCACACGCTATATGCATTGCTCATGTTTCCAAAAGGGTTGAAACCATCAATGGCTAACCCTAATCTAACATTACGTGGATCTCGAGCGAAGTCAGGATATTTTAAATCAAATTTCTGCCATTCTATAGCATCAGTAGGATGCCTTGACCCATTCTCATCATCCACACGCTTATCCTTGTGCCATTTCATATCTGTTGCAGTTTTTCTTGACATGTATAGCCTCTGTAACCTTGGTTTCAATGGAAAATAACGCAGAATCGTATGAGGAATCTTCTTACATTTGCCATCATTGATCTTGTATCTAGACTCCCCACATTCTGGACAATTTTCTCAATTTTCATTCTCTTTCCAAAATAGTGCGCAATCATACTTACATGCATGAATGGAAACATATCCCAACCCCAAAGCTCGCAAAAACTTCTTAGCATCATAAATAGATTTTGACAGTATGTTACCTTTTGGTAAAAGAACTTTCAATATCTCCAACAACATGTCAAATGACTTATGCTCCACTTGTTCAACACCTTCACATGAAGTAATTTTACGACCATCAATAGCAAAGTAAATTCAGTGCAGCCCGGATACACGCACGTTAAGCATCCTGTACTAATTTTTCAAAATTCTCCACATCCTCTCTATCACCACAATCACTAGTTTCCCAAAAATTCGATTCCCCCAAATAGTATCCATGAAAGTGCCCATGCCCATGTCTTCTAACATATCAGGTAATTCATCATGATCATTAGACTCAATGTTTGTCATGTCATCTTGGACAGTTTCACCAAGGTTATTATCCCCATTGTATATCTTTGAATGCACAAGTTCCCCGTGGTGTACCCACACCGTGTAAGAAGCCATAATCCCTTTCCAACACAAATGAGTTTAAGATTCATACAATTCTTACACGGACACCGAATGTTTCCATTTCTTCCTGTTCATGGCATTGCAAATCTAATAATCGACTAAACCCCATCAATGTATTGCTTACTCAATCTTTTCCTAACTGTCATCCAACTCTTATCCATTTCAATGTACCTAGGAATATTATGTGCATGATTAAATACATTATATATACTAGCATATATGCTTCACTAAAAATATCCCAATTGTGCTATACAATTTAAAACACTACTAAACTTCTTAAAATTTAAACATGCATTATATTCAACATAATTTTATCATCGTCACATTGTAAGAACTTTATAAATTCATCACATCTTTCTACAATAGCATGAAATTGTAATTTAATGCATTCAAATAAAAATCATGAAATTGAAATTGAATTCATTTAACTTCCACAAAAACAAAATCATTTAACTTATCATAAATTAAAATCAATTAAGAGATTTATCGATTAAAATTTTATCAAATATAAATATAAATAAAAATTTAACACGAAAATTACAAAGGGACAAAGAGTCACTTGGATGTCGCAAAGTACAAAGAGTCACTCACAAAAGACGAATAGTCACCTGAATATCGCAGGGGCAAATATATCATGTGTTGACCATATCCTTGTGTGTGTGTGTGTGTGTGGTAGAGAGATAAAGAGAAAGAGAGAGATCTCATTGAATATATTATGCAAAACAAACACACTGGAAATTTACATTGCTATATTTAAGTTTAAATATGTAAAACAATATATAAAAAATTTGAATTTAGATAAACAGTTAAAATATCAATTCATACGTAGCAAACAAATTTTAATTGTAATGCATTTAGAACAAAATTAAATTCTCTTGTCCCTATATTATTCTTTCGTCAGTAATACCCATCCCAAGGAAATGAACAAAAATAAATATAAGAGAGAGATGGCAGGTTGCAACTACTCCTTTTGGTTAACTTTAAATGCAATCCATTACCCGAGATTTAAAAAAACTTACCCAACAAAACCTATGAGTTTGTTAAAGGAAGCAACCGTTTTTTCGGTGTCCTTTTTTCTAATCGGAAATCATAAAAATTACCCACTAGCAACCATTCTTTCCGTGCCCTTTTTTCAAATTTGAAATCCTTAATTGCTATTTGTAACAAACTTGGGGACCTAATCTAGAAACCTAATCAATTATATTAGGTGTGTCAATTCTGACCCGTTGATACAAACCCAACATGAACCTAATACAAATGATTATAAAATTGACACAATTATTAAATACGTATAATAAATAGTCTAAATAAATATTTAACACTCGTAGCACACTAAATAAAATTTTTTTCGTGGGTCTTGACACGAATACTACTCAAATAACAATGATACGACACGAATAACACGACATCCACAAGATATATATAAGTGCCTAATTATCAAGTATACAATCACAAGATATATAATAAGTGTCTAATTTTATTTTTTTGGGTTCTAATCACACTAACATTAGTACTAGGCGTGCAACAGTAAAAAATCATAAACTATTCATACAAATCAAACTAGCAGCTAGAACTCATGCCAAAGAAGAAAAAAAATCTAAATTATTTCAAGAAGAAAAATTATGATTGCAAGAAGAAGTAAAATTCTGATCGCAAAAGTAAAATTCTAATTGCAAAAATTCTGATGGCAAGAAGTAAAATTCTGATCGCAAAAATTTTGATCGCAAGAAGAAGAATATATGCCCAAGTCTTTTATGTTAAAATCACATTGATCACAAAAGAAAAAAAAATTGTTGTAATTAAAATTAGGGTGTGTATATATATATATAAAAGTGGAAGATGAGTTCATAAATGCACTTAAAGATAAATTAAAAGGAAATAATTTCTTTAGTTTTTCAGGGTATATCCTGTCAATAGCACCATGAATTTCCCACCAATTATAAAATCAGTTCAGAATTTCCATACAAGTTTCAGTGAATTGGAAGAACCATGTATGCTTTAAATTTATAGCTTCATATAAAAAAACATTATTCCATGTATCAATATAATCAAAATAGTTATACTCCGTATATAGAGTTTTTCTTAGTGTTATGGGGATAGTGAGATTAAGACCCCATTCTTTAGTCGGAATTACCCTTAATATGAGAGCTTTATTATATTGAGGATCTTTATAGTCCTTATTATAATTATAGAATCTCTGAAATTTAACAGAGTCAGTTTCAATTAAAATATTTTCATAATATTCTTTGTCTTTATTTCCAGAGTATAAAAAGACATTATCCAAGGTCATAACCCTTCCAGTAATATAGTATGGATCAATTAGCCAGTTATTATATTCATAGTCAAGAGTCATTATACTGCTATGAGCAGGCAGAGTATATAACTCTGTATAATTTAACTTGGGCTTAGATATAAGCGCCTCTTTAATATATTTTTTAGATCGGATGACAGTATAACTGTCATTATCTTTATCGTTACTTTTATGTGAAGATGAATCACTTTTATGTGATGAAGATTCACTTTTATGTGAAAAGTCTTCTTTAAGAAGTTGATTATTAACAACTTTAAGCTTACTGGATTCAGTTAAAAGGAGATAATAAGCATTGACCAGGGTTCTGCCACCAGGCCTTCTTCTTCTGCGGCCTCTGTCACGACTATTATTCTGGCCTCTATTCATGAGAACCCTGCACAAATTTCCGAGTTAGAAAATCAGGAAGAGAATTTAATTCTCCTTCAACATATTCAATTTTAAAATCAAAAATAGATAAGATAGCTTGCCATCTTGCAAAAATCTGTTTAGATGCAATATTCTTGACATCTTGTTCAAACACATTTTTAGCAGAGCTACAATCGATTCTTAATAGAAATTCTTGATTTAATAAATCTTGAAATTTACTAACACATTTAACAATGGATAAAATTTCCTTTTTAATAGTTGAATAATTTAGTTGAGTAGATCCCCATTTTCCCGAAGTAAAGCGAACTAGTAATTCTTTAGTGGAATTATGATCTCTTTGTTTAAGAATACCTCCATATCCTTTATCTGAGGCATCGGTCTCAACAATTTTAATCAAAGTTGGATTTATCAAAGAAAGACATGGTAAATATTTAGCTTTAAGATTTATCTTTTTTACGGCTGCTGTATGATCCTCTGTCCAAAGAGATGGATTTTTCTTAAGTCTAGAATATAAAATAGCAGTGTCCATAGCAAGATTTTGATAAAAGTCAGTTAAATAATTCAAACTTTCCAAAAATCTTTGTAATTGCATTTTTTCTTTGATTTCATCTGAAAATTTGGATGCAAATTCAATACTCCTTTCAATTGGGACTATATTCCCTTGTTCAATATAATGACTTACAAATCTGACATTTAATTGGAAGAGTTTCATTTTAATTGCAGAGAGCACAAGGCCATTATTTTTAACAATATGAATGAATTTATTCAGATGTTTAAAATGATTATCAATAGAATCAGAAAAGATGAGTATATAATCAATATAAACAATACAAAATGCATAATAAGAATAAAAAATATCATTCATTATAATTTTTCCAAAATTGGGCCAAATATTTCCTAATTTGTCTAGAATCAATAATGTCTCTGATTTGTCCGAGATCATAAATATAAGGATATATCCTTTTAATGAAATTATGAAGCTCCATATATGGAGGCAAAGTCAAAGATTTTGGAATAGTAGAGAGAGATTTATCTCCTGACAACTTTTCTTTACAGTCAACTTTATTTGTTATACAGGCAGCACTATTTCCATAAAACAAAATAATTATACCAATGTTTGTCTTCAAGCTATAGGTCAACATCTCAGTAAAATTGAGAATTTAAACAATTCACAACAAACTTCAACCTCATAGTCCTGTAAGGATAACGAAGTTGAACAAGTCAATATCAAACCACCAGAGATGGAAGAAGGAGGGTTTATACACTAGAACAGGTTTAGCTCATGATAGGATGTTGAGAACGTTATTATTTCAGGATTATTGTAGCAATTGTCACAGTAGCGGTACTGTAACAAAATTAAAAGACAAGCTTTGCCTACTACAGTTCAAAATATAGATACAACGATCTGTTGTTTAGTTAAACATTTAGAGGCAATGTGAACATAATCTTGTGATAATAATATTTCTCTAATAGCTTTTATTGTTTGTTGAATTCGTGTTCGCATGAAATTTTCCCTGTAGAGTTCTATGTCTGGTGGCGTGTGGGATGTTAGGTCATTTTTGCCATTTTGAGATTGATAGGCATTTTTATGGCATGTTTCTAGTCCTGGTATCGTTGACAGAATAGGATTTTGGGAAAATTTACTAGAACAGGTTTAGCTCACGATAGGATGCTGAGAACGTTATTATTTCATGATTATTGTAGCAATTGTCATAGTAGCGGTACTTTAACAGAATTAAAAGATCAATTACAGTAGCAACTCGAAGAAGGTAATAGTGAAATATATGAGTTAACAGAAAAACCTTTGAGATACCACTATGACTTTAAACCTATTTAAATTTAAACTTAATCATAAAGATGACTATGTTAAAAATATGGAAGAGGTAAAATTCTTTGATATTGAAAATAAATTGCAGAACTGAGATATACCCCAGTACCCTACTAAGAAAATCTATAATATTGGCACGTTTAATTTTAAATCGAGCTTTACTATTAAAACGATTGAAAGGACTATTCCTTTTGATAAGAATGGAGATATTTTACAACTGTTAACTGAACGAGAAGTCTTAAAGGCTCAAGATCAAGATTATAAATTTTTGCATATTGGTTTAGTACAGGTTGTTTTAAAACCTTTAACTCTTCATGGATTAAATGCCTCTTTTTTGTTAGCATTACGAGATGCTAGATGTCTTAATTTTGATTAGTCTTTAATGGGTGTTATGCAGTCCAGCTTAAGTACTGGTCCAATTTATTTTAACTGTTTTCCAAATCTATTTGTATCTTTAACTGATAAAAATATTTTGAATGTTTTAACATGTCTTATAAAACCTCATGACTATAATTATAAGAAGGCACATATATAATTGTGTTTACTTATAGGATCTATTATAAAATTATGAATACTTTATGTCCTGAAGCTAAGCTTTTGAACCTTAAAGGTCATACCACTTTAATTGAAACCAATACGGTTAACAATAAAATTGAAGTCCCAAAAACCATTAAATGGTCAGAAATTCAGTTTCCATAAACCTAGCAATTAGAGTCTATGGTTCCTAAAGAACCAGAAATAAACAACAAAATAACCTAGATCGCCCAATCATCCCAATGTGATGTTACCATAAAATTTGCTAGGATAAATTCTAGAAATCATTTACCATCTTCTGATAAATCAGAAACTTCATCAGGTTATAACACACCTTTAACCCCTTTTATACCTTTAAGAAAATCTACTTCCTCGGTCCAACCGCTTTTATACCTTTAATTTGTCTTAACCTTATTCTTTAAAAGAAGTCATTAATAGAACCGATTGTAAAATTCTTGAAAAATCATCCCAAACAAAAGAAACTTTGCCTACTACAGTTCAAGATTTAAACATAGAAATAAATAAAGTCAAACAAGACATAAAGGTCTTAAAGTCTAGACTTTTAGACTTAGAAAAAATGCCACTTGAAGAAAGTGACATTCAAGATGATAAAGCATTATCTTCTACCTCTCCAAACAATGAATACATCAATGTATTAGAAAAAATAAATTATCAAAAATGATATATTAAAATTATCTTAGTTATAAATTTTGAGTTTACTGTCGAAACTATTTCTCTAGTTGACAGTGGAGCAGATATAAACTGCATAAAGGCAGGATTAATTCTGACTAAATATTTTGAGAAAATCACTCAGTCAATAAGCGTGGCTGATGGTTCAAAATTAAACATAAATTTTAAACTCTCTAATATTTTGGTTTGTAATAAAGGAATTTGTATTCCTACCACTTTTATGCTCATTAATAATTTAAATCAATTGGTGATTTTAGGAACACCATTTTTATCCTTAATCGAATCTATAGAAAGAATCGATTCTAAAGGTATTTTGACTACTATAAATGGTCAACATATATTATTTGAGTTTATAACTCCACCTCAAATAAAATTGATAAATCAAATAAAAGAAAATCTGATTTATAAAGAAAATCAATTAGATTTTTTAAAAGAAGATATAAAAATCTTGAGTTTAGCAGATAAACTTACCTTTCCTGAAAATACAAGAAAGGTAAAAGAAATTGAAAATAAGATAACTAAAGAAATTTGTGATACCCTTCCTATTGCTTTTTTGAATAGGAAGAAACACGTAGTAACTCTTCCCTATATAAGGGAATTTAATGAAAAAGACATTCCAACTAAGGCTAGACCAACCCAAATGAATAAAGAAAATTTGGAGCTATGTAAAAAAGAAATTAACTCTTTATTGGAAAAGTCTTTAATTAGGAAAAGTCATTCCCCTTGGAGTTGTGCAACTTTCTATGTAAATAATGCCGCCGAAAAGGAAAGAGGCATTCCTAGACTTGTTATTAATTATAAACCTTTAAATAAGGTATTGCAATGGATAAGGTATCCAATTCCTAATAAAAAGGATTTATTATCTCGATTATATAATGCTAAGATTTTCTCTAAGTTTGACTTAAACTCAGGATATTGACAGATCCAAATTGATGAGGTAGACAGGTATAAAATTGTTTTCACAGTTCCTTTTGGACATTATGAGTGGAATGTTATGCCGTTTAGACTTAAAAATGCTCCCTCTGAATTTCAGAATATAATGAATGATATTTTTTATCCTTATTATGCATTTTGCATTGTTTATATTGATGATATACTCATCTTTTCTGATTCTATTGATCATCATTTTAAACATCTAAATAAATTCATTCATATTGTTAAAAATAATGGCCTTGTACTCTCTGCTATTAAAATGAAACTCTTCCAATTAAAGGTCAGATTTTTAGGTCATTATATTGAACAAGGGAATATAGTCCCAATTGAAAGGAGTATTGAATTTGCATCCAAATTTTCGGATGAAATTAAAGAAAAAAGGCAATTACAAAGATTTTTGAGAAGTTTAAATTATTTTACTGACTTTTATCAAAATCTTGCTAAGGACACTGCTATTTTATATTCTAGACTTAAAAAAAATCCATCTCTTTGGACAGAGGATCATACAACAATCGTAAAAAAGATAAAGCTTAAAGCTAAATATTTACCATGTCTTTCTTTGATAAATCCAACTTGGATTAAAATTGTTGAGACCGATGCCTCAGATAAAGGATATGAAGGTATTCTTAAACAAAGAGATCCTAATTCCACTAAAGAATTACTAGTTCACTTTACTTCGGGAAAATGGGGATCTACTCAACTAAATTATTCAACTATTAAAAAGGAAATTTTATCCATTGTTAAATGTGTTAGTAAATTTCAAGATGATTTATTAAATCAAGAATTTCTATTAAGAATCGATTGTAGCTCTGCTAAAAATGTGCTTGAACAAGATGTCAAGAATATTGCATCTAAACATATTTTTACAAGATGGCAAGTTATCTTATCTGTTTTTGATTTTAAAATTGAATATGTTAAAGGAGAATTAAATTCTCTTCCCGATTTTCTAACTCGAAAATTTTTGCAGGGTTCTCATGAATAGAGGCCAAAATAATACCCATGGCAGAGGCCGCGGAAGGGGAAGGCTTGGTGGCAAAGCCCAGGTCAATGCTTATTATCCCCCTTTAACTGAATCCAATAAACTTAAAGCTGTTAATAATCAACTTCTTAAAGAAGGCTTTTCACATAAAAGTGAATCTTCATCACATAAAAGTGATTCATCTTCACATAAAAGTGATGATAAAGATAATGACGGTTATATTGTCATTTGATTTAAGAAATCTATTAAAGAGACGCTTATATCTAAGCCCAAGTTAAATTATACAGAGTTATACACTCTGCCTGTTTATAGTAGTATAATGACTCTTGACTATGAATATGAAAACTGGCTAACTGATTCATACTATATTGCTGGAAGGTTTATGACTTTGGATAATGCCTTTTTATACTCTGAAAATAAAGATTGAGAATATTATAAAAATATTTTAATTGAAACTGACTCTGTTAAATTCCAGAGATTCTATAATTATAATAAAGACTATAAAGATCCTCAATATAGTAAAGCCCTCATATTAAGGGTAATTCCTGCCAAAGAATGGGGTCTTAATCTCACTATCCCTAGAACACTAAGAAAAACTCCATATACGGAGTATAACTATTTTGATTATATTGATGAATGGAATAATGGTTTTTTATATGAAGCTATAAATTTAAAGCATACATGGTTATTTCAATTCACTGAAACTTGTACGGAAATTCCGAGCTGGTTTTTTGATTGGTGGGAAATTCATGGTGCTATTGACAGGATATACCCTAAAAAACTAAAGAAATTATTTGACTTGTATAAAGACAAAAGTCCGTCCTTAAGGGCAATGATATAACAACTAAGCTAATTATAAATTTCTCGTTTGAATTCTTTATTCCATGATTTGGGCGTGGACTTTGGCTTGTGATTATAATCATAACGGACATCCTAGGTTAATCAGGGAATATCAAGTTCATTTCTGGAATAATTATAATATTGACGCTAAATGTCAGACTATTGAAGAATGTCTTAAAGACATAGATAAAGAAGAAGATAAATCTTCAACTGATAAAGCTTCATCTTCTACATCAATGGTTCCCTCTACCTGTATAAATACTGGAACTAATTTAAATCCTGTGGAAGTTCTTAAAGAACTAATTAAAAAAGAAAATCTCCATTTAAACTCTGAGCAGTTTAAAGCAACAGTTATGGAGGAATTCCGTCTTCAGGTCATGTCTACCTTTGGCATAAGCAAAATAGAGAAGATGAATCTTATCAACACTCCTACAGTTGCCATAAAAGGCAAAGGGAAAGATAAACTTGAGGAAGAAAATAGGAAATCTCCTACTCCTATTAATAAAAATAATCAGTCAAATAATGGTGCTTGTTTTGTGTGTGGAAAGGCTGGCCATTTTGCAAAAGATTATTGTTTTGAAAAACAGGGTTATGTTCCTCAAGCTAATGTGACCGAGGAACCATTTGTTGTCATGATTACTGAGGTTAATTTTATTGAGAATAGTGAAGGGTGGTGGGCAGATTCTGGAGCTTCCAAGCATGTCTATCGTGATAAATCTTGGGTCAAGTCTTTCTCTCCCTTTGAAAATAATAAAACAGTGTTACTTGGTGATTCACATACTGTGAGTGTTTTGGGCATGGGAGATGTCCAACTCAAATTTAACTTAGGTTGAGTTTTGACCACAAGAGATGTTCTTCACACTCCTAAAATCAGAAAGAATTTGATTTCTAGTTATCTTTTAAATAAGGCTGGTTTCAAACAAACCATAGAATCTGATCAGTTTGTTTTGACCAAGAATGAATCATTTGTTGGGAAAGGTTATGCTTGTGATGGTATGTTTAACTTGAATATTGAAATGAATAAACCTACTTCTTCTGTTTACATTGTTTCTTGTGTGAATATGTGGCATGCTCGTCTTTGTCATGTTAATAGCAAATATTTGAAGAATATGAGTCATATAATTTTGAAAAAAGTGAATATTGTAGCATGAGAAAAATAACAAAACAACCTCATATCAAAGTAGAAAGAAATTCTGAATTATTATAATTAATACATACGAATATATATGGATTTGAAGGAATTTTGACACGTGGTGGAAAAAATATTTTTTAACTTTCATCAATGACTTTTCAAAATACATTTATGTTTATCTTATGAAAAATAAAAGTGATGCTTTGAAAGACTCACCATTTTTATTAAAGAAGTAGAAAATCATTTTGATAAAAAAAATTAAATGATTTAGAAGTGATAGAGTTAGAGAGTATGAATCACTTGGATTAATTGAACATATACAGTCTTTAGGAATAGTTCATGAAACTACACCACCATACTCTCCTCAATTTAATGGTGTAGCTGAACGTAAAAATAGAATTTTGATCAACTTAACCAATGCTATGTTAGCTAGTTCTAGTGCATCTAAAAATTTGTGGGGAGAAGTAGTTTTAACTGAAAATTATGTTATGAATAGAGTTCCTCGTAAACAAAATCTAGTTACTCCTTATGAACTATGGAGAAAAAGAAAGCCTAACTTGAATTACATTAGAGTATGGGGCTGTTTAGCTTATGTTAGAATGACTGATCCTAAAATTCCTAAATTAGGAATAAGAGCATCTAGATGTGTATTCATTGGATATGCACTAGCTAGTAAAACATATAGACTTTTAGACCTAGAGGATAATGTGGTAATTGTATCACTAGATGCTATATTGCATGAAGATAAATTCCCTTTTAAATATAAAAGTAGTGGAGGGTGATGATAATATGTTAAAGTCTAGTGATATTCCTAGTTCATCATTGGCCGAAAATATAAAAAAAAAAAGAATATGAACCTAGGAGGAGTGAGTAAGAGAAGTAGAGTAGAAAAAGATTTTGGTTCAGATTACATTTATTATAATGTTGAAGGGGATCCAACCAACTTACAAGAAGCCTTAACATCTCCTGATACAGACTTATAGAGAGAAGTTGTAAATGATGAATAAGATTCACTCATAACATACAAAACATGGAGATTGATAGATTTACTTTCTGGTTGTAAAACTATAGGTTGCAAATGGGTGTTAAAAAGAAAGCTCAAATATGATGGAACGATAGATAAGTATAAGGCGAGGTTTCGTAGCTAAAGGTTTAAAAAAAAAAGATTTAGATTTATTTGATACGTTTTCTCTTGTCTCTAGAATTACATCCATAAGATTGCTAATATCTATAGCTACTACACATAATTTAGAAATACATCAAATGGATGTAAAAACAGCTTTTTTGAATGGTAATCTAGAGGAAGAAATTTATATGGACCAAGCAGAAGGGTTTATTCAACAAGGTCATGAAAATAAAGTTTATAAATTAACTAAATCTTTATATGGCCTTAAACAAGTGCCCAAGCAATGGCACAAAAATTTTGATCAGAGTGTTTTAGCTAATGAGTTTAAGGCTAATGAGAGTGACAAATGTATATACTTAAAGTCTGAAATTGGTAAACATATTATTATTTGTTTATATGTTGATGATCTTTTGATATTTGACACTAGCTTATATGTGATTGAGACTACCGAGGCTTTACTAAATAGAAATTTTGACATGAAAGACTTGGGTCAAGCAAATGTGATTCTTGGCATGAAAATCACAAAGAGCATTGATGGAATAATGCTTGATCAATCTCATTACATAGAAATTTTTTTGAAAAATATAAATTTTTTTATTGTAAACCTGTTTGCACACCTTTTGATTCAATCATTCATTTATTTCCAACAGAAAAAGAAAATAATGTAATTAATCAAATAAAGTATGCAAGCATAATTGGTAGTCTTATATAGGTCACTAATTGTACTAGACCTGATATTGCCTATGCGGTGGGTGTACTTAGTAGATTTACTAGTAGACCTAGTATGGATCATTGGAGTGCCATATGTCGTCTAATGAGATATCTAAAAAGAACTATACATGTTGGTTTATTTTATAAGAATTATCATGTTGTGCTTGAAGGTAATTGTGATGTAGATTGGAACACCCTATCAGGTGATTCTATGTCCACTACAGGTTATGTTTTTACTTTAGGTGGTGGAGTCATATGTTGGAAATCAAAGAAGCAACAAATTATTGCAAAGTCAACAATGGAAACTGAATTGATTGTGCTAGCTTCAGCTAGAGAGGAAGCTGGATGGGTTTGTGATTTATTGTTTGATATACCTTTGTGGGTTAAACCAGTGTCACCTGTGTTAATTCATTGTGACAGCAATGTCACAATAGGTAGAGTATGTAATAAGTACTATAATGAAAAATTCAGATCAGTGAGAAGAAAGCACAGTACTGTGAGATCATATCTGAATAATGGTGCGATCAATATTGATTATATGAGATCGATTGACAATCTTGTCAATTTGTGAACAAAATCTCTAGCTAGAGAACAGATCTTGAGTACATCGAGGGGGCTTGGACTGAAACCCAAATCCGATTAAGTTATATATGAGGATACCCAACCTAGGGACTAGAGATCCCAAGAACTAGGTTAATGGGACAAACAAATCATAGAGTGACTTGGTTTGTGAAACATGTACCAATGGAATTTATATCATTGTTAAAATTTTATATTCATTATCCATACCTATGGTGTAAAGTACATGTGATCTCGTAACGGAAATTTGGAGGATAAGATCAATATCTCTTAATGAGTTTTATAGCCATTTTTTGGATGGATGTCTTAGTTACGAGAAACATCCTTGATAGACTCACCTATATGGGTGTGGAAGACGAGCCGATTCCTATGAGAATTTGGGCTAATTCTCTAGAGCACTCAAGAAACTGGGATAAAGCACAAGACCGAAAATGTGTTGGTTTTTGAAGCTTGGTTTTGGACATCTTGAATATCATGTGTGTGATATGGTTCTACATACCCTCAAGTAGTCATCGTTTAAAGGTTAAGTCCACTTTGACTCTAGTACGGGAACTTTGAAGCACTAAGTAAAGGTTTAAAGGCACTGCCACTTTTGCAATGCATGATATTCTATTTATTATCCAATTACTTATATAGTGTATCTTTTATTAAAATAAGTGGGGGATTGTTAGAATATTTTAACTAAAAGAGTGTTTTTTATGTGTAAGAACTCAATTCCACATCGACTATATATATATATACATATAGTAGTGTTATCTAGCCTGTAAATTAAAAAGAGATCTTGGGACTCTCACGTGCACAGGAGTGAGACTAGCAGAGGAGGTACGGATTTTTAAAATCTACGAACCACACTGCTAGGCCTAGTCCATGACCCACTTTTTAATATTTTAATATTTTTTAATTATTTTTTGTCATTACTTCTATATTAAAATTTCAATTGCTGAATACCAAAAACCTCCAATGGTTAGTATTCCAACAACCATATTTTTTAAGTTATTATCCAATTAAATATAAAAATAATTTCTGGGCAATATTCAAAGGTGTGTGTGAAGTTTCTGCTTCATTTGATTGTGCAGATCTGAGTAAAGCAACAGTCAATAGGCTAGATTGTTGTATCTTAGGGACAACGTGTTACTGCCTTCAGTGATTCTTTCATAAAGGGACGCGAATCATCTTAAAAGAGCGACCTACTTCACGCATCACCCTGCCATTCACTTTATTTGCATCCAATTTTTTCAGCAACATGAACTAAACATGAATTCTTTACACGATCATGTGTCAAGTATGAGTTCAGTAAATCTTAACACAATATGACCCATTGGGTACTCCCCTCAAAAGTGAATAATAGTGACTGGTTTTCAGCTAGGACACTCTAATTGAAGCCAACTCTGCTGCAAATAGGTCTGAAACAATCCAAGTTGTTGAAACATGGCCCAATCTAGGTTCGTACATGCTTGTTTAATTTGTGAAGTGAATCAAATTCGATTAGAAATTTGAGATGATTCTGTAAACAAATTGGGTCTGAACTACAGATGGTGCTGCCCAAGTAGATTGAGCATTCGGAATTTCTTTTGATCAGGCACGAACCCACTTGTAAGATTCATACGATCAACTGGTTCAATGTTGACCAAAGTTTTATACAGAAAAAAAAATGTAGACCAAAGGATGAAGATGGATTAATGGGTTAAAGAACTATTATGGGTTGGAATATGGCTGTCTTGTTAAAGCTTTTTTTGAGAATAGTTAATTATAAGGGTTTTTTGGGTGCGAGTATAATTTTTTAGACTTATTTGAGTAAAAGTGTATGAATAAATTGTTTATTCTATTAAGTACAATTTTTATAAAATTTTTTGTGTTTAGGTACAAAATTCAAATGAATTAAAATTATTTTTACCTAAACACCATTCCTTAATTTATGTAGTTATTATTTGACAGTTGTTGAGGAAACAAATATGTAAAAATTGCATATTTGTTATCATTCATTTTTGAATTTTGAATGAACAGTTTTTATGGCATATCTACAGTAAAAGTGTGTTCTCTGGAAACTCATGTACACAAAACCTCATGTTCTCTGGAAAATCATTCATTACACTCGAAACTCATGTACACAATACCTTTGTGTTCTCTGGAAAACAGAACCAGAAGAGTCCAACTTAAATGAGTCCCTTTTAAAGATGAGTAATGTTATTTAGACTGAAAAAATGAAAACGTTCACATTTGATATTTAAAATTTAAACAAGCACAAACAAACCAAAGCCCGGTTGAGTCCCAATCAAACTCAGACGGTTTGGTTTGTTCAGCAATCCCATCCATAGCTAGTGTTTTCCGCTTCGAAGTTTTAATTTGCTAAGTACATCACTACAACAATGGTTTTTTTTTTTTGATGATTGGAATGGAAGACATAGAATTAGGGGCACCCAAGCCCTACGTCGCCACCAATTCAAATGGCATTTGACAATATTCACACTTCTAAACAAAATATTAAATCAAAAACTATTTCTCAATTCAAAAAAATATAAAAAAAAATAATTATCACCCAACATGCTATTATTTTCAATTTTCACAAAAAACCAAATATAAAGTTACAAAACTAAAAAAACGATGACCACACAAGCCCTTGGGTATTACGTATCCTCTCATCGTCGGACACAACTGTCCGACTTATATGCCATTCTTTACGAATCAAGCCAATGACAATATCAAAGATCCCCTTGTTGGGGAAGGACAGCGTTTCACTTGCACTATTTTTGTTCCTACCTCATGTCATAGCTACCCCTGGCCGGCCCCATTGTAGTTGTCTTTGAATTTTCCGCAAGTATCGGCATAAACAAACAACCCAAGGTTATGATGTTATTATTATTATTTTTTTGGCTATAGGGTGTTTAGTTTTGTGTCAACTACTCGATCAAGCTCAACGGTTAGCCACCGTAACTTAAACTATGTTAGAGCATGTTCAACTGTGGCTAACCCTTAAAAAGTACGTGAAGAGATTTAATCTGAAATTTTTGCATTATCAAATATCAATTTCAACCACTGAACCATTCCTAAGAGTTCCAAGATTACTATGTTGCTTAAGACTAAGTTTTCTCCTTGGATTATGTTGCTTACACATCACAATAAAGGGATTTCATCTTCACCATCACCAATTTTTGAGTTCTACCTTCACACCCCATCACATTTTGTACATCTATTTCCGACGAGAAAAACTTATGTACCATTTGGTAACGCTGTTTTTATTTATTTTTTTTGTTTGACTTTTTGGCTAAGCAGTGCACCTTTTTTCAATTTAAAATTTGTGTTTTTTTCTTGGTTCGGATTTGTCCCATTCTTGTAAGTCTACTGGAGTACGCATGTGCTTCCACCAAAAAACATATTATGTAGAAACTAAGATGTATACTTTTCTATGATAGTAACTAGCGGTGCTCAATGTGATGCATAATATTTGTAATCTCATGAAACATTGTTATTTTTCAACTGGGAAGCAATCAAACTGAAATCTATGGAAATTCAAATGTTATCATATTTTTCTTGCTGGTTAAAAAGAAAAAATAATAATAAATAATGAACACCTTGGGATTATAATAAATAAATAGTAAAAATAATTCAAATGTAATCTCATGAGTAATGTTAAACTGATTAAAATTAGGGACTAAAAAGAGTAACCAAATGACATGGCAGTTGACATGAAAGACGGCTGACCAATTACTCTTCTTTGTTGAACACCCATATTGTGCAAATTAAGGAAATAGGTGAATTAATATTGCACAGTAATTGGTCAGCCGTCTTCCACGTCAGCTGTCATGTAATTTGATCACTTTTTTTTGTCCTTAATTTTGGTCAATGCAGTATTACTCTGGAAATATTTCAAGAGAGAAATGTGCATTAAATTCACAAGTCATTTGATGCCTTTAGCTTTTTGTGTGTGTTTTTCCAACTATCAAAGCCTACCCAGTTTTCAAAAACATGTTCAGTTTTATCTAAGTTTTTGGTTGTCTCCACACATATATTAGAAAACTAAAGGTGAACTTTTTTGTGGGTCTAGTGGTCATGTCTACCCTTTTACAAGTAAGAGGTCTTTAATTCAATACTTATTATACTTTCAAAGGATTAGTCATTTTTATTTTTCAGGAAACATGTCTTTAGATTAACTCAAGTTACGATGACTAATTCAGAGTTTGAGCAAGTAATCGACACAAAACTGAACGCCATTTAAAAAAAAAAAAAGACGCTAAAGGCCAACAACCAAGAGAGAATTTCACTATCATGAAAGATTAGATTGTTACGAGTCTTCTGGCCATTCCCAACCGTTAAATTCACATAAAATACTAGTCACAAATGGTTCACCCACCGAATCTATCTGTCTAAGTGTTATCAAATGGGCATTATAAGTACCAGCCCCGACTGAATAGCTTATCATTCTGAGTTTCGGTGTGTATTTGTATTTTTGAATTAAGGTGAGAAATAAGAGTTTCTGTAAAAGAACATGGCAAATGAAGAGCTAAAAAATATTGTGAAGAATAGCACGGCTGAGGAGCTTAGCAGAGAGCAGAGATGGTCTCTTAAGGGACTGACTGCTCTTGTCACTGGTGGTACCAAAGGCATTGGGTGAGTGACAATTTATATCTCTCTCACACAGCCTACTCTGAGTCTCTCTCTCTCTCTCTCTCTCTCTCACACACACACACACGCGCACACACACACTCTTATATATGTTTGTTATAAGTTTATCTATATATGTTTGTTACATAAGTATATTGATATTTCAAATTGGTTATTTGGTTCAGTGGGTTATTATGGAGGGTTTATTTTCGAATTTTAGGTATGCCATAGTGGAGGAACTAGCTGGGTTTGGTGCTGTTATACACACATGTTCAAGGACCCAGACAGAGCTCAATGAAAGGTTGCAAAAATGGGAAGCCAAGGGATTTAAAGTAACCGGTTCAGTGTGTGACTTGTCATCAAGACCACAGAGGGAGGAGCTGATGAGAACAGTCTCTTCTGTTTTTGGCGGCAAACTCAACATCCTTGTAAGTTTAGCCTCTCTGCTATGCAAATTCCACGCACTTCTATGCTTCTCATGGTTCTTGCTGGTCTTGAACAAAGTGCTTAAGTGCTAGGCCCAACACAACGTCGGAATTTTGCAATCTTTTTTTTGTAATGTTGTCGGGGTTTCGGGACCAAATTACAAATATCTTGAATAAATTTTTTTTTATTCACATTAAAGTTGGAGAATTCATGAGAAGAATAATATTATTTAAACTTAAAAATTTGACCTAATTAATTTGTTGATACAATAATGTGATTTCAGTCGAACAATTAAATCAACATTAAGTTTTAATGTTTGATAGGCCCCACAGTCAATTCAAAGATCATAATGAATTAAGTCAGCAAATTAGATTAGTAAATTAGATCCCAATAACATTGCTCTTCATGAGAAATCCCTCAGGAGAGTCGACAAATTTTAAACTCATAATGTTTGAATTCATTGCTTATCTCTGTCTTCACTAAGCTACCTTGAAATTAGAGGCTTATGTTTTGGAGCTAAACCATAGGATGTAAACCGCCACCCTTCTGCGGGAGTGAGGATTTAGACCGACGAGGGACATATGAATTGCCCTTAATTGCCCGACAGATTGAAATAAATTTTTCAAGACCCTCTGGAGGGTCGAGGTATTCATTTCCATGGTCCATATTTAAAATCACAGTGGATGATCCACTAAAAATAAAATTTGAAAGAAAATATATTGAATGAGATGTCATAATCACACCAATTTATTTAGAACTATGCGTTTAGACGCAACTAGATTCTAACTGACAAATATCAAAGTCACTTTGCTGACACAAACAAGAAAGAGGCCTTGTATACCCAGTCTGCTGTAGTCACATCCACTAACAACTACCTCATGTCGAAAACAACTAAACAAAATCGTCTCTAGTGATTGGTGAGATTGATAATCCCAAAGGTTTCATAATAATTAATTGAAAGAGTAAAGTGACTTGATAGCCTTATCATTATTTATTATTCTATGGGGACAATAACGGATTGGCGCCATCTCATATTAAACCCAAAAAAAAAAGAATGTGTTCAACATGAAAAAAAAAAAAGAAGAGCTAAAGAAGCATGCATGGTATGACTTGGATTGAGATCCGCTACATTACTTTTTTACACAATTTTACTCAATGATAGGTCACTCACTATGTATTCATATGAGACTCATTATTTATATGTGAACCTCTCACCTATACACGATAAGTAATCTACCATCGAGTAAAATTATGTTAAAAAATAATAAAGAGGATCTATATCCATATGACTTTTGATCTATCTTTGAAGTAAGACTCTGCAATGCTTACACTGAAAATTGTTCTAATGTTACACCTTCAGATAAACAATGCTGCAATAAGTCTACTAAAGCGAGCCACAGACCACACTGCTGAGGATTTCTCAAATGTAATGGATACCAATGTTGAGGCACCATACCACCTCTCCCAACTTGCATACCCTATGCTCAAAGCATCTGGACTTGGAAATATCATATTTATTTCCTCTATCGCTGGTGTCACGGCTTTACCCGCTATTTCAGTCTATGCAGCGTCTAAAGGTATGTTTCTCAGTTTCTGTAGTGGAAAAACTAATTGAGGCCTCGTTTAGGCAGTAGTAATCCTAGTAATGGAATACTCGAATTTTGATTACCACTGTAATTGAGATGTTTAGGAATGCAATTGAATTACTGTCATCAAAACCAGGCCAAAAAGTCATTACTCATAGAGATTTCAAACGTTTGCCGCTCCATTATGTTCTCAGGTGCAATCAATCAACTTACAAAGAACTTGGCTTGTGAATGGGCAAAGGACAACATTCGTATCAACACTGTTGCACCAGGGGGTGTCCGAACCACCATTATCAAACCAGTACTATTTCTCACACATTAAACCCTCTTGTCTAATAAACCCATTACTAAATATGGATAATTTTTTTAATGTTTAATTTTTTACCTTTTAACGAGTAAACGCATAGTACTGAATGATCAGTTGATGATTTTATCTTCCCCAGGAGGATGTTGAAGAATCCATAGCGAAGATGCTCGCGCTGGTGATGGCTCGAGTTCCCCTTCGTCCCATTGCTGAACCTAATGAGATTTCAGGACTTGTGGCATTCCTTTGCCTTCCAGTTGCTTCATACATTACTGGGCAGGTTATTGTTGTTGATGGTGGATATACAGCAGGTGGTTACTAGCAATTCATACCCTCCCTCATTCTCCCACCTTCAAGGCAATTCCTTCAAGTTTTTCTGTAGCCCACTGTACTACAGGGCAGCATTCACAATTTATTAAATAAGGCTCATGTAAGAATGCAAAAACTTAAGAAGCTTTTATTGAATTATTATGCTGTTTCGAGTTATTTTTGGTACGAATGAATAGATTTATGCTTTCCGGCGGGTTATGGGTAAGCTAATGAAGAAGAAAAATAGTAAAGCTGATTCTCTGTAAAGAAAATGTGCAACCAAGAGAAAAGACAATCAAGTGCACGAAACTCACGTCATTGAGACAAAACGGAGAAATATAATATTAGATGACAAGTAAAATATATGGTTCTGTTTAGTTTGCATCTCCAAAAACTATAGGACCTGTTTGGCTTACGTCTCAGAAAATAATATTCGAAAACTATTTTTAAAGAATAATTCTGAAAATTGATTTTGGTATTTTTTTTTAAGAAAATTGTGAAAAAGTACACCATTTTCTATTTGTTTGTGTTAAAGTACCTTAATATAAAATATATGTGTATAAGTACATTTGTGTGTAAATGTTTGGTGATGAGATACACTTTTACTAAATTGTAATTTTTTTCTTATGAAATTGGCATTTTTCTTTATTAATGAGAGACAAATATGACAGTAATATTAGGGATTTAGTTTCTTAATTTTATGCTATATCATTTTTGAATTTTAAATTACCTCTTCCTCTGTCATTGAACAAACGCCATTCAAACATCCATTTGTATGTTAGTCGGTTGTGAGTTAAGTACGTATTTCAATGAAGGGATTTTCTCCTTCTCCATTCCATAACAATGGTTTGAACATCTTCCAGTTCGTTGCAATAGAAGAAGTGCATCAGGTATGTCGTCCACACAGTTGTATAATTGAAAAAAAAAAAATTTGTAATGAGTAATATATGTTCCAAATTATTTTTCCAGAGAATTTTGATGGAGGATACGATTATTTTGTTATGTCGTTTTGGGAATAAGTCATCAGTTATCCGAGTTTCAAGGTCTTCAATGTTTGAGAATGTGTTAACTCGAGTGTGTGATACACTGGAGTTGTTGCAAGATTTTCCAGTACGGTTGTCATATTCACTTCCTGAACTCCCAAATTGTATTTTGAAGAATGATGAAGACCTTAAAAATATGTTTGAAATGTTATATTCTCTTAACGTCAATCATGTTTCTATGAGGATAAATGTCAATGATGATGACTCAAATGGGGATGCTCGTAATGATTTAATTAAAGATGTGAATAATTAGGATAATGATTTTGATTCGAATGATGATTTGCTACCTCGTTATAGTCAACATAGCGAGAAAGTTTTGTTAACATTTGGGTGGATTTATGAAATTAAACATGTAGGACATAAATTTGAAGGGGGTGTGCTGCAGTTTCATATTGCTCGTTGCAAATTCTCGATTGCGTGCGATTTTAAATTCAACTACGTTAAGAATTGTAAATATAGGGTTGTGGTTGAGTGTGCGGCAAAATATTCCACGGGTTGTGAGTGCAAGCATTCAAAAGGTGAATGATTTTTTCTACACACGGAAACTTCACAATGAACACACATGTGATGAAACACTACGTACAACAGATAACAAGAGGATGAGTTCTAATTTAATTGCAGATTTAATTGTTAATCATGTACGAGAAAAAAATGCTACTCGTCCCACTATAGTTGTTAGTCAATTTCTATTGGATTATGGTCTTACAATTTCAAACGATTGAGCATGGATGGGAGTTGAGAAAGCGAGAGGGAAGCTCTTTGGGAATCACTCGTTGTTGTACTAGCAAATACATTGGTATGTTGATGCTGCAATTACAAACAATCATAGTTGTAAAATCCGGGTAAATTTGATCTTTTTATTAAAAAAAGCCAAAACGATAATTTATTGCAATAGTACGGGTTGAAAATTCAAATTTTTCTAGAACTTCGATAACAAAAACGGACCTCACTGTTGGATTCATCTCGCAAAATCTAGCTACCATGTCAATTTTTGTCGAATTCTGAGATAGTCAAATTTTTCGCTCTTTATGAGATGACCGGGTGTCAAGTGATCTCATAAACGAATTAGGGAATAAAATTTTGAAAAGTAGATAGTAATTTAAAGCTAGTTCATATAAAAATATTTTAAACTTAAACCAGAACGAAATTAAATCGATTCGGGTCAAAATTGGACCCAAAAAAGGAGAACTTGTGGCGCAATAAGGACCAAGCATTTTAAGGGTATAAACAGGAGAGAAAAATCATATTTCTCCCCATTTACCATCGAATTACCAAAAATTAAAAGAAGAGAGGGAAAGTCAATGTTTTCTCCACCTTCTCTCTATGATCTACGGAGTTTCGCTGATCGAATCAACAGGAGCCAATAATAAAAGTTGTTCTGCTCATCGAGGGCTACACAACCATACCAAAAAGCACGGAATTGGATGAAGTTCCAAAAACAGGCTTGGAGAAATCAAGGGCTTTAGGCATCTGATTCTTAGAGCTATCTAACATTGTTTTACGCTTCAAGAGGTATTATTTTCTCCCTAATTAAGTTTATTTCTAACCTAGGGTGATTATATGGAATGAATAAGGTGTTAGACGTATATAACTCTTGCCTATTGTTGTAAATTTGATGAAATGAGTATTAGAAATGGACAAAATCAATTCTAGCATGAATTGATATTTAGAAATTGTTAGCTTGTAATTTCTTGAAAAATTGTGTTATGTGGGCATGCTATGTATTTATATTATACTTTGGAGAATTAAGTGTGTTATTGCATGAGATTATGTGACAACATACTTGAAAATTGTTGTTGGATAAAATATTGATATATGTTTGGTGATGTATTGACATTGTAATGAATTATGACGATTATATGCTTGTGATATAATTGGTCATGGGATATGTTGAAATGGTTTATATGGCATTCATAACATAATGAACATGACTATAGTTTTGCAACTGTACATTACATTGCATATACACGGAGGCATCGCATTCATGGGTATGAGGCATGAATGTGTGTGTGTGTGTGCATGGTTTTCATCAAACACTACACTTAGTGAATGATGGGTGGGCTCGGGAAAGTTGGATCGAAGATTCGACTGAGTCGCATGGTTTACATTGAAAATTGGGTCGGGGTTAGACTATCCCTCGGGTTCAAGACCTGGTTCTTTCAGATTCGCACTCTATTGGTATCGAGTCCATAAAGTGTTTCAGCGTATGCGGGACCATTGATGGAAGTCCATAAATTTCATGTTGGTTGAGTGACCGTTGGTGGAAGTCCATAAATGCCCACCCTAAGAAAGATCCAAAAATTTATTGGTCATTAGATGTGATATATCAATGGCTAGGGCTTGTAATGCCTGGAATTGCACGCATGACATATGCATGTGTTGAGGGAGCCGGTGAAAGCTCAGGTTGATGTGCATGAGTGAGTCTCACCTCATTTCATGGTATGACATGGTGATTCCTATCATTGAATTACATAATGTTGATTGGAATGTTTGTTGCTTGTTGAATTTTGCATGTGAATATTTCATATGCATCTAGCTTGGGGAGTAACCTCTTTAAGAGATACTCTATTGAGCGTAGCTCACCCTTTATAGGAAAATATTTCAGGTGCAGGGTACACATCGGTGGAAGGCTCTCATTCGGGGCCTCAAGGATGAAGAAAAGCTGAATAATGTCTTTATTTTGTGCTTTTGTAAAATCATTATGAAAATTTAGTTTTGGCATGTGATTATATATAAATGGTTGTAATGGAACTCATATGAACTATTGTGAATGTAAATTTCATGATATATGAGTTTGGAATGGAGTTGTACATGTTTGGAATGGATTGAAAATTGAAAACGAATGAAACGGGCAAAATTGGGCACACCCACCGGTAGGACTTTTAGCTCTTCTACCGCTAGATGTGGTCTAGTAGGCATTATTTACCGGTAGAACGTCATTTTTCATTGGTAGAACTTTTCTAATAGGGTTCTCCTATCGGAAGAACGTCACTGTTCCTACCAGTAGAAGAATTCCAATAGGATCTTTCTATCGGTAGAACATGGACTTCTTCTACCGATAGGTTTTCTCAGATTTTCTAAAAACAAAGGTCCAGTATATAACTTTTACCAGTAAGACTTGGATCACTTCTACCGATAAGTTTTTCTAAAACTTCAAATTTTTGAAATTTTTACTAAGCTCTTGGACATTGTTTTCTCTTGCTCAAAGATGTTCTATGGGATATAAATGATGATAAAATAATGTGTAAAGGACCATGGATGTGTGGGTTATGATTCTAGTTAAGGGGATGATATTGACGTGATGTCGGGTGGTGCGACAATCACAACTACTTCTGTGGGTCGATGGGTGATCAACGGTTGACAAAGGACCCCCGATTTTAGGGGCGCCACAGCTTGGTATCAGAACCTAGGTATACGATTTACTTAAGGCTTGAGGAGCATGGGTTTAGACCATTGCATCCATTGTGCATTACATGTTATGTGCTATGTGTTATGCGAATTATATGCATAGTAAAATGTATATGAAAAAAGAGATACTAGGGTTAGAGAACATAACCTTGGGGGTCGAAAAATAAAAGAACGGGACGGTTCAGGGTATAAACGTTTACTGGTGGTGATACATGCTCTATTAGTAAGACAAGGAGAGGAATCTCAATGTTTCCACTTTGATCCCTTCTTTGGGATACTAAGTTTAGTGCTCTATTTGACTTGTGTGTAGATGACAAATAAAGGGAGAGGAAATCGGAACGGTCGAGGAGGTGGGCGGAACAACAATCAATCGTCATTGACCTTTAACCAATAAGCCTTTATGGAGGCTATAAGTACGATGGCGGCAACCTTTGCACAAGCTAACGAAAATATGGGTCAAGAAGGCTCAAGTAACCTCCAAAAGTTCAAGGCACACAATCCTCCAACTTTCACAAGATATGGAGTTCAGTTTCAATGCCACTAATATTAAGCTAGCTGCATTTCAACTAGAAGGAGAAGCCCATTTGTGGTGGAATTGGGCAAAGGCCTCTAGGGAATTAGATGTAATGACATAGAGAGAGCTTCAGGAGCTTTTCATGGGCAAGTATTTCCCTTCGGTTATTCGACAAGCGAATGCCAGGGAGTTCTTGGATTTAAAGTAGGGGAGCATGATCATGATGGAATACATGGCTAAGTTCATCAAGTTAGCCCATTTTGTCGATGACTATATGGCCATAGACTTGGCTAAAGTGAGGAGGTTTGAGGATGGCTTAAAGTTGTCCATCTGGGGAGAAATTATGGGCCACCGCCTACAGGATTTGGAGGACTCGATGGTCGAGACAGCTATGACCATTGAGAGAGAGGTAGATGACGAGATGAACAACCGGGAGGCAGGTGCTAAGGACAAGAAGAAGGAGAGTCAATTTTTTCTTCTAATTTGGGGAAGAATCAAAGAACTTCCACTCTGCAAGATATCAGGGACAGGGCCGCGACTATCAAGGTCAAGGTCGATCTTGCCAAGGCGGGGAAAACTTTAGGACCACCTATTAGGGAAGTTAGAGGACTTGTTACTTTTATCACCTAGGGTCATGTGAAGTGGGATTGTCCTCAGAGGTAAGGATCCCAGGGTTATGGGATACCTCAGTCCCAGTCATCAGTAGGACAGTCACAGACTCACTTCATTCCTCCCTATCCCACCACGGGCCAGAGAAGTCAGTATTAGTTTCAGGGTGCTACTTAAGCCCTTACTACTTCACAAGCGGGGACTTCGCAATCAAACCTGATGGGCTAGAGCATGGGCCGAGGCCGAGGGAAGGGCATGCAGACCGGGACTTCGGTGACTCAGGGGCGAGTATATGCCATCACACCTCAGACTGAGCCAGTGGATCACTCAATTATTCAGGGTACATTTTTACTCTCTCGCTTATGAACAAGAGTATTATTTGACTATAGTGCATCACATTCATTCATTTTTGTATCATGTATAAGAGACTTGGGCTTAAAGGTTGAGATCTTGGAAGAGCCCTTGCATGTGAGTTCACCCCTAGAAGTTAGCGTATGTGTTGATCAGATATGTTGGAGTTTTGAGCTAGAGATCTCAGAGATTCTAATCACCGTGGACCTTAGGGTCATAGACATGTCAGAGTTTGATGTCATCCTTGGGATGGATTGGTTAGCGGCACACTGAGTCGTCATTGATTGTGATCGAAAGAGGGTCACTCCTTATACACTAGGGGGTGTTTGTTTTAAGTTTTAGGAGAAAAATATGATGTTTTACCCCAGGTAGTATTTGATTCTCGTTGGCCCGGGCAGTTGATGGGTTGGCTTGCGAGCCTTACCCTATAGGACAAAGTGAGACAAGAGTTAGGTCTACCTCGGGTGGTTTATGACAAACTACCGAGATTACCTCCATATTGAGATGTAGACTTCACCATAGAATTGCACCTTGACATATCTCTATTTCTATGACTCTGCATAGAATGACACCTACTGAGTTACAAGACTTGAAGGTCCAATTGCAAGAATTGTTGGACAAGGGCTTAATTAGACTGAGTACCTCACCTTGGGACATTTCGATATTGTTTGTCAAGAAGAATGATAAGATCTTACATCTATGCATAGACTATCAACAGTTGACTCGGGCAATTATCAAGAATAAGTACCATTTGCTAATGATTGATGATTTGCTTGATCAGCTGAGAGGGGTGCGGGTCTATTCCAAGATATATCTTCGCACAAGTTACCATCAGTTGAGGATTAGAGAGGTAGATATCCCTAAAATAGCATTTAGGATGCGGTATGAGTATTTCGAGTTCACAGTGATGCCATTTGAATTGACGAATGCCCCGACAACATTCATGACCCTTATGTACAGGGTGTTCCAACCCTACCTAGATCAATTTTTTGTGGTATTTGTTGACGAAATCTTGATCTACTCCAAGTTCGAGGAGGAGCATGAGGGTCATTTGAGGGTTATTCTCTAGACCTTGAGAGACCATCAGTTGTACACCAAGTTCAGCAAATGTGAATTTTGGCTAATAAAGGTAAGATTTTTGGGACATGTGGTGTTGGCTTTCTGGTGTATCCATGGACCTAGAGAAGGTTGAGGCAGTTATGAGTTGGGAGAGGTCAAAGTCAGTCTTCAAGATATGTAGTTTCTTCAGATTGGCGGGGTATTCTAGAAGGTTCTTTGAGGGCTTCTCTCGACTAGCTGCACCTAAGAATAGATTGACCGGGAAGGAGGTCAAGTTTCAGTGAGATGACTTATGTGAGAAGACATTCCAAGAGTTAAAGAAGAAGCTTACTTGAGATTCTATTCTGATAGTTCTAGAGAGAGGACAGAGGTACACTGTGTATTGTGATGCCTCCAAGGATGGACTCGGGTGTGTGTTGATGCAGTCCGAGAGGGTTATAGCTTATGGTTCTTGGCAGTTAAAGAGTCACGAACAAAATTACCCCATGCATGACGCGGAGTTGGTGGCCGTTGTCTTTACCTTGAAGGCTTGACGTCACTATTTATATGGTGAGCAGTTTGAGGTATTTTTGGACCACAAGAGTCTGAAGTACATCTTTACTCCGTGAGACCTCAACATAACGTAAACGCAGTTGGATTGAGTATTTAGAGGACTACCACTTCATTTTGCATTACCATTCCAGTAAAGCAAACGTGGTGACTAATGCACTCAGCTAAAAGTCACGGAAAATCTTGACTAGTGTGGCTTTTCAGAAGCGGCAGATGCTCGAGACTATGGGACAGTTCGGGCTACATTACAAGAGTTAAGCTCGGGGCATTATGGGGAGCTTGGTGGCTACGCCTTCCCTACTAAGCAAGGTGATCGAGTACCAAGGGTTGTACATTGAGATATTGTCCATCAAGGATCAGATACAGTTAGGTACCTGTGACGAGGGTTGGGTCATTCACGTGGATAGTAGTCATTGGTTCAGGGGAAAGGTTGTGATTTCTAGTTTACGGATCTGAGAAAGGAGATCCTTAGGGAGTTCCATTGCTCCCTTTTTGTTGTGCATCCAGGTGGCTTGAAAATGTACCATAATCTTCGTCGTCAAAGTACTACTGGAGTGGGGATAGAGAGGCACACTAGAGAAATTCTAGAGGTTGTATATACAAGAGATTTTTTGGTTACATGGGGTGCCCATATCCATAGTATCAGATCGGGATCCTAGGTTTTCGACTCATTTCTCAGTTGATGATGAGTACAAATTTTCATCCTCTAACAAACGGTTAGTCAAAGAAGATCATCCAAATTTTAAAGGACATGCTATGGGCATGCGTCCTTGATCTCAGGGGTAGTTGGGAAGAGTACTTACCCTTAGTGAAATTCGCCTATAACAACAATTATCAGTCAAGCATAGAGATGACACCCTATGAGGCACTATATGGGAGACCTTGTCATTCTCCAATTTGTTGGACGGAGATTGGAGAGAGACCCTCTATAGGTCTAGACTTGATTAGAGACACCTCAGAAAAGGTAGATTTGTTATGAAAATGTCTTCTCACTGCTCAGAGCTGACAGAAGAGTTACATTGACAGATAGTGACGACTTATGGTGTTTGAGGTTGGAGATCACGTCTTCTTGAAGATGTTACCTAAGAGGGAAGTGGTCAGATTCAGAAAGTGGAGGAAGTTGTCACCGAGGTATATCAAGCCCTTCGAGGTACTCAAGAGGTTTGGTATAGTCGCCTACTGATTGGCGTTACCACCAAATGTATCAGGTGTTCACACAATGTTCTATGTCTCGATACTCCAAAAGTATACTCCATATCCAACACATGTGGTGGATTGGGGTGAGCTGATTGTTGATGTGGATGGAACCTTTGAGAAGGGACTAGTGCGTATCATGGATAGTTGAGAGCAGGTTTTGCGAGGCAAGACTGTGAAACTAGTGAAAGACTTGTGGCAGCACTGAGGTATAAAGGAGGGGACATGGGAGCGTGACGACATTATACGTACCAGTTATCCGTTTTCGTTCGAGGATGAAAATACATTCTTATAGTCATTTAGTATTATATGATTGCTACATATGCATGTGGTTGAATGTTTATGTGTGTAAATTTCGAGGATGAAATTCTTTTAAGGGCGAACGAATGTAAAACTCAGGTAAATTTGAACATTTTATAAAAAAGGATAAAACGGTAATTTGTCACTATAGTACAGGTTGAAAATCCAATTTTTTATAGAATTCAGATGACGAAACGGACCTTGCTGTTGGATTTGTCTCGCAAAATCTAGCTACTATGTCAATTTTCGTCAAATTCTGATATAGTCAAGTTTTTCACAATTTACAAGGTAATTGGGTGTCGAATGACCTCATAAATGAACTCGGGAATAAAATTTCAAAAAGTGCATAGTAATTTAAAGATAGTTCATATAAAAATATTTTGAACTTGAATCAAGACGAAATTTAATCGATTTGGGTCAAAACTGGACCCGAAATAGGAGAACATGTGGCAGAATGAGAACCAAAGATTTAAAGTGTATAAATAGGGGATAAAAATCAGATTTCTCCCCATTTATCATCAAATTTCCAAAAATCAAAAGAAGAGAGGGAAAGTCAAGATTTTCTTCACCTTCTTTCTACGATCTACGAAATTTTGCTGGTCAAATCAACACGAACCAAGAACAAAAATTGTTCTCCTCGTCGAGGGTTACGCAACCATACAAAAAAAGTATGGATTTGGATAAATTTTCAAAAAAAGGCTTGGAGAAATCAAGGACTTTAGGCGTAATTTGTGATTCTTGGAGCTTCCTAACATCGTTTTACGCTTCAAGAGGTAGAATTTTCTCTCCAATTAAGTTTATTTCCAACCTAAGGTAATTATATGGAATGAGTAGGGTGTTAGATGTATACAACACTTGCCTATTAGTGTAAATTTGATGAAATGAGTATTGAAAATGGATAAAATCAATTCTAGTATGAATTGGTATTTAGAAATTTCTAGCTTGTAATTTCTTGAAAAATTGTGTTATGTGGGCATGCTATATGTTTATATTATATCTTGGAGAATTAAGTGTGTTATTTGCATGAGATTATGTGATAATATGCTTGGGAATTAAATTTGATAAAATACAAAAAAAAATAAAATCTTACCATTGATTGAACTACATTGCCAGAGCTTTGCTGGAGCAGACGAACCCATTGACTGATGTTAATGGCTTTAAACTTCATCGTATGTTGGCTGTATAGTGAGCAAGGAGAAAAAGACATTGCAGACTATAATAAGAACCTAAAAGGTGTAGTGGGGGAATGGGATAGTGAGATTTGCTAAAGGAACTTGCTAGAGTCTTTAATGAGTTAGGAGTGCATTGGGATCAAAATCTAAAAGAACCTTTTCACCAGAGAAGAACCCTTTCGCCGAAGAAGACCTAGATCTGAAAACCTAGATTTGAAAATCATATCTAAACCCTGCTGGAGAGCTCTTAGTCGTCGAAGAAGATGATCTCATCTGAGCTCTCCCTTAGTCGTCAGAGCTCTCTAGTTGCTGGAGAGACGAAGATGTCTGGTTTCGCTGAAGTGGAGAGAGAGAGAAAGTCGGGGATGGAAAGACGGGCAAAAAAAAAACTTTTATACTATGAAATGTTTTGTTGCTAAGGAGGTTTGAAGGGGAGACCTCATTAAAGAGTTTAGGGTTGTTGTCCTTGTTTTCTTTGTTTTCTATTTTGCTTGAAAACTCAGAAAATATCTAAATGTTGTTCTCTAGTTTTGTTCACAATTCCCACTATTTTTTGTTTTCGGAAACAGTTTCTAGGAGAAAAGATGTTTGGCCAGCTGTTTTTTTTTTTTTAAATTGAAAACAAAAGTAGGTAGATTAGAGAACAAGTTAGGAATTTTTGTGTTTTTTAAATTTTGGAATGGTCAATTTAAAAAAACACATAAAACAGTCCTAACTTGTTCTCTATTTTCATTATTTTTTAAAATGACCTTTCTAGAATTTAAAAAACTCCACCACCACCACAATTCTTTTTTCATTATTTTTGGGTTATTGTTAAAACAAGTTTTACTATTTTTATTCTGTAGAACTGTTTTTAGAATTATATAACTAAACAAGTTCTACGGCACAAAAAAAAAAACACCAAAACAATGTTTATATGACACGAATTCTTGCTCAAATGATCCCATTTTTCATCTAGGTCCAATGAACACCTGATTTATGTTCAAAAAAACTGTCCAAAACATTAGCACTAACTTAAAGAAAATAGTCATTCTATCACAACCTTCACTTCAACCCAATCAATTGAACCATTCTGAATTGGCTATAAAAACATGATGAATCTGCAGCCCCC
>CAUOFW020009070.1:0-14023 GCA_963454935.2 Ilex paraguariensis
TTTTTTGTCTCTTTTTCTTTTAGTTGTTCCCACAGACTTTTCTTTCTTTTGAATAGTAGTCACCATCATCTTTTCTTTTTCTCTTGCTTTTCCATATCATGTTGATTTATAAGAGGGTGCAAGAAAATTAGATAGCATAGGTATTTCAAATATATTTTCTGGTGGCTCGGTTATCATAAGGGTTAAAAAAAATCACACATTAAAGGCGCAATCACGGCTAACTAGGGATACAATTTTGTAAACGAAATAGCTTAGGCTCAAAATTAAATCAAAGATGGCCTAAGATCCTTTCTCAAGCATGTGCAGATGTATGTGTTGTATGAATATATTCTTTGTGGAATATGTCAATAGATTACTTTATTTGCGTCAATCAATAACAATTTTAATGAGATTATTCAAGAATATATAGTGAAAAACCTTACCTGAGTAAATGTTGATTGTCTCTCAAAAGCATCGCAAGGTTCAAAAACTTACCATGACATTCTTCGTTATCTCCACTGGTTATGTCAAGTTTTTCAAAGAATGTCGGTTATATATCAATTCTATTTTCGAGTCTGGTCATCTTGTACCTTAAGAATAACGAAAACCAATATACATTTGACATTTAAGCATAGAGAAACTATCATTTTTCAAAGACATGTGGTTTTTAAGTCTGGTTTGTTAGGTGAGGTGTCAAATTTATCATGTGCTTTAGTCACTTTTAGTAATCAATCTCAATATTAACATATGTTCTTAGCAATTAACAATGTAATGCTAAATTTAAACAAATGCATTTAAAAAGATAAATGTGATAAAAAACTGATTCATTCATTTCACAAAATATTATAGTTTAGCAGAACAAAGATTCAAATCATCCAACAAAAGAAGCAACACATTCACAACCATCCACTCTCAAGGACAGAAATCTCTGTCACACTCGTCTCCCTAGTTCCTCTACCTCCACCCCTCAATAGGCTGAGAATCTCCTCCTACTGTCGGAGAATCTCATCTTCCTTGGCCTCGATGCCAAGCATGATCTCTCGAAGTGACCGTCGGGTGTTGGTGTTGGTACTTGCCTTAGTTTGTGCCTCCTCATGAGCTCTCTTAGCCTCTCTCTCCTCCTCCTCATACAAAACATCCTGCACCTTATCAGTGCCTTGGGCTGGTGGCTCGTTCTGTCTCACTGCTAGGCCATCATTCTGACCTTGGCTCCTTTGGAAGGATGCCTTGTTCAGTGGCCTCATCGGCTTCTGCACTCCTATCTCTGGCCTCACTCTAACTCCATAGTCCGAGCATATCTCCATCACAAGGGTGCCAAAGGGGAGTGAATTTCTCTTCACGTTACAACCCTTTCATCATCTCCGTCAAGATTAAGGATGGGAGATCTATGCTTTGGCCCCTCCCTATTGCGTATAGCAATCGGGCCATCTTTGGGAAGATCTCATTCTTGCGTCTAATTGGGGCAAAGTTCGAGATGACAATTAAGTTGAGCATTTTGTATTTTTCGGTCAACTCTCCTTGGCGAAAGAACCTTCGTCCTCTCCAAGTAAAGGTAGCCAAGCCCCGTCAAATCCACACCCACAACGCCTATGCCCACATTCTTCCTCGGGGGATAGTTCGACTTGGGTACTCATGGTACCTCTTGCCTCATCTCCCAGATATAATCCTTATCTATATCAATGTGGGCGCCCCTCACATACGTCTTTATCGCCCCATTGACAATTTCAGCGTTGGAGGAAAACTCCCGCACCAATTCTTTCATCGACTTTGCACCGTTGTTCAAATACCAACTCCACCCTCTCGCCTCCATATTGGCATAAATTCTCAAATCCATAAAGTCCGACAACACAACCATTCGCTCACAAACAATATCTTGATTTGAAAGTAATTTTCATACCTATCCGCTTTGAGGGCATTGGGGAAGCGGGTTCTATCGTATCTTCAGACAGTAGTTGGCCTCCCCTCTCGTTCCCTAATCACCTCTTCTACAAAATTGGGCTCTTGAGTGGTTGTCTTGTGCCTAGCGGGTATTTTCATCCTTGGAGCCATGATTCTTGATTTTGGGGGTTTGTGGGCTTGAAAAGTTTGGATTTTTTTGTGAAAAAAGGGGAAGAATGAGGTGGGAATGTGTTTGGGATGCTTGATTTTGGGTGAAAATTGGAAATGGCTGAGGTTTTGAGGGTAGGGAAGTGAAGGGTCACTAGTGGTTTTGGGGGTTTTTTGAGGATTTTGGGTGATTTTGAAATGAAGAAGATGAAACAGGTATGTATAGGCTGGGAGCCAATGTTTGAATGTCACTGACGTTTGAACGTGTGTACAAGGATTTTAAAAAGATGGTTCGAACGTTGCACTGGCATTCGAACGTGGAGAGCTCCAAGTACTTTTGATGTTCTGTTAGAGGACACAGTACTGCGAGCTCCTGGTGTTCAAATGTGGGTTTGGCATTCGAACATTCAGTCCTAGTTCAAACGTTATCTAGATGTGCGAACGTGGAGAGCTTCCAGTACTTTTCACTTCTTGCAAAGGCCAAAGTATTGTGAGCATCCAAAGTTCGAACGTTAACTGGCGTTCGAACGCCAAATCAAAAATCTCATTATTATGCAAATTTAAATACACACATTAAAAGAAGTTCATTCACACAACTTAAACTTGAAAAAGTCATGGAGTCTCAGGATAAGTCCCTATCCACGCTTAAGGTTGGTATTCTAGGACATTCCTTACTCAGCCCACCTTTAATTTCAACAAAAAAAAGATTTTGTACATTTAACAAAAAATATTTACACTTTTTACAAAAATTTTGGACCTTTGGCTTTCACCCCAAAAATACAGTTTTCCACAATTTTTTCAAAAAGCAATCTAATCTGAATCTTCTTTTGTCTCCATGTCATTTGAACAATCGGTGACTCCCAAAAACACAGTTTTCCACAATTTAGTCAAAAACAATCTAATCTGAGTCTTCCTCTGTCTCCATTTGAACAATCAATGACTCTTTTAATTTTTTGTCGCACAAAATGGGTAAGCAAAGTACTAGAATAACATGGCGTGACAGGATAATCTTTATTCTTCCCATTCACTATCCAATATAATCGATCAAGTGCGCGACCAGAAATTGGTTCAAAACACTGATTATATTCTTTCATGTGAAAGATCCGACCACAATGTTTACAGGCACCAAGTCTTTTGGCATGACGACGTTTAGCAAAAGTTCTTCTGCTACATAGTGGTTTTGTTTGTTGTTCTCGAATTTCGATTTTTCTTACTAATCTTGTTTTTCTCATTATCATAGAATGCACATCATGTGGAAAAGGGCGTAAAATTCCTATACTGAACCAAAAAAGTTTATCATCCATGCTTGCAAAGCTTTAAGACACTCTATCTGGTTCTTTAATGTCTGCTAGTCACAAAGACGATTGAAGCTGCTTTAAATATATGATCATTACTATAAAGACTATAAAAATGCAAAATACAAGGCAGAATACACAATACGATCAAGAAAAAAAAATTAAAGGCAGAAAATATGAATTGTAGTTCTCACCCCCCAACCTAAACTCAACATTGTCCCCAATATTTCGAATTTACCAGTATACGCAAAGTGGAGTTAGGTTTGAAACTAGAGATTTGTTCATTTGCCTATTCCTACAAACAAAATACACAAATTATTCATCTTATGAAGATCTAGGTTTCGCCTAGGATGGAAATCCTTGTGTGTGAGTGTGAACAAAAAGAGGACACCCATGAGCAATTACAAAATTAAAATGCAAAACATGAAACAAAGGATTGTGTCAGTGGAGTGTGTAGCCATGGAGTTGCAAGGGGTGGGTCGTTTTACAGAGAATAGAGAAGAAGAAGAAGAAGAAGAAGAAGAAGAAAGAAGAATAGCGGTGGATGGGGAAAAAGGGGTTGGAGGCCTTATAAAGGTGTCCTTTAGGGTTAGTTTGGGTTGGATTTTTACTGACCCAATCCTTTTTTGTGTCAGCAGGCGCGAATCTCAGAGGAATATTCTGGATCCATTGAAAAAATGGTTTCCACATCTTTAACAAAGTCTTCCAAAAATGGTTTCAAACGTTGACCATTGATAGTAAAAATATTACCATTTGATGGATTTTTCAATTCCACTGCTCCATATCCAAACACTTGTTTGACAATATAAGGCTCAATCCATCTAGATCTCAACTTACCAGGAAACAGACAGAGCCTTGAATTGAATAAGAGGATTTTTTGTGAAGGGGTCAAGGTTTTTCTCAATATATTTTTATCATGAAAAACCTTCATCATTTCCTTTGCAATTTTCACATTTTCATATGCCTCATTTATCAATTCCTCTAACTCATTAATTTGAAGTTTTCTTAAGAGTCCAGTCTTATCTAGGTCAAAGTTTATTGTTTTAATGGCCTAGTATGCTCTGTGTTCCAATTTCATAGGTGGGTGACAGGGCTTGCCATAGACTAATCTATCTACCCAAAATTGTTTTAAAAGTAATGCGATATGCCCAGAGTGCATCAGTTAGTCTTAACGACCAATCTTTGTGGTATGGGTTTACCATTTTTTCTAAAATCAGTTTGATCTCTCGATTAGCTAATTCGGCATGTCCACTAGTCTATGAGTGATAAGGGGATATAATTTTATGAGAAATCAAGTACTTTTTCATTAAATTCCAAAAAAGGACGATTACAAAAATGAGCACCCCCATCACTTATAATGGATTTAGGAATTCCAAACCTAGACAAAATGTTTTCTTTTAAAATCTTGATCATTGTTTGGTGATCATTATTTGGGCATGGAATTGCTTCACCTATTTGGACACATAATCAACTGCCACTAAAATATATAAATAGTCGAAGGAAGGGAGAATTGTTCTCATAAAATCGATGGCCCAATAGTCAAAAATTTAAATTACTAGAATTGGGTTTAAGGGCATCATGTTTCTTTTAGAAATGCTTCCCAACCTTTGGCATCTATCACATGTTAGACAAAAAACATGGACATCTTTAAAACGTGTGGGCTAATAAAATGCACACTGCTAGATTTTCGCAGCGGATTTTTTTAGATGAAAAATGGCCACCACATGCTTCAGAATGACAAAAAGATATTACCTATCTACTCTCATGCTCGGGGATGCAACGCCTTATGATTTGATCCTTACGGTACTTAAACACATATAGATCCTACCAAAACAAATTACAAACCTCCATCATAAATTTCTTCTTATCCATCAATGTAAAGGAACGATGAAACATACCAGTAGCAAAGAAGTTAGCAATATCAGCATTCTATGGTATTTCCATGACTATAAACAGTTGTTCATCAGGGAAATTTTCATTGATTGGCAAGCCATCCTCATGAAATTAATACATTAACCTGGATAGATAATCTGTCACCACATTCTCAACATCTTTCTTGTCTTTAATGATCAGATTAAACTCTTGTAATAAGAGTATCCATCTTAAGAGCCTTGGCTTGACATCTTTCTTTGTAAGCAAGAATTTTAATGTTGCATGGTTACTGAACACAATAACAGATGAACCAACAAGATAAGAACGAAATTTCTCCACAGCAAAACCTACAATAAGCAATTCTGTTTCAGTTATGGAATAATTCATTTGAGCATCATTCAAAGTTTTGCTTGCATAGTAAATCATATAGGGTTTCTTATCCTTTCTTTGTCCCAACACAACTCCTACATCATAATCACTTGCATCACACATTAATTCAAACAGCAGTGTCCAATCAGGAGGTTGCATTATTGAGGCAGAAATTGACATACCTTTAAGCTCATCAAAAGCTTTCTAGCATGCTTCACTCCACACAAAAGATACATCCTGACTTAGAAGATGACACATGCATTTAGATATGGTATTAAAGTCTTTTATGAATCTCTTATAGAATCCTGCATGTCCTAAAAATGATAGGCCATCTTTAACTGTCTTGGGAGCAAGCAAAGTTTCAATCATATCTATTTTTTCCTTGTCAACTTTCATGCCTTCAGACGACACGATGTGACCTAGGACAATGCCTTGTGTTACTATAAAATGACATTTCTCCCAATTGAGCACTAGAGTGGCTTCGTTACATCTTATCAACACTTTCTCTAGATTTTTCAAACACAAATCAAACAAATCACCATATACAGAAAAATCATCCATGAACACTTCCAAAAATTTCTCAACCATATCACTAAACAAACTCAACATGTACCTTTGGAATGTTGCAGGAGCGTTACAAAGTCCAAAAGGTATTTTTTTTAATGCAAAGGTTCCAAATGGGCATGTGAATGTTATTTTCTCCTAGTCATCTAGTGCTATCTTAATTTGATTATACCCAGAATACCCATCTAAGGAACAGTAGAATGCATTTTCTGCAATTCTTTCTAAGACTTGATCAAGAAAGGGAAGAGGAAAATGGTCTTTCCTAGTTACCAAATTGAGTTTTTGATAGTCTATGCACATTCACCATTTTGTGACGGCTCTAGTTAGTACCATTTCATTATCATCATTTCTAACCATTGTGACCCTAGACTTCCAGGGCATAATCTAGGTTGGGTTAACCCATTTACTATCAAAGATGAGAAAGATTATTCCAGCATCCAATAGTTTGAGCACCTCAGTCCTTACAACCTCCTTCATATGAAGGTTTAACCGCCGCTGGATTTTACGAGAGAGTTTTGAATCATCCTCAAGGTATATAACATGATTACAGATTAACGGGCATATACCTTTCATGTAACACCCCGCATTTTCTTTTATATATGTATATATATATATAGTAAATAATTGTTGTAAAAATGGGGATATGTGTAGTGATGTGTGTTTGAATTTGGTAGAATGAAAAAGGGATGAACAGTGCACTGGCTGTAACATCAAGCTCAATTTCGACCTTGATGCAGTTCATATCTCTCAAAACTTAAAACATGAAATTTGTAGAGCTCTCTCTTAGGATTCCATATCACCTTGCATCATCTCAATCGGAACTAGGAGGAAGGAGTTATGTCCATATTACGAAGTAGTGTCTACACTGTCCAAAAATCTGTCCGGCAGACTACCTTTCGCTAATTTCATCATAACTCTTTATTGGAAAGTCCGAATTGTGCACCGTTATTTTTGTTAGAACCCTAACTCGTATATCTTTCCAACCATATAGGTTACACCTCCTAGAAATACCTGAGTCAAATCAGTTTATTCTATGAAATTGACCAAAAATCTGCACTATGGTGCTCCTTGGATAGTAAAGGGTTGTGCTTTCTTATTAGACCTTGAAGGTGTAAAACCCCATATGTTTACATTAATATATTAATGTACTTGTTTAGTGATTCTTCTATATGTAATGACTTAAGAATAAATCATATATATATTAAAATCGTAAGGATATCACCTATAGTAGTTCGAAGGAATAAAATAGAAATTTTAATGTTCCAAGTGTGAATTTATTTTAGTTTTGAAATAAATCATAAAAGCAATGTTTTTAGGTTAAAATAACATTAAAAATGAATCCGGAACGTCGAAAAACCTTAGGGTAGTCGTATGGATCAAATTGGAGATTTCTAGTGGCAAAACTGTAATTTTAGAAAAAAACTCAAAATTCAGCCATGAACAGTGATTTGTCACGGACTGCTGTGTTTAAAACACAGAATCCAACCAATTTCTTCCATTTTTTCTCACATCTCTCACCCCCAAACCCCTTAGCACCCTTGGGGAAGATAGAGGAAAGGAGGAAAGGGAGAAAGGAGGTCATTAGAGCTTGGGTTGTTGGTTTGAAACTTTGATTCAAGGTAGGGGATTTCTTCTCTTTCTCTTACATTGAGACTAGGGCTATGTATACATATAGGTTTTTTTTTTTTTGATCTAAATCTTAGATGTATGTTAGGAAACCTTTGATTCTTGATGTCTATGCAAATATTATCATGTTCTAAACAATGTTATGGTTGGGTAACTACTTTCTCTTGTTTTTGCTCTCAACCCTAACTTTTGATAAATATGGATTTTTCTCTCTATAGTCACTCAATCTTGGCTTTGAAAACTTTAGTGGTTTGTGTTGAGTAATAAATGATGTTGTGGTGATCTCTTGTATTTTCCTAATTGTTTATTGAAATTGCCTCATAATGGATTTGTGGATCTTTGGAAATTTGCTTGTAAATTGGAGATTTATGGAATCCTTGGTTATGTGTGACGATTGTTGGGATGATGTGATCTTGTACGGTTGTTGGAATGAACATGGATGAGAGGTTCCTTGTAAGGATGCTCATTCCATCTCAAGAGGTTCCTTGTAAGGATGCTTGAGAAACCAAATCTTGAGGGTGAGAGGTTCCTTGTAAGGATGCCCACACCAAAAAGAGGACAGTATGTGATTTTCTCAAGAGGTTCCTTGTAAGGATGCTTGAGAAACCAAATCTTGAGGGTGAGAGGTTCCTTGTAAGGATGCTCCCGTTAGAGAGGATAATATGATATCATGTGTGGGAAATGATTTATATTTTGGCAATGGATGTTTATTAGCACTTGGTTGAAATTGCTCCTTTCTATTACTATTGTTACTTAAACTTGAGATTCGCTGAAAAATGCACCCGTTTCATTTCAAATTATGTATCTATGCTATGTTGAAAAATGAGACCGACCCTTTTATATATTTTTATAAACCTTGTATGAGTTGAGAGGATTTTGCTACAAAGCTTCGTGCTCACCCCCTACAAATAACATTTTCAGATTTCACACTTGAGGAGGAGTTAGGAGCCGAGGAGCCCGCCCATTGGGAGATTCCGCTTGAAGGGAATGTGGATCCCGAGGTGGACGCTTAGAGCGACACTTTTATTTTGTTCTAGACTATATTATACTTAGAATATCCTTTTGAAGTCTAGTTCTTTTTTTTTTTGTTATTTTCGCTGCGTTATATTATTACATTGTGGAGATGTAAAGGCCAAGATTGGACCTATTCTTTTGGGATGATAGTGTGGATATGACATATGATGAATGAAAGTTTATTTTATGATGGATAAATAGACCCGATGTGGTCAATAGTTATGCATATGTGGACCTGGTGTGGTCAATTGTAATATAATTGTACAGGTTGTGTTTTGGGTAAAGCTCCCCGTACAAAGGAGACTCTGCCCAAATTTTGTTAAAATATGAATGGTTGATGAATGAACTTTCGTCGTGATGAATTTACGTAATGCTCTCATGGGGTGAATAGTTTTTAGAATGTAATGTCACCCAAGGGGGTTTTTGGGGCGTTACATTTCAAATCAAAAATGATCCACCCAATGGTGCTTTTATGGCGTCCAAGTGACTGCAATCAGCTTAGACTTTTGTAACTCTGCAAGCTTAGATGAATTTATTACCACTAGGTATGTCTTTTCCTCAACTAAGAATGCATATTTTAGGTCAGATGGGAGAGGTTTCAGTTTAGGCTTTGGTGGATTGACACTTGATAAAAGTGGCTTTGTACCATTTGATTAAAGTTCTTCAAATTTGGGTACCCGTGTCTCAACAGCATGAGTGGGGAAATTTTGTGGATTTTGATCTATAAACCCCACCCTTTTATCTTTAGATATGTATGTAGGTTTATGTAGAAAGTTATTATTTCTTTTAGAAATGTTTATATGGAAATTCGAGGAAATAGTAGTTAAAACTTAGTTTTAAATTGCAAATATATGAAATCGTTGTAATAGAACTTGTACCAACTAGGTTTGATGTACAATAGCATGTTGAATAAGCTTAGGTTGGATTTGGAAGGGTTTGGAATGAGTTTGAAATGAAAAATAGAGGAAATAGGCAAATTTGGACAGGACCTACCGGTAGTATACTGTCCAGTGGATCTGAACTATCGGTAGCCCAACAGGTAGTAAGTTGCGAGTGGATACAAACTACCAGTAGCTCAATAAGTAGTAAATGTCCAGTACTTATGAACAACCGGTAGCTCAACAGGTAGCAGATTGCTAGTGTATCCGAACTACCAGTAGCTCTATACAAACTACCAGTAGATAGTTAAAAAGTCGGGATTTTTATGTTTTAAAATCCCATTTTCACTACATTTACTCCCATTCTTTCACACCACTCTCACTCCACACCTCTTAGAACCCTTATAGAAAGACTTAGAGAGGAAGAAAGAAGGGGAGAACAAGAGTTCTAAATGGGATTAAAGATCAAACCTAGCTTCTCCAAGAACATCAAGGTAGGGGTTTTCTTCCATTCTTGTCCATTGATACTATGGCTAATATATGTGTAGGTTTTGACTCCTAATCTTATGTATTTGTTATGGGTTCTTTGTTTCTTGGTCTTCTTGAAATTATTACCATGCATTAAATAAAGTTAGGGTTGAATACCCATGAAATCTCTTTTTCTTGATTTAAAACCCTAGTTTCAAGAGTGATAGATTTTCCTTTTTATTCTTCCTTGGTTCTTGATTTCAAAACCTTAGTGCTTTGTGTTGAGTAATAAAATGATATTGATGATGATCTCTTGCATTTTCTTCAATGTTCTATTGAAATGATAGATGTGAAAATTTGGGGATTGTTGAAATTACTTGTACTCTTGGAAATACGCATGGAATTGGGGGTTTTGGAAATTGCTTGTTATTGATGGAATGTTGGTATTGTATCTCTTGTGTGGTTGTTTGGATAAACATGGGCTACGATTGACCAGGTATCAGGGAGTGGGTAGACGCCTTCTTACTCCGTGTGGGTTAGAACTTTTTCTACCACTCGTAATGGGGTTAGTGCCTTGCGAGGACTAAACCATTATCGCTTACGGGTTATCATGAAAAAAAAGGGGCTAATATTCTACTCTTTGTTTAGATACGTCACTACCATGGTGTTGGCATACGCCCTTCCTAAAGGTCGGACATCCTTGCGAGGATTTGTGTGGATTGTACGTGGGCCATGATATTTTTGATGGTATCTATTAGAGGTCTTACTTCATACCAGAGATATGAATATAGTGGTGGGTTATTGTTCATTATACCAGAAATTATTTCTACAAGAATCTTGGGAAGTATGGGATTTCGCAAGAACTTGGGAGAAATGGTTTATGGTGGAATGGATTATTAGTTGTATATCGTAGTGGTGGGTTATTGTTCATTGTACCAGAAATGGTTTCTACAAGAATCTTGGAAAGTATGGGATTCCGCAAGAATTTGGGAGAAATAATTTATGGTGGAATGAGTTACTAGTTGTATATTGGTTTCATTTATGCGTTAAATTACTGTTGTTACTTAAACTTGAGATATGTTTAAATGTCCATGTTTTATTTCAAAATTCATATATGCTATTTGTGAAAGGTGACCGACCGTTTTTATATGTTTTTCTAAACCTTGTTCGAGTTTAAGAGGATGTTTTCTACAGAGCTTAGTGCTCACCCCCTACAAATAAATATTTCTCAGATTATATCCAAGAGGAGGATCTTGGAGGCGATGAGCAGGTACTTAGGAGACTTCGACAGAAGGGAACATGGATTTCGAGGTGGACGCCTAGTGCGACTTTATCTTTTTGTTATAGACTCGATAATTCATTTTGAAACATTGTGAAGTCTAGCTTTCGTTTGTTATTCTGTTGGACTATAACAGTTAAATTTTTGAGATGTAAGCGCCATAGTGTGCATATTCTTTTGGATAATGTTATAAATTTTATGAATGATGAATGGAATCTTATTTATTTATGGATCATATTAGTTGCTCTCATGATCTGAATGGTTTCAAATTGTAATGTCTTCCAAGGTGATTTTTGGGGCATTACAAAGTTGGTATCAGAGTTTAGGCTTGAGGTCTTACATGGGAGCTGTAGGTTATGGATTACCCCTAAAGATGAGGATTAGGTGGAGTGAAATTAGTGTTTAAAATTTTGTATAAGTATTATGCTTAGGATTTAGGTGATAGTTAAGACGTCTTTTACGTTAAGAAAAACTAAGTGGTACATTGATGTGCAGGATGGAAGGTGGACGTGGACATGGATGGGGATGTGGTGGCCAAGCAAACCAACACCACCACCTCCCAATACCATGGATGTCATTTATCAATGCATAAGGGAGCTAACCACTTTGGCACAACACCAGAATAGAATCTACAACTAGCAATGACAAAACTTAGTGAGGGGAGGTCCGATTTGGATTGGGGCTAGCAGCAGTGGGGTTACACAAAGGGCAGCTCCGTACTGTTGACCTGACCAAGCTCTAGGGAAGAGGAATCAAGTAGTACGCGGAGCTGGGGTCACTTGGAATAGAACAAACACTAACCCCCACCAATGCTTTGCATGTGTAGGTTATGGGCACTTTAAACATAGATGTCCATCATTTCCATCAAAGACCAAACCAGTTGTAGGATAGGTCAATACACATAAACCACCCCTACCAAAGGCACTACATCAGGGACCATTATAAGCTATAACCCCCGATGGTACTAATTAGGGAAGAGTTTCTACTATGACACAATTGGAGGAAGGCATTTCCCGTGCAGTTGTGGAAGGTACTATTTTTCTCTATAATTCTTGAACCCGTATTTTATTTGATCCTGGCACTACTCCTTCCTTCCTACGCACCACATATACTATTAATTTGGGGTTAGAATTTGAGAATCCAGAACATGCCTGGAGTATTGACATGCCTACGGGAGAACGGTTGGAAGTCAAGGAGATGTGATAACCCAATTTGGATATGTGGAGGTAAGGTCAACTTAGATGTTTTTAAGATGGAAAATTTTTTAATGATAAAGTTATGGAAAGGTATTTGTGTTATTCAAAAGTTATAGAAATTGAAGAGATATGGTGAAGTAACCTCGAATGGGGTATTGATTGAATTTAGTTTGGAAGTATTAATGGACTAGAAGGATCATAAGTTGGATAATCGTTGAGGATGATATACTTAGGTGACCTTATTTTGTGGTGGGATTTTAGTTTACTACACTTAGACTCTTTAAAGTATTAGCAATTAAGAATCTCTTGGTTGAGTGTGGAGTTAATAGTTGACTTGTATTTACAAATTGTGATTGAAAAATTTGAGGTTGAGTTATGGAAACGAACTTATAGACATGCAAAAAGGAAACCAAATAAGCTTTACTAAGTTATTGTAGTTACCTTTGACCCTATATATTATAGGATTAAAGATTATAGATGTTTGAAAGCTCGAGGTCATATATAACAGACAATTACTGGAATAAGGATGATATCTAAAGTTTGATATGAATCTCTATTATTCCGTGGGATCTTTTAACGTTATTAGATATAATGGATGTTGGGAGAATAAAGAGTTCTTTTCTTGTCTCTTTAGTACATTATTAAGATAGGTTTGATTAATTATACTTGAGTATTGTTGGTATGGGTATGGAAGGTTCTAACTTGACAATTAGTAGGGATAATTGGAAAGATGTAATTTGGGGAATCAATGATGATACCTATGCAGATTGGCTTTGACATGGATGTAGAAACCTTATGTAATTTTTGGAATAAATGACTATGGTTATCCTAGTAATTAGCAGATCATTATTATTTTGGGAATTATGAATATGATTAAGACTGTGATGACCAATGTAGGAAAAATTGAGGAACATTGGTTTAATCATTGGGAGCCTTGTTGTAGTTTTGATTATATCATAAGAAGCTTGGTGATAGGGAATTGAAAGATATTTTGGGATCCTTGATAGTCTATCTCCATATTTTGGTATATTACAAGATATATATTGTAATGGATTGTATCATAAGGATTTGAAAGTATAAGTATCATGAAAGAGTTGTAATGTTAATGAAAGCCACTAAAAATTGATTACATGGTTATTAGTTCTACCTCAAGTTTAGAGATTGAGAATGAATACTTGGGAGATAGAAAATAATTTGCCTTAATCAATTTGATGAACATGTAGAGTTATTAAGGGTGATCTAAAAGTATTAATATGGATACAAATGAGTTATGAAGGGGATAGTAAGGCTTATTGAGTTGAGCTCAAGATTGAGGACTAAAAGCAAATATGTTGGGGATATAACTTGACACTTAGCCTAGTTATAATAGTATGGTTCAATTACGAAAACCCCCCTTTGAATGGATTTGGATGGATCGTTAGTGTACACATTTTGGAA
>CAUOFW020009071.1:0-14008 GCA_963454935.2 Ilex paraguariensis
TCCCATTGATAATTGTCTTGTTGAAGGCCTCTGCCTGCCCGTTGGCTTGAGGGTAGGTAGGGGTGGAGTAGAAATTACGGATCCCGAGTTGCTCACAGAAAGACTTGAAGCGTCCGCCAGTGAATTGAGTCCCGTTATCCGACACCAGTGCCTGGAATCCCAAACCTGATGATTATGTTCTCCCAGACGAACTTTTTGGCATCTATGTCGCGGATATGAGTCAACGGCTCCGCCTCTACCCACTTGGTGAAGTAATCTGTGGCCACAATGAGGAACTTCCTATTTCCCGGAGCCTTAGGCAGGGGTCCAACCAAATCGAGCCCCCACTGGGCGAATGGCCAAGGGCTGGTCAGGGGGTGTAAGTCCCCTGCGGGTTGCCTGATTGCAGGGGAGAACTTCTGACACTGGTCGCATTTTTGGACGTATGCGCGCGCATCCCTTTGCATTTGCGGCCACCAATATCCCTGAGACATGATGCGGTGTGCCATTGATCGCCCCCCAGAGTGCCCCCCGCATATTCCTTCATGTACCTCATAGAGAAGGTCTTGTACTTGGTCTTCTTGGACGCATAGCAAGTAAGGCCCCGAGAAAGACCTCCGATACAGCTTCTGATCCGGAGAGACCCAAAATCTTGGAGCTTTGAGTTTTATCTTCCTTGCTTCCTTTGAACACTCCGGGAGATCTCCTGTTGTTAGGAACCTGACAAAGGGATCAATCCAACTGGGCGGCTTGTGTGCGTCCTGGATGACCATCGCCTCGGGAGCATGGTCTATGCAGGATGTGGGAAGGTATTCAATGGTGATCCTGCGCGACTGGGAGGAGTCCACCGCCGAGGCTAGACAGGCCAGGGCGTCGGCATGTGTGTTCTTGTCTCGGGATACTTGTTTGATTTCAATCCGGCCGAACCTTCGGATTACAGTCGTCGCCTGGTGATGGTAGGCCTTCATCCTGGGGTCCCTCGTTTCAAACTCTCCGTTGACTTGATTGACCACTAGCATAGAATCACAATGCACGATTAAATCGGTAACTCCAGTCGCCTCAGCTAACCGAAGTCCTGAGATGAGGGCCTCGTATTCAGCTTCATTATTCGAAGCCTTGAATCCCAGCCGAACGGCCTGCTCCGCAATAATCCCATCTGGAGAGGTCAGCAAGATACCGATTCCGGACCCCTTACTATTTGACGAACCGTCCACACACAAAAGCCAGAGCGATCCTTCACAATTCGTTGGAGACGCTAAGTCGGGAGGAGGCGGTCCTTCTGGAACGGGATGCTCCCCCGAAAACTCAGCTATGAAGTCTGCCAATATTTGACCTTTTATCGCAGTTCGGGGTTTGAAATGAATGTCGTGCTCCCCCAACTCTACTGCCCACTTGGAAATCCTTCCGGAGAGTTCCGCTTTCCTCAAGATTACTTTCAAGGGCTGATCGGTAAGGACAGTGATTGGGTGCGCCTGGAAATAATGCCGCAGTTTCCTTGCAGTGGTGACCAGGATAGAGCCAGTTTCTCTAGGGGTAGATATCTTGTCTCTGCGTCCAGGAGCGCCTTGCTTATATAGTAAATCGGCTTCTGGCGGTGCTCATGCTCACGGATAAGTACCCCGCTTACCGCAAACTCAGATACTGTCAGGTACAAGAACAACATCTCCCCTGGATGGGGACGGACAAGGTTGGAAGAGTCCTTAGGTATTCTTTGATTCCAGCCAGGGCGTCCTCGCACCCCTGGCTCCACATATTCTTCCCAGCACTCTTGATTGCTCCGAAAAAGGGTTTGCATTTGTCCGAGGAGCGTGAGACGAAACGGTTAAGTGCAGCCAGCATCCCTGTGAGTTTCTGGACTTCTCGGACAGTGCGGGGGCTCCGGATGTCCAGGATCGCTTGAATCTGATCTGGGTTGGCTTCGATTCCCCGTTGACTAACCAGGTATCCGAGGAATTTACCTGATTCCACTCCAAAAATGCATTTTGCCGCATTCAGCTTCAGCCCATACTCTCTGAGGGTGGAGAAGGTATCCGCCAAATCTGTTAGATGATCACAACTCCGTTTGCTCTTTACCAGCATATCATCTATGTAGACCTCCATGGTGTTGCCGATCTGCTTTTTGAACATCCGATTCATCAGTCTTTGGTATGTTGCCCCAGCGTTTTTTAGTCCAAACGGCATCACTTTGTAACAGTAAACTCCCTTCGGAGTGATAAACGCCGTCTTTTCCTGATCCGGAGGATAGAGAGGGATCTGATGATATCCTGCTCGGGCATCCAGGAAGTCCATTCGTTCATATCCGGCTGTGGCATCTACCAGCTGGTCCACCTTTGGCAGGGGGTAGTCATCCTTGGGACATGCCTTGTTCAGATCTGTAAAGTCTACGCAGACACGCCATTTCCCCCCTTTCTTCTTTGCGCACACCGTATTAGATAGCCATTCTGGGAATTGTATCTCTCGAATGGCGTCGGCCTTCAGGAGTTTGTCGATTTCCTCGTTGACCGCGCTGGTGTGATGCGGGGCCATGCGTCGTGGCCTCTGTTTGACTGGCTTGTGCGACGGGTCAACATGCAGCCTGTGTGTGATTATCTCGGGGTCTACCCCCGTCATTTCCATCTCGTTCCACGCGAACACGTCTGTATTTTCCCTTAGGAACTCGATCATCTCCTCTTGTTCGGCTGTGGGCATCGAGGTTCCAACTAGGAAATACCTCTCTTCTTCTCCTTCTATCAAGGGCACCTTCCGGAGGTCTTCTACTGACCGCTCAGTTGGGTCTATCCGGGGGTCATCCATTCCTGGACGCCCGGACTGTAATTGCTATTTTTCCATAATCTCTTCCGGTGCTCGCCCTTCTCCTGGCTGAACGCCCCGGCTCGAACGGCTGAATAAAAATAATTTTTCGCGGACGCTTGGTCCCCCCGGATCTCCATGATACCTTCTGGCGTGGCGAATTTTAATTTCTGGTGGAAAGTGGAGTGCACCGCTCCCAACGCATGCAGCCATGTTCGCCCCATAATCACGTTGTAGGGAGAGTCCGTATCGATCACGACAAACTCGGTGTCGATGACAAAGGGACCTGTGACAACTGGCAATGTGATTTTCCCCACGGGCAGGGCGAACGAGCTGTTGAACCCGATGAGGGGTGTCCTGACTTTGGTGAGGTCTTTGGAGCCAAGACCCATCCGTTTCAAAGTTTCGAAGTACATCACCTCCGAGGAGCTTCCAGAGTCTATCAAAATCCTTTTGACATCGAATTTCCCTATCCTCAGGGTCAAGACAAGGGCGTCGTTATGGGGAGTCACTACGCCTGTCAAATCCGCGTCGGAGAATGTAATGCCAAGCTCACCCGTCCTGGCCCTTTTACTTGGTGGCCCTACATCAACCTCGGCTACCTTCCTGTAAAAGCTACCCTCTTGAGGTCGGACTCGAGTTCCTTGGACGTGGGGCGATCCAGGGGACATATATGGATGACATCTATGATGTTGTCCGGCTCCTCGGTCGGGGCAAGGGCTCGTCTCTCTTCTGGCCTGGGCTCTATGTACTCTTTCAAATATCCGTCTCGGACCAAGCTTTCCAAGAACGATTTGAACACCCTGCAGCTTTCGGTGCGATGCCCGAAATCCCGGTGATAGGAACACCTAACCTTTTGATCACGGGTGGAGGGGTCGCTCTGCATCCTGGGCGGCCATTTGAAGAACGGCTCGTGCTTGATTTTATGGAGCAGCTTGAAGATGGGTTCCTTGAACACAGTGTGAATTCCTTTGGACGGACCCCCTGGAGGGGGTAGCAATCCCTTTCGGGGAATATCTTTCCGCTCCTTCTCTTTTCTTTTAGATTGGAGGGCTCGGCCTTTGCTGCTTCCCATCTCGTCCTCAACCCTCGAGTATTTGTTTATCCGGGCCATTAGTTCCCCCATATCCGAGGGAGTCTTCTTGGTCAGGGATCGGTACAGGTCCGTGTCCCTTGCCAAGCCGAGCCGGAAAGATGCTGCTGTCATGACCTCCGAGCAGCCTTCTACCTCATTAACCTCTTCCCAGTATCGGATGGCGTACTGGCGAAGAGTCTCGGATTCCCTCCGTCTGAGGGTCAGCAATGATCCAATGTCTTTGGGGCGCTTACTCCCCGTAATGAATCGAGCCAGGAACTGCTTAGTCAATTCCTTCCAGGACCCAATACTGTTGGGGGGAAGCGCCTCGAACCACTTCATCGAAGAGTCTCCCAAGCTCATAGGAAACACTCGACAGAGAAACCGTTGGTCCGAATGATAGAGGGACATCATCTGCTTGTATTGCCTGACATGGGCTTCGGGATCGGACCGCCCGTCATAAGTTTTGAACCGCGGCACGACAAACTTTCTTGAAACCTCCATCTCACTGATCTCCCTCGTAAAGGGTGTTTGTATGACTTCGTCCTCGGCCTCATCCTGGACAGCCTTACCCTTTCTCCTGGAGTCTAACCGGGCTCTGAGATCAATTTCTTCCCTGACGGGATGCCTTCTGAAGTCCTTGAGTTCGTCGGTAAGCCCCTCATCTCCTGGGCGTCGTGTGGATTGGGTTGAGTCCTCCTCGGATTCATCTCCCTTCCTCCGTCTGGACAAACCTCGCCAGAGGTCGTCCAGGGCCAATGGCCTTGCTTTCCTTGAATGGTTGTCATGATGATGCTCGCCGGCTCTGGGTCGCTTTGGGGCCCTAGAGCTTTCTGCTTTGTTGTTTAGGTGGTTTCTTAGATCCTTCGTTTTTGCCTCCCGGGCGGGAAACCCACGAGAAAGGAATGAATCCCTCGATCCTTCGCCAGAGGCGGCAAACTCGTTGAGCCGGCTTAGGACGTTTACATTGTCCTTTTCCAGCTGACGTAATCTATCGCCAAACTTTTCTTCAATCACCTCCGCCAGCTGACGAGCCAAGGGGGCTGATCCCCCTGACCTGATTCCCATACTGGTTTGAGGGGTAACCCCTCTTGACCGAGTAGAGGCACTTTTATTCGTATTGGTGTGATCCCTTCCTCCGTGATGACAGGGAGCTTGTAACTCGAGACTCCTTTGGTGGGGTCCTTTCCCTTTCTGTCGAGTGTTCACTATGGTCACTATTCTTTATAGAGAAAAAAACTAGGAAAACTAGTCGTTTTCCACAGACGGCGCCAGATTGTGCGTGCAAGATCCTGCACAATATAAAAAATGAGAACAGATCTCTCCCTTGGTGAACTCGAGTGAACCGATTGAGCAACCAAACACGCTGCTTGGAACAGCCTGCGAGGTCCGATAGTAGCCTGGAACGGCAATGGGAGACCCTGGGAACGGAAGAACGATCCAGTAAGGCTGAAAGAGGTTCCTGGAACAAAGAAGAACAAGTTAGAAGGGCGCCGGAGTGTTTTTCGGTGTATCCCCTCCGACGATCTAGTCAGTCTTCGAGAGAGAGAGAGAGAGAGAGAGAGAGAGAGGAAAAACACTGAGTGTGTATTGTAGTAAAGAGTCTTTTGTTGCATACTCGTCTTGCCTTTTGCAAGGAGTATTTATACCTCAAAATCTCATGATTGCTGTCAGTGTAGTCAGTAGGTGATCATTAGGTACAGGCAGTGTGCGCACTGATTCTGATGAGGAATGTCTTCTCTTCTTAATTGGTCGGGGTCCCGAGCAATCAATGCTGGGTCATCGGGATGCCGACGGTACAATGTACTCCTCTCGGGGAGGATGCAATAAATGCTCTGTATTAGGAGCATTTATTGCCTTTCATCTTCGAGCCTTACCGCATTGAATGCGGTCTCATCAAGGGAATGGTGTAATTAATAGTTTGCTTTCCCAAGTAGCGTGTCAGCAACGACATGCGGTTTCTCTGTCTTCGATGTGATATCATATGCCACGCGTCCATCCCTTATTGGCTGTGACCCCTGCATTCCAGTACGTTCTGACACTAATAGTGTAAGACGAGGTCATGATGAATAGCCTAGACTAGACTAGGCTAATGACCTGTACGTCAATAGCTTATCGTGGAGTAGAGGAAGCGTCCAGGACGGGGTACATCTCGGCACTGAGGAAAGGCTCATCTCGGAACCGAGGGAGGTATGCCGACCGAGGTACCATATCAGACCGAGACCACGTGTCGGTTGTAAAACATACTGAATGCTTGATCCTATATGACGGATACCTCGGGGGCGAGGTTCTTTGTGCGCCGATGGTGCTTGATCTTAGTAACAGTATTTTGGTAATACCGAAGACACGTGTCTTCATTATGGAGCATTTCAGAAAAGTCCCATCAGCTAGCTAGCAGCTTTGGGGTTCAGCATAAGCATGTGCATGATTAGATCATTTCGCTTTCGTGAGGGGCATGTGACATGTGAACAAGTACTGGTGTTAGCCTACTAGATTTGGAACCCTCCCTACCAAACCTTATGGTTGGTAAAGCTCCCGAACAGTTGGTGTAAACCAAGCAAGCAAGCAAAAGGAAAACAGAATCAGTATCTGATTGGGGCTCTGGTTCCACAATTCAAGGGATAAGGACTAGGTTCACACGAGCAGAAGATAACTAGGTTATCATGAATAACTTAAAAGGTGGTCATGAGCAACCAATAAGGAAATTATCTGTTTTTAATATGCATATTATAAACATGTGATTGAAAAAATCGACTAATGAGAAAGAAAACCAAAAGAGGTTCAATCATAGATTTAGGAAGATATAGTCAAAATAGATGTGCTACTCTATTTCAACGAGAAGTGGGAACACACTCTTATAAAAATATCGGATGAACTTAAAGTGTCAAAATACTAAAAAAAACTCCTGCTACGCCCAGGTAAAGTCCAAAATCTCTCTCTCTCTCTCTCTCTCTCTCTCTCTCTCTCTCTCATTCACACACCCATAGCCAAAAGACAGCATAATAAAAAAGCAAGAATCTTAATTATAGGGTAGAGTATAGGGATAAAATTCTGGTAGCAGCTGCAGATGAAGGGACATGTGTATCGAAGTCCACAAAGCCCACTTTATTGCAGTCACTTTGATTCTCCATCAGAAATTATTTCGAACTTCAGGTTTGAAGACACATACACAATTGCTTATACATGGAATAAAGCAAGTGTAGAAAGCATATATGCAAAAGGGTTCTTTACTCTTAGTCATTGTTTTCGGCCAACACAAACGATTTCCATCTTTCTATGGTGCTGCTGAATATAATGTTTGTCCAATCTTTGACTCCAACTACAAACTGTTACTCCTTGTCCATATCATATTATTAATTATATGTAGTTATCGATAAGTTCTGTATTTTAATTTTTTCTATATGTTACGATGCTATATATATACACGCTTCATCAATATAAGACCTTTTCGTTCCAAGTTTTAAACACTACTGATTACTCCCTCTCTATCACTCTTGTTTTGGCATGTTACCATCACTTGCCATTCTCATGTGATCATGCTTATAGAAATTGTTTCATTTTGATTGTTAATGTGGCTGATCATGTAAGCCAATAGGGTAAATTATCATAGTGGATTCTGGCAAGTATACAACAAGGGTCAAAGATGCTTTACGACCGCCTGGGAAAAAAGAAAAAGTTTGAGCAAATCGAAAAAAACCAAAGTATCTTGCAATATAAAATGCCGGTTTGAATCTTTGTAAGTCTGTAATCAATGCTACTTGTGCGTGCAAAATCCTGCACAATATAAAAAACGAGAACATATCTCTCCCTTGGTAAACTCGAGTGAGCCGGTTGAGTGACCAAACACGCTGCTTGGAATAGCCTGCGAAGTCCGGTGGTAACCTAGAACGGCAATGGGAGACCCTGAGAACGGAAGAACGATCCAGTAAGACTGAAAGAGGTTCCTGGAACAAAGAAGAACAAGTTAGAAGGGCGCCGGAGTATTTTTCGGCATATCCCCTCCGACGATCTAGTCAGTCTTTTAGAAAGAGAGAGGAAGGAGAAAAACCTTGAGTGAGTATTGTAGTAAAGAGTTTTTTGTTGCATACCCGTCTCGCCTTTTGCAAGGAATATTTATACCTCAAAAGCTCATGATTGCTATCAGTGTAGTCAGTAGATGATCATTAGGTACAGGCAGTGTGTGCACTGATTCTGATGAGGAATGTCTTCTCTTCTTAACTGCTCGGGATCCCGAGCAATCAATGCTGGGTCATCGGGACGCCGACGGTACAATGTACTCCTCTCGGGGAGGATGCAATAAATGCTCTGTATTAGGAGCATTTATTGCCTTTCATTTCCGAGCCTTACCGCATTGAATGCGGTCTCATCAAGGGAATTGTGTAATTAATAGTTTGCTTTCCCAAGTCGCGTGTCAGCAACGACATGCAGTTTCTCTGTCTTCGATGTGATATCATATGCCACGCGTCCATCCCTCATTGGCTGTGGCCCCTGCATTCCAGTACGTTCTGACACTAATCGTGTAAGACGAGGTCATGATGATTAGCCTAGGCTAATGACCTGTACGTCAATAGCTTATCCTGGAGTAGAGGAGGCGTCTAGGATGATACACCTCGGCACCGAGGAGAGGCTGATCTCGAAACTGAGGGAGGGATACCGACCGAGGTACCATATCAGACCGAGGCCACGTGTCGGTTATAAAACATACTGAATGCATGATCCTATATGACGAGTACCTCGGGGGCGAGGACCTTTGTGCGCCGATGGTGCTTGATCTTAGCAACAGTGTTTTAGTAAACACCGAGGACACGTGTCTTCATCATAGGGTATTTCAGAAAAGTCCCATCAACTGTCCCCCAGCCTTCGATCTTCTGACACCGAGGACACGCGTCGTAAAGAGACGAAGGGTTTCCCAACTACCACCAGTGCTTCATCATTGCCTCGAGCCGCTTTCCCCGGCTTGGGATGTCGTGCGCATTAAATGCGCCGTTTCGTTTTTCGCGCCCAATGATGAAAATTGCCTCTATATAAAGGGGGCTCCTCTTCCGTTTTCCTTGTTTTGCCATTCCGAACTTCCTCAAGAGAGCCTCTTCTTGAATCTTCGCCGGAAATTTGTTTCTTCTTCCATCGTCGATTGCTCATTCTTCCTTAAAGTCTTAAAGCCAGCAGACCCATCGTTGCTTCTGAACTTTCTGGAAGGAGTCGCTTTAAGGTTTTTCAGAAAAAACTCCGTTTTGACATTCGGGTGAGTTCCAGTATCTTCCTTCTTTTCTTCCTCCTATCCTTTTGTTTTCCGATGACTAGAGGTGTCTCCGGTTGATACATAGCGATTTAACCCTCGGGAAACTTCCTCAGGGATTTCCAAGAACAAATACCCTCTTCTTTCTCACTTTTTTAGAGATGCCTCGTCGTCGCCCTGCTCCCGAGAATCCTCAGGCTGGTTCTTCGGGGTCGGGAAAATATAAAGTAAAGGGTGGTGAGCAGATTGAAAGGTTTAAGGTCAAGTACGGCATTCCCCCGTGCGTAGACGTAGAGAATTATGACCCGGTGGTGCACTCTTCTACCCTCGGGGCCGAGGATGCCATGCCCTTCTATACTAAGGCCATAATAGAGGGAGGAATTAGATTTCCTTTACCCCCCTTACTTCTTCAGTTCCTTTCTCACTTCCGCCTCTTCCCCGGGCAATATTGTCTTAATGTTTTCCGAATAATTATGGGGGTCTTAGAGCTCAATAGGCGCCTCGGGGTAAATATTGGGCTCAACGATCTCCTTTTTTGTTATTCCCTCCTGAGAGTCATGCCTCACCAACACTTCTACCTCAAAGCCAGGGACCCCTCCATGTACCTTGTAACTCATCTTCCCGACTCGGACAAGGGGTACAAGGATGATATTCTTATCTTCAAGGGATCTTGGCAGAGAGGTGTTGGTCCCGAGTATAATGACTTGTTATGCCCTCTGGAATGGAGAACGACAAGTACGTCGGTTCCTTTGGGTTTATTATTTCTTTCTCCAGACTTCCCATGTTCATGACTATTTTGTTTGTGCAGATATTCCTGCTCGGGAAACAGCTCCTCCCCCTCGGTCGCTGGTGAACTTTGCCGACCTAATCACGGTTTGGAGATTCACGGGTGACAACGGGTTTGGCCGGGCTGCCCACATCCTGCTGAATTATACCCCCGGGTATAAGAAATTTTCACAGCTTCCTCAGCCTTTTGAGCCTTCGCGGTGGTCTGAACTCTTCGATCAGGCGGCGAGGTTAGAGGTTGAGGAAAACTTGGAGGAAGACCCGGATCGGGCTTCGGAGGCAGAGGTAGAGGGAGTTGCTGAAGAGCTCGGGGTCAGAGAGGACGTTGTTCCTTCGGACGCCGAGGTGGGGACTTCGGGAGGAGACTTGTGGCCAGACTTCCAAGTTCTTCAATCCTTAGACGCCGAGGACGCCCTCGAGGTCGCGATGTCCAGCACGCCTCGCATCGACCTGGGGTTCCTGAGGCAGAGGCAAGCCCTTGCAGCCGGGAGGGGTCGAGGATCGACCGGCGGCGCCCCCTCTGCAGGGACCAGTTCCACCCCATCCTCAAGAGTTCTCAGCCGGGGTCAAGTGCGTGACCGGGATCCTCAGGTAGAGGAGGAGAGAAGGGTCAAACATCGGCACGATGGCCTCGGCCGGGGATCCAGGGCACCTTCCGCTCAGCAGCAAAGCGGGAGAGGCCGTGGGTTACCCCCTGCTCCTCCACAACAGCAGCAGCAGCAACAGCCACGACAACAGCAACAACAGCAGCAGCAGACTCCCCCTTCCCTTCCGCCAACAGTGGAGGCCGCGGAGTGGAATCCCCGAGCCACTGATCACATGAACCGAGTGATCAGGGTCGATGATTCCATTTTGCTGGATCCTCATGTCGCCAATGCAGTGAGTGAGACACTGCATTTCGAGGCTGACATGGCGGCTCACAGGGGGCGTTCAACGAACGTGTTGTTCCGCTCCATCATCCAGAATTCCCTGGTGGTAAGTTCATTTTTGCTTTGGTTTCTTCTCTCTTGCTTTCCATTTTTGTGACACCTTTTTCCCTCCTTTGCAGGCTACCCAGCAGATATCCATAATAGCTGCCCGGTACCACGGGTCTAGGATGGACCTCCAGAGGGCCCGAGAGCAGAAAGAAGAGGCGGAGAGGGCCCTCGCCCGAGCAATGGAGGACGTAGCTGCCAGGGACTCTACCCTGGCGGGGCAGGCTGCTCAAATCGAGCAACTCCTCAAGGACGCCGAGTTGGCTAAGGTTGGCGCTGAAAAGCTAAGTGCTGCCCTTGCCGATGCTGAGGGGAGGATAACCGAGCAGACGCGACGGCTTTCTGCTGCGGAGGAGAGGGCGGTAGGCTCAGAGGAAAGCTGTCTGGCTCTCACCCAGGAGCTGGACAGGATCAGAGCCGAGGCACTGAACAGAAAATCGGAGGAGCAACTTCGGGAAGAGTTCGCCGATGACGTGCTCCCTGCTCTTGAGGAAAACAGCAAGTAGTTCTTCAAGAAAGGGTGGGACGAGGCGCTCCAGTCTGCTGGAATCCCGTCAGACTCCCCGCTCTTCCAAATGCACAAGTACGTGCCCTCGGCAGAGATGACACGGGCCGAAGCAGAAATTGCTGCTGAGGATGAGGTCCCAATGCCGGTGCAAGTCTTGACGGATCCGCCCGAGGCAGTGATAGTGGATTTGTCCGAGGACGCCCCGTCGGACCATGCTCCTGATCCTCAAGTTGCCCAAGGTCTCCCTGTTGCCGAAGTACCTCTCCTGCCTGCTCCAGAAGCTTCTCAACCATTTTTGCTGACTCGCCCTCGGCTGATGTTCTGGAGATGTCTGGAGCCAGATGAAAGTCTTTTTCTTTTTGATTGTACCCCTTTTATTTTCTTTTGTAGCCTTTGGGGACGCAAAGCCCCTTCTTCTTGAAATAAATCATGAGTATTTTTTTTTTTTTTGCTGCGTACAGTAATGTTTTTTTTTTTTTTGGAACTGTCTTCGGGGCTGCTCGCCCATTCAAGAGGCATGCTCTTGTGTCTGCTTCGGGGACTGGAGTCCTTGAACTCTGTCCCCAGGGCCTTGCCCTTCCAGGAGGCTTGCTCCTGTATATGCTTCGGGGACTGGAGTCCTTGAACTCTGTCCCCAGGGCCTTGCCTTTGCAGGAGGCTTGCTCCTGTGTTTGCTTCGGGGACAGGAGTCCTTGAACTCTGTCCCCAGGGCCTTGCCCTTACAGGAGGCTTGCTCCTTTGTTTGCTTCGGGGACAGGAGTCCTTGAACTCTGTCCCCAGGGCCTTACCCTTGCAGGAGGCTTACTCCTGTGTTTGCTTCGGGGACAGGAGTCCCTTGAACTCTGTCCCCAGGGCCTTACCCTTGCAGGAGGCTTGCTCCTGTGTTTGCTTCGGGGACAGGAGTCCTTGAACTCTGTCCCAGGGCCTTACCCTTGCAGGAGGCTTGCTCCTGTGTTTGCTTCGGGGACAGGAGTCCTTGAATCCGCCCCCAGGGCCTTGCCCTTTATCTTTGTCGTTGGCAAGCACTTGAGAGAGAGAATACTTCAAAAGTAATATTTTCTTTAGATTCATAACATTCCATGGTTGCATTACAAGTTTCCCATCCATGCTTCTAATCTGTACGACTCGGTGCCCCCGATTGATATCACTTTGTAAGGCCCTTCCCAGTTAGGTCCCATTTTTTCCTCTGTTGGATCACGGGTATTGGTCGTTACCCTTCTGAGGACCAGATCGCCTATTCGGAATTCTCGCGCTTTAACCCTCCTGTTGTGATAGTTGGGAAAATCTTCTCTTGATACTTAGTTATCCTCAGGGCGGCTGCCTCCCTTCTTTCTTCCACTAGATCCAACTCCAATCCAAGTTGACGGTTATTCCCCCCTTCGTCGAAAACTTGGGTCCTTATGGTCGGGAGCCCTACTTCGAGGGGTATGATTGCCTCCATTCCGTATGTCAGGGAGTATGGGGTTTCCCCTGTCGAGGACCGAGGGGTGGTCCTGTACACCCACAAAATGTTTAATAGTTTTTCCGCCCATTTTCCCTTGGCTTTCTCCAACCTCTTCTTGATCCCATTGATAATTATCTTGTTGGAGGACTCTGCCTGCCCGTTGGCTTGAGGGTAGGCAGGGGTGGAGTAGAAATTACGGATCCCGAAGTTGCTCACAGAAAGACTTGAAGCGCCCGCCGGTGAATTGAGTCCCGTTATCCGACACCAGTGCCCGGGGAATCCCAAAACCTGAAGATTATGTTCTCCCAGACGAACTTTTTGGCATCTATGTCGCGGATATGAGTCAACGGTTCCGCCTCTAACCCACTTGGTGAAGTAATCTGTGGCCACAAGAGGAACTTCCTATATTTCCGGAGCCTTAGGCAGTGTCCAACCAAATCGAGCCCCCACTGGGCGAATGGCCAAGGGCTGGTCAGGGGGTGTAAGTCCCTTGCTGGTTGCCTGATTGCAGGGAGAACTTTTGACACTGGTCGCATTTTTGGACGTATGCCGCGCATCCCTTTGTATTTGCGGCCACCAATATCCCTGAGACATGATGCGGTGTGCCATTGATCGCCCCCGGAATACCCCCGCATATTCCTTCATGTACCTCATAGAGAAGGTCTTGTACTTGGTCTTCTTGGACGCATAGCAAGTAAGGCCCTGAAAAAGACCTCCGATACAGCTTCTGATCCGGAGAGACCCAAAAATTGGAGCTTTGAGTTTTATCTTCCTTGCTTCCTTTGAACACTCCGGGAGATCTCCTTGTTGTTAGGAACCTGACAAAGGGATCAATCCAACTGGGCGGCTTGTGTGCGTCCTGGATGACCATCGCCTCGGGAGCATGGTCTATGCAGGATGTGGGAAGGTATTCAATGGTGATCCTGCGTGACTGGGAGGGTCCACCGCCGAGACTAGACAGGCCAGGGCGTCGAATGTGGTGTTCTTGTCTCGGGATACGTGTTTGATTTCAATCCGGCAGAACCTTCGGATTACAGTCGTCGCCTGGTGATGGTAGGCCTTCATCCTGGGGTCCCTCGTTTCAAACTCTCCGTTGACTTAATTGACCACTAGCATAGAATCACAATGCACGATCAAATTGGTAAACTCCAGTCGCCTCAGCTAACCGAAGTCCTGAGATGAGGGCCTCGTATTCAGCTTCATTATTCGAAGCCTT
>CAUOFW020009072.1:0-14006 GCA_963454935.2 Ilex paraguariensis
AATCCAACAAATACAAGTATGGAACTCTCCAAAAGGTCAGACCTCAGTTGTCCCTACCTCTGAAAGGAGCTTAATGAGCTAGTAGCTTGTTTAGGCTTGCAGTTTCAAGAGATTTGCTTTAAGAAGAACTCACTATTCCTCAAAGCAAAGGGGGGGGGGAAGGGATGGATATAGTAAATCAAGGAAGAGAAGAGCTCAGTATTCGTGGAGTAAATCAAAGGAAGAGCTCAGTACCCGTTGAAGTGAATCAAAGGAAACACATGAAACACAGAACAACCCAATAAAAATTGATATTCACATATTCACATTCTTCAAAAGATAAATAGTTACATCAGTACTTCAGGAAAACTATGAAGCAAATGCCAAAAAAAAAAAGAAGAGAAATTATTTTTTGAAGATTCCTAAATAGTTGAAGCAGGAGCAGTGGAGTCTAGTAGCTTAGTAGTAGGAAGGTCTGGTAGGTCAGAAGATGGAGCCTTTGGTATCTTAGCAGCTGAAACCCCTGAGGGATCCAAAGCAGCATGTAAATGAAGTCTCAGGACCCTTAGAAACAGAGACCTCAACACCAGATGTTGGCGAACTGAAGGCCAATGCCCGAGAAACGAGGTCAGCTGAAAATGGGTTAATAGCAGAAGCAACATGCAATGTATTTGCTTCAGGAAGCTCAACAATAGAAGGCTCCAAGGGTTTCGCTCTTGTCCCCTGTAGCAGTTCCTTCCGCCTCCTCCTTAGCGGGAATGTCAAATTCGTAACTTAGATCAGGGTATGATTTCTCAGCAATGTCTTGGAAGGCGAGCCACCCAGTGACCCACTTCGTAGATACATCATTTTTTAGCTGGGCTATGTCTTCCTTCAGCTGGGATATTGCATCATCTTTCTGGAGTATGGTGGCCTTCTTCTCCTCAAGATCTTGGCGAATGACGTCATTTGCTTCGACTATATTAGCATACTCCTTTTTCATATTCTTGAAAGAACACAGGGCCTCAAGAGTTTTCTCAGAAGTTCTAGCCCAAGCATCGTTCTTAAGCTTGAGCTCCTCTTTGGCCTTTTTTTCTTCATTTTCAACTCTCTCTTTCCCTGCTTCCAGATCTCGAATAAAGGAGGCTTACCTCTCCACCTACTCCTGGAGCTCCTAATTCTGAATGTGAAGATCTTCGTTGGTAAAAGATAGCTCAATAACTTTGATCTCAAAGGCCTTTGTGACCTTGGCTGAACCTTCCAAAGAGCGGATCCTCTCCATCAAACCCTTCACGTGGAGGGCTACCTGAAAGCAAGAACAGATGAGACAAAGGTTAGCACCAGATTACAATGTGCAGAAAAAGAAGAAAGAGAGAGATAGGCATTTACAACAGTCATTCTATGAAGAGCTGAGCTTATTGAAGTCTCAAGAGGCATGGATGAAGCTCTCTGAATGTTAGATTTAGGAAGAATGGAGCTAATCGCCCCAACAGTGAGCTCAATATTTTCGAAGAAGGAGCCCTAGTTACTTTCCACCTTGGGGATTTTTCCCTTCCTAACATTGGAGCCCACAAGGCGCGACGGGGAAAATTGCCTGGATGTCGCAGGAGAGCTGGGGGTAGGCAACAAGTAAGAAATAATTTCCAGGACCCTATCGACCTCAGAAGAGGTTGGGGGAGATCTGCCTTTGCTCGAGAGCCTTGCTGGGGCAAGTGGAGACCCTGTGTGAAAGGAACACTCTGCAGCCTGCAGATTGAAAGAAGGATGAATGGTTGAGGTTGGAGCTGAAGCAGAAGAACTAGGGGGCACATCTGTTTTCTGTATCTTGGTTGGAGGAGTAGCCTCGTTACCTGATCCAACCTCAGCCTGGCGTTTACCACTACTTTTGGTCTTCTTCATCTGGGAAAGTTTGGCTTAGAGCTCTGCTGTGGATGGCTTCATCATAGATGACCCTGAAAGCCCAGAAACAGATAAGAACATATAAGTAGAACAAAAAGAAAAGAAAGAAAGAAAGAAAGAGAAATTGGAAAGGGAGAAGTCAGGGCATACCAACTACCTCCTCCACACTAACAATAGAGAGGGGAATGTGAGCTTCTATCATTATTTTAGGGAGACTAAACCCCTCCGCTACAAGAACCCATGGTTTGATGAGCTCAAATATCTCTCTGAGCTGTAACCCTCCAAAGATCGTGAAATCTGTTCGTCGGTGGCACTAAGTTCAGGATGGATACCTGAGAAACAGGGTAAAATAAGTAAAAAGAGATCAACCTAAAAAGCCCAAAAATCAATACAAGTTCACTTAAAAGAGGACTTACCCAAGTTGTCTGGGCTTTCTAAACCCAATAGATTGGAAGGAAATTTGATTTATCTGTAGGATTGTACTCCTAGTGATTCCCCCCCACGAAGAAGAAATTTTTTTCTCAGCCCTTGTGAGAGCTTGGGAGGTCAGAAATAATCGCTTTGGCTTTTACCCATTTTGAAATATACAAGAAACCATTAGTAGGGGTATACTTAACATTGAAATACTCCATGAGCAAAGAGACAGTGGGAATCCCAAACTTATGCTTCTTAAAGAAAACGAGAAGGCCCACTAGAACACCCCAGAAGTTGGGAGAGATTTGAGCAGGGCAGACATTGAAGTGTTGCAAAACACTCTTGATAAAGGGGTGCATTGGGAAACGAAGGTCATTGTCGAAGGTGGCCACAAAAATAACAGACCTTTTTATGGACCTGGGAGACGTATGGGGTAAATTTATCTGGACACCAACATTGGACGCCAAGAGGGAAACGAAAATGGGCACCAAGAAGCTTCATAAGGGAAGGAGTGACCTCGCTGGAGCCTGCGAGCTCTGCGGTCCTAAAAGCAGCCCCCACATCTTCAGCGCTGTCGGAGTCACCAGCATCACCCACCTTGGCCTTACCTTTGTTGGGTTTTGGGGCGCAGGAGAGGTAGATGAGGGAATCTCTATAGGGTTTCCCTCAGCTTCGACAGAATCAACATTTGGGAATTTTTCAATCTCTTCACCCACCTCACCTAGGTCAGAATCCTCCTCAGCAGATTTATTCCTTAAGGGGGAAACCGAGGAGAGGGTGGCTCTAGAAGGGGCAGACACAGTGGGACAAGAAAAAGGGAGACTAAAGGTGCGATAAAGGGGAAGAATATTTGCGAAACATTCTCTAAGAGTTTGGGGGGCAACATAGCAACTGTCAATAAGAAAAACTCTAGCAGTTGAATAAGGGTCCAAGAAGAGGGGAATACAAGACAGAGATCGACCTCTATTCCTAAAGTAGCAGAATCAAAAAGTCTAAAAATGCAACAACCACCTTGAATTTGAGGGGTCCAGGACGAAGAAGCACAAAAAAGACAAGAAACGTACCTAATCCTTCGAAGCAAAAAACGAAGAAGCGAACCTCGCTAAGCCTTTAGGTCAAATTAGAGGAAATCTTCTCTCTGCAAGAGCCCTAAGAATAGTAGCGAATTGGGGAAGATGAAATCTCATATGAGAGAGGAAAAGCCAAAGAGAATTCGAAGAGTGAGGAGGGAGCCGTTGGTCCAGGAACATTTAAAGCTAACGGTACAAAGTTGGAAACGTGCACGAAAAACTAGAAAGTGAAATGATTGCTTGAAACCATCAAAACCTATTCGCACATAAATCGAGGTCCACATCTGGAGGTCATCCTTAATTAAGCCTCAGCTCAGCCCCTGGCCAAGTTCACTTGGCTTAGGGCTGGGGGACAACTGATGATACTCAGAATAAGTTCCAAGTACGAGCCCAGGCACAGAGGTCAGACAAGCAGGTTAGACCAACAGCTCAGGAAAGACACGCAGAGCTCAGGGGATCTAAACTAGAGCTCCCCCTCAGACGTGCCAACAGTGGAAATGATAAGGGAATAGTTGGATGACAACCTAAATCTTATAGGTGGCAAAGAGCTATATTCGAGGCACAAAATTCTTAATCAGCCAAGATTCTCTCCTAAGATCAAAGAGAGTTCCTCGGGTAAATGACAGGGATCTCGGTACAGATCCCGTAGAACTAGGAACGGCCCTATAAATACTATGTAACAACCTCAAAGAAAAGGAGAGAGAAAAAAAGAAACATACAATCGGTCTTGTAAACTTTTCAAAGAATCAATAAAGAAAAAAGGAGCAAAAACCTACATTGAAGAATGGACTAGCCAAGCTCTCGAACTGGTGAACTACTATATTTTCATTGTGTCAATGTCCAATTTTCCCATATATACCAATCCTTGGTCTTTGGAGCCTTGTAGCTCAGATCCTAAGAGACACACACTGCTCATTTCCTTTGTTCAATATCACAAAGTGGCACCACGTTAATTTACACCATCAAATTCCTTATTTGGAATTATGACCTATTTTCAACAAATCTGAATATGATTTTAAGACGTTACATTCCATATTCGAGTCTTAGAAGAGGCACATTAATTGAATTGATTAATCTGGTTTGTGAGTGATTACATACATCCCCAATTTATGAAGCCGCTAAGAGTAGGGCCGGCCCAATAGCAAGGCTAATAAAACCTAGGCTTTAGACCCCAATATTTTAAAATAGTGAAAATTGGGGGTGAGTCCCTCTATATGAACTTGTTTGGAGATAAGTCCGGTAAGAGAACTTATAAGGAGTTAAGTCCATCTTTAAAATTATGTATACTGATTTAAGTCCACTTTTTTTTTTATCTCAAAAATACCCCTAACGGTGTTAACTTTAGTCCATTATGAAAAGCCCTAAGTTAAATGGTTGAGATATATATGGTACTAAACTGATCACTTTTTTTATGAAAATCGTATATATCAATATATTATGCTTGAATTACGTTAAAATCAGTAGTCTATTACTCAATTTCAGATCAGAAGATTCCATTAACAATTCAAATTCAAATTCAAAATCTGAAGCAAGCATAATTCGTGTGTCTGTTATACCATTTGAGTAACAGACTTCTGGGTTTGATATGGAGGCCTGAAGGTGATACAAGCAGCATTTGGATTTTTTTTGTGATTATACTTTAACTTGCTGGTTCTTGATTCCACTTCGTGCTGAAACATTATTATTTGCTAAGGTATTTTCATTGTAATTTGCTGATTTACATAATATGAGTAACAGTACTTTTTTGAATAGTTTTAGTGTCATTTCCCGGAAATTCTATTTCACTTACCGGAGTTTCATATTGCAATGTTTTGTCATCGAAGTTATTGTTCGTGCTTTTTTTGGAATTAGAATTTATTAATTTTCGTTTTTTTCCTTTGTTATTGCCAAAATTCAATGTCAGTTTTCGGTATTCGTATCGCGACGTTCTTTATCGGAGTTATTTTTTTTTTGTTTTGATTAGGTTCTAATTTCTTTTTTCATGTTACTGATGCTGATTTATTGGAATTAGAATTGATTATGTTTGGTTTCCTATATTTTTCTCTTTATTTTTGTTTTATTGTTTATAACAGATGGAGGATAACTTACTAGTTTGTTGCAAGTATTGTTATGAGACTGTTGTGCTAAGACTGTTAGTTACACAGTAACTTCCACAGTAACATTAATTGCACAATAACATTAATAGTAACATCTTGTCATCAGTAACCTATCTTTTATAACATCAATTTCCCAGTAACATTCACAATACCCAAAAATTAATTTTTTTTTTAAAAAAAACCTAGTAGCAACACACTATCGATGGTTAAATTAGTAACATCAAACAAACAAAATTCAGTAATTTCATTTTTCAATATACGAGTGATTTCATTGCAAATTCATTGAGTTCTCATTTTACACTTAAAATCAATAACAACCCCTTCACTTTTCATTAATAACATATGATGCATTAAAAGTTAAAAATCACAAAGGGTTTGATCAGTAACATATTTATAATAACACCAATAATTTAGTAACACCCACAGTACCCAAGCAAATCCATACATTGAAAACATGAAATCACACAGTAACCTAAAAAGTTTCAATGAAATCTTCAACCAATGGTTTTTGAATTGCTTGAACAACGAAGGAAGCAACAAACAAATTACACAACTAATTATATAACACATTGATTAAGTAATAGTAACATAAACAGCTTCATCCGCAATGCCATATTAAGCACAGTAACATTGAATTTCGAAAAAATAATTCAAAAATTGATGTTATTGTCATGGACTAATGGTAACACAATGTTAATCATTTAATTAGGATACTCAATACATATCAATAACATTAAGAGTTCAACATTAAGATAATAAATTTTGAACATTGCTCTCACAGTAATATTAGACATTCCAAAGAAACCACACCAATCAATTCCGAATGTATAACACAATGAAAAAAAAAATACAATACCCAACTATTTTATATAGTAACAAGAACTCAATTTATTTTCAAAATATTTTTTTAAAAACAATTAGACATTATGAACGATATAGGGTGTAAATGATGTTTTAAAACCCTAAAACAAATTTCAAAGTTTATGTAAAATCACATACCTCTAAAATTTTTAAAGAATCCCAATGAATTTTGAAGATTTCAAGAATGCCAAGATTAACTATAGATTTTCGCCAATGAATCTTGAATAGTAAAACCGATTTCGGTTTTCTTGTTTTAAACAAGTTTGAAATTTGAAATAGATTCAATTTGGAGTAAATTTTGAGTTCTTGGGTTTTTCGGAGAAGGCTAATGAGAAAGATTTGCGGTTTATGGCCAGATTCATTGCTTGGAATGTGGGGGGAAGTTATTGGGTTGCCGAAAGGAATGAAGGGGAAGTTCATTTTGGAAACCAAACGTCAAGTTTGACGCCGTTTGAGGTTTTCCATAAAATAAGGGTATATAAGTAAAAGAAACAAAAAGTGGATTTTAAACTAAATAAGTTTTCTTGCAAGACTTATCTTCAAACAAGTTCATCTAGGGGGACCGGCCTCCAAATTTTCCTTTAAAATATGTCACTAATTTGTATAAAATTTTAAATTCATTAACTATTTAGGCCCCCAAAAAATCCTATACAAATATAAGTCCAATTAAAAATTTTAAACCCAACCCACAATCAAACCCAATACATTCAAAGGCCCAAAATCAAAAGCTTAAAAAAAATAAAATAAATTTAACATTGCAACATTATATCAGTAAATTATGTCCCAATAACATTGCTCTTTTTCACTTACACCATTTTAGCCACTTACACCACTTTACCCACTCTGTGTGTTGAAACAAAAAATATGTAGCGTTACGTATATCTCTCTTCTCCGCAAAGAAATCTGCATTTTGTTTTACAGCCACACTACTCTCTCTCTCTCTCTAACGAGGCCTTCATCACCAGTGGACAGTGATCTTCCATCTTCTTCTCTATGCTCTGTGACTCTCTCTGTGGCCAAGATATGCAAGCGACAAGTCAGCAAATTTGGGTCTTTTGTGATAGCAACAAAGTGAATAAACGAAGTCAAATCTCAAAGTTCTAAGGCTATTTTGTGATCAATATCACTGGTTCTATTGTTCTATAACACTTTTTTTAAGGTTGTATTGCATGATTTAAATATAGATTGTTTGATTGTGTTTATTTATTTGATTATTTGATTCATTGATAACATAATAATAATTATAATATGGCATCTAGAATAAGAATACAACCGTCAGAAAATGTAAAAATAAAAAAAGAAAAAGAAAAAGGTATCAACTAGAGGAATCCCAAAAAGGGTCTCTTGATAAATTTATTATTAGTAACAAAAAGATGATAACACAAAATTTAGATGAAAATATTTTAAATGAACAAATAGTGAATCCCAATGAATTAGAAGATAATGAATTAACACAACAAAAAAATAATGAAATAAAAGATAATAAAATAGAAAACAATGAAATAGAAGATAATCAAAATCGTGACCAAACAAGTGATTGTAGTCCTACAAATATTTATGATATAAGTTAATGGAAAAATATCGATACAAAATTAAGAGATTTAGTAGTAGAAAAGGGTCCAATTGGAGATACCGATATCAAATTTCTTCGGGATGCTCTCTATAGACATTTTTTCCCTGCACACTATATTCAAAAATTAACAAATAGGGAGACATATGATAGAAGATGGCTAGCATATTCTAAGAATTTGGATAGTGTTTTTTTTTGTTATAAGTTGTTTAATATGAATCATAGTACAAGTGAACTAGCCAATGAAGGAACTAAAGATTGGAGAAATCCTAGTGTTAAACTTAAAAATCATGAAATAACTAATGAACATATTACTTGAATACTTGGATTGATTTAGAAACAAGATTATCAAAAAATAAAATACTTGATAAAACTATCTAAGAACAAATTAATAGATAAAAAGAATATTGACAAAATATATTATTAAGAATTATGGCAGTCGTAAAGAACCTTGGTAAAAATAATTTAGTCTTTCATTATTTTCCTCTTCTACAAAACGGTAAAAAAATTTATAAGATAATGTTTAAGGTTTAACTATTAAGTCATTATCACAAACCTGTTGGAAAAATCACAATGAAAGTGTTAAAGCAATAAGATTTTAAGCTCCAAAAATAAGGGATGCATTGTTGTAATTAGCAGAAACTAATAAAGATTCTAAAACAAGAAGTGAAGTTAATTGTTTAATAACATATGAAATTGAGAATTTTGAATTCTTATTAGGCATGACTATTTGGTACGTCATTTTAGTTTCCATCAACTTAGTAAATATTTACAATTAAAAGACATGCATATTGATGTTGTTGTAGATCAATTAAATGGTCCTTTTTTTAAAAAAAAAATATATAAAGAAAGTGTATTTACTAATGTTATGATTTCATCTAAAAAGATTGCATGTGAATGAACATATAATCTATATTTCGTGAAAAATGTATAATTCATAAAAAGAAACAATTTAATGAAAATGTTGATAATATGGTAACACAATCTGCTGAAGAATCTTTTAAGATTGATTATTTCATATATATAGTAGATAAAATTATTTCTTCACTAAATAGTAGATTTGAAAATTTTCAAATTTATGAAAAGATTTTTGATTTTTTTATTTAACCTAAAAAAATTAAAATTTGATGATAGTTTAAAACAATATTGCCTTGATCTCAATGTTACTTGAAACATGATAATTTTTCTGATATTGATGGTTTATATTTATTTCCATTTTTCAGAACTAAATGTATTGAAAGAAATTTTACAAACAAAAGAAAACACACCAATCAAAATATTAAATTACATAAAAAGATTAGATTCTTTTCAAAATACATACATTGCTTACATAATATTATTAACAATTTTTGTAACAATTGTTTTTATAGAAAGAAACTTTTCAAAACTAAAATTGATAAAATCTTACGTAAGGTCTAGTATGTCACAAGAAAAATTAACTGAATTAGCGATACTATCAATTGAAAAACATTTGGTAGCAAAACTTGACTATAGAAACTTGATTATTACTTTTACAACTCAGAAAAAAAAAATTCCATTTTAAGCCCCAAACTACCTTGCGACACCCCTGGCTAAGAGTCAGGAAAAAAAAACAGTATTAGGGTTCTACTTGTTATTCAAAAATCTCATCCAGGGTCTTGAATTTATAGAATAACAAGCAGATATTTCTACTGAAAAATAGAATGAGGGTGCTTTAATTAAGTGGAGGCAATAACAGTCCTAGCCTATCCCATGTCAACTGCCAACTTTATTACCCACTGGAATGTATGAAAGTTGAGAGAAAACTGAAGTGTTATATATTCAAAAAATTACGCTACCGAAAGTTATGATTTAATCGGGTCACATGACGATTTTATGCGGTTGTGACTACAATCGACCAACTCTAATTTTGATAGTTAGAGTCGTAACTTTTTCAATTTTCCGAATGCAACTGAAATTTTGCTTGTTGCAAGATATCTTGGATAAGCATTGTCAAGTTCAGGTGAGAAGATCCTCCTTCTTCCACTGCCCTCTTTGCCATCTCCCCAAGCTTTCTTGCTCTTTCTCTTCTTTCTTCTCCTTCTTTTCCCTCATTCATTACCCTCTCCACAGCCCCTTTAATTTCCTCCTTTTTCACCTTCACCCCAAACTTTTCTTCCTCACCAAAGTGGACAACAGCCTCAGCTCCAACACTCACACCAGTCTCCAACACTTGCACTACCAACTTCTCATTGAAAAACTGTTCGGAAAAAAATGGCCACGTTATCATCGGCACCCCTGCCGAAACACCTTCTAGAGTTGAATTCCAACCACAGTGCGTTAAGAACCCTCCAATCGCGGGGTGTGACAAAATTAGTACTTGAGGAGCCCAACCTCGAATCAAAAGACCTCTCCCTTTTATTCTCTCCTCAAGCCCCTCTTCTAATATCCATTTCTCTACCTCCCCTGCTTTATCCCCTGCTCTTAGGACCAAAATAAATGGATGATTTGATGCTTCTAAGCCTAATGCAAGCTCAATTAGCTGTGGAGGAGTAACCCGAGCCAGGCTTCCGAGACAGGCGTAGACTACAGACCCCGGCTGGCGAGAATCGAGCCACTTCAAGTACTGGAGTTCATCAATGGAGGACTTGTTTCCTCTCTCAACTTGATCCAAGTAGTCCTTATTGCATAGTGACAGTGGTCCAATGCACCATACTTTATCATCTCGAATTTTTCGATATTCATCCACATATCTGGGTTCTAATTCCTCGAAACTGTTTATTACCACCCCATATGCATCAATTTCAGCTGCTCTAACTCGTTCCCGAAAATCTTTCATATCCATATGTGGCCCAGGATTGAATGCTCCAGGCAATTGAGCTCTTGTCAGTTCAATTCGATCGGGCAAACCAGGCACAACAAAGGATTCTGACTCAGGAACACTCTCATAAGCCTTGGAAATGTACAAATTGTTTGTGCATAACTGTGTGAAACAACTCATTCCATCGAAGATAATCCTCGGAATCCGAAACTTTAGAGCAGTTTCGGCTGTCCATGCCAGGGCCTTATCAGATATTATGCAACTTGGACTAGGCTTGAGCTCTTCAAAAAGCTGTTCCAGTGGTTGTTGCAGCATTTCAGTGGCAGTAAGAAAGTTCTTGAGGAAATCAAGAGAGGGGATTTTGTCAAAGTTTTCGCAACCCTCCGGCAAGCCGACCTCGACCGAAGGAAAATGGAGCCGGAGAATACGGATGGGGAGGCCGGAATCGATGGCACGACTAATGACTGCACTGAATCGGGTGGCATTGAGGGGGGTGGTGACAATGGTGACTGTCACACCAAGTTGTGCCAACAATTTGGCCATGTCCATCATGGGGATGATATGGCCTGGGGCCATTAATGGTATCATAACAAAGTGAAGGTTGCGGGGTTGTGAAGCCATTGCAGATTATTAGGTTTATTGGTCTAATGGTGATGAATCAAAATGGGTTTTGGATTTATAGAGAGGATGGATGTGTCTCTGATTTTGTTGTATAGCAAGTGGTGACGCAAGAGCATACATGAGCATTGAATTATGCATAGTTTTTTTATGATTTTGCCATTACTTTAGAACATTATTCCAGAGGCAATTCCATTTTATTTAGAGAAAATCTTATGTTGCCCTTGAAAGATACAAAAATTCTCAATTTGTCCTTCGAATAATTAATTTTTTCACATTGCACCCTCAAAGGAAAAAAATGTTACGATGTGTTTCACCGTTTTATTTTCTTTTGATCTTCCGTCTGTTTTGTGTCAAATTAACTAATTAAAAATTAAAAATAAACAGACGACCAAATGAAAATAAGACAGTAGACCACATTGTAATATTTTTATTTCTTTGAGGAGGCAATGTAAAAAAATTAATCTTTTTAAGGACAAATTGAGATATTTTTGTATCTTTATAGGATAAAATGGGATTTTGCCCTTATTTATTTATCTAACTTTTCTTTTCTTTCCTTAATAATTCAGCCGTTCTACTGGTTCTACTAGAATAATATTTGGACCCTTAGCAGAGCCGCCAATCCACGGGAGGGTAAGTGAGAGGGCGGTGGTCCCAAAGGATCTACTTGCGGGATATTCCGATCCTTAACTTACCTTTTGCGATAAGTTTATTAGGGGATCGAGCTGTCAGTTAAACCTTTAGAATTAGAGTAATGTTAAATGGAGTTAAAAAATAGATTAAAAAATTAGACTTGATAATTTCAACCATTGAATAGGTAGTGAGTCTCAATAAATACTGAAATTTACAGTGAAATCAATGATTAAAATTATCAAGTCTAATTTTTAAGTCCATTTTTTAAGTTTATATAGCATTACTCTTAGAATTACTTAACTTATAATTATGTAAAAGAAAATGTGCATGAAAATTAAGATAATAAAATTTGAAAATGAATTGGGATTAATAAAAAATACCCAACAAGAGAATTAGGTATCACCCTGATATTGACCACTCCACCATTGACTTATTGTTATTGATTATAAAAATAATAAAATTATATAAAATAAGAAAAAACTTGATGCGCGGCACAATTCTAATCGGAGAAAATTAACTTTAGTTAAGCCCAAAAAATTTAATATCTCCAAAATGTCCTTTCTATAATGTTGAAAGTAATTTTCAATGTTTAAATCAGTTTCCTAATTGGAAACAATTATTCTTTTATCCACGCAACCACTGGCCGCCACCTCAGTTTTATGGAGATGTGGCTCACCTCTGAGACAACTCCTTTAATTTGTATCCACTTGGTGAATGGATGACACAGTGGAACAAAGAAATAAGAATAACACTAAGTGTAAAAAATATACACATTCTAAATCTATTGTAAGAAGAATAGGAGAATATCTCTTAAAAATATATATTATTCGCTGAGTAATTCATATTATATAAGAGAATATATATTAGAACAACCAAAATCCTAATCATCTCCATAATAAAAGTAAAATCTCTAATTATATGAAACTTATCAAAAAGAAAAAATTACAATCTAATTAATTAACATAAAAACACGTATTGTCTAGAGTCCAACCCAATTGACAATGTTAAATTCGAAATTTTCTATAATTTTTTATTAATTTTTGAATTCTTTCTTAAAACAACAAAAATGAAAATTTGACGGTCTAAACAATAGAAATCGACCCAAAACTGAAAGAGCTCATGGTAAAGTAATGAATCTTGATTGTTAGCTAAGCCAGTTTGCCTCTACTATTACCAATCTTCCTACTCTACTTATTATATTCTACATCACTAATTCACGACACACAATCATTATCAACAACTTCTTAAATTCATATAATAATGATTTACTTATGAATTCACTTGGCTTTAAAGATTTTTCCTTTTTTTTTTTGATTTGATGATCATGGGCTATATTTGTAAACGCTGTTTTTGTTCGGTTTCGGTTTTGAATGATCCTATATTTTTTTTTTTTTTGGTTTTTAAATGTTACTATCTTTTTGTTTGAATGCATCTTTAAATGTTTAATCCCCACTTTTATTCAATGTTCCAAGTTACTATTTTTTTTTGTTAACTGTGTTACTACTTTTTTGTTAAGCATGTTATTATTAATATTACAAGTTAATAATTTTTTTCTCAAATGTTAATATTCAATATTGTTATTTTTTTATTTTGAATGTTACTATTTTTCGTGTTTGAATTTTATTATTATTTTTTACATATTACTATTTTATCTCATATATAGACTAGTAATAACCTGAGTCTAACAACACTTTGCAACTTCAAAACCAGTTGTCAATCTGAATAGTTTTTTCTCATTTGATTTAATTAAAGAAATTAAAATCAATCTAGTCTTTGCTATTTTCAGAAAAAAAAAAGTTGCCAAAATTTCCTATATAAATAGTAACCCATAAAAATCTCAATCTGTATACAACGGTTATATATCTCATAATCATACCCAATTTCAATACTATAATATTAATCATTCATGTCACAATCTTTTCTTAAAACAACAATTTAACCTGGCTACTACTCATGCCTAAAAGTACTAGGTATTGCAAAAAAATCACCAATGAGGAAAAATTAAGGGACGTGCATAAAATAAGTTAACCCCATTCAAGTATTGGTCGAATTGTAGATAAGTTTAAATCAATCTGAGCTTATTATTTTTTAAATAATTTCAACAAAGT
>CAUOFW020009073.1:0-13999 GCA_963454935.2 Ilex paraguariensis
TCAAAGCTTCTAGATTGTGCCCCATTTGGATGTCGCACGTGGAACTGGCAGAATTGAGAGGTAGTTGAACGAACTGCTCGATTCTAGCAACGTGAAGCCCAACCAGTTGCCATATATAGAGTCCCACTATTGTTCCAAAATAAGCAGGATGGTTAGCTGCGGATATGCATTGACAATCGAGTCTGAAACAATGGTGCAGTTACGAGTGGAAGAGCGGCTAAGTAGGTTTTCAACTTCTTCAGGGCCTTTTACATTCCGAATCCCAAATTGCGCCTTCTTTCCTATGATGGACTCGAAGAACGGTTTGCATTTCGGACGCTTGGGATATAAACCTACCAAGTGTGGCTTTCATTCTTATTAACCTTTAAACATTCTTAAAATTTTTGGTGGTTGTAATTGATGGTTGTACCCTTGGACGAATTTGAAGTCAGCTCAGGAATGAGTTCTTTATCAAGGCCAAGTTGGCATTGATGCAACATTTGAATGGAATGCCAATATTAGGTGTGAGGGCAACATGCGTTCTCCTTGTGGTTGTGGCATATCAAAGTAAGGGGGATGGCAAGCAAAAGGTGGAGATCTTGTCCACTATGCAAGTGAAATATGGGTTGCAGAAGGGTGAGATGATATACCTCATGATATTGGTGGAAATCTGACGTGAAGGTTGAAGTGACCGATGTTGGGCAAAATTTTGGAGGAATTGGATGATCTTATACCTCCTGAACTCCCAAGACCCTTCTACTTAGACGCGCAGTTGACCACAAAATTGGGCAGGAGCCTACTCAAAGCTTCTAGATTGTGCCCCATTTGGATGTCGCACGTGGAACTGGCAGAATTGAGTAGGTAGTTGAACGAACTGCTCAATTCTAGCAACGTGAAGCCCTCTAAGGTGCCATAGTGAGTCCCACTATTGTTCCAAAACAAGCAGGATGGTTAGCTGCGGATATGCATCGACTATCCGGTCCTAAACAATGGTGCAGTTACGAGTGGCAGAGCGGCTAAGTAGGTTTTCAACTTCGTGAAGCCTCTTTACATTCGAATCCCAAATTGCGCCTTCCTTTCCTATGATGGACTCGAAGAACGGTTTGCATTTATCGGACGCTTGGGAATAAACCTACCAAGTGTGGCTTTCATTCTTATTAACCTTTAAACATTCTTAAAATTTTTGGTGGTTGTAATTGATGGTTGTACCCTTGGACGAATTTGAAGTCATGCTCAGGAATGAGTTCTTTATCAAGGCCAAGTTGGCATTGATGCAACATTTGAATGGAATGCCAAATAGGTGTGAGGGCAACATGCGTTCTCCTTGTGGTTGTGGCATATCAAAGTAAGGGGGATGGCAAGCAAAAGGTGGAGATCTTGTCCACTATGCAAGTGAAATACGGGTTGCAGAAGGGTGAGATGATATATGTCATGATATTGGTGCAAATCTGACATGGAGGTTGAAGTGCACGATGTTGGGCCAAAACTTTGGAGGAATTGGATGATCTTATACCTCCTGAACTCCAAAGACCCTTCTACTTAGACGCGCAGTTGACCACCAAAATTGGGCAAAAGCCTACTCAAAGCTTCTAGATTGTGCCCCTTGGATGTCGCACGTGGAACTGGCAGAATTGAGTAGGTAGTTGAACGAACTGCTCAATTCAAGCTACGTGAAGCCCTCCAGGTGCATATATGAGTCCCACTATTGTTCCAAAACAAGCAGGATGGTTGCTGCGGATATGCATCGACTATCCGGTCCTAAACAATGGTGCAGTTACGAGTGGTAGAGCGGCTAAGTAGGTTTTCAATTTCGTGAAGGCCTCTTTACATTCCGAATCCCAAATTGCGCCTTCCTTTCCTATGATGGACTCGAAGAACGGTTTGCATTTATCGGACGCTTGGGATATAAACCTACCAAGTGCGGCTGTCATTCTTATTAACCTTTAAACATTCTTAAAATTTTTTGGTGGTTGTAATTGATGGTTGTACCCTTGGAAGAATTTGAAGTCATGCTCAGGAATGAGTTCTTTATCAAGGCCAAGTTGGCATTGATGCAACATTTGAATGGAATGCCAATCTTAGGTGTGAGGGCAACATGCGTTCTCCTTGTGGTTGTGGCATATCAAAGTAAGGGGGATGGCAAGCAAAAGGTGGAGATCTTGTCCACTATGCAAGTGAAATAGGGGTTGCAGAAGGGTGAGATGATATACCTCATGATATGCTAGAATCTGACATGAAGGTTAAAGTGCCCGATGTTGGGGCAAAAATTTTGGAGGAATTGGCTGATCTTAACCTCCTGAACACCCCCAGACCCTTCTACTTGACGTGCTGTTGACCACAAAAATGGGCAGGAGCCTAGTTCAAAGCTTCTAGATTGTGGCCCTTTGGATGTCGCACGTGGAACTGGTAGAATTGAGGAGGTAGTTGAACGAACTGCTCAATTCTAGCAACGTGAAGCCCAAGTTGCCATATAGAGTCCCACTATTGTTCCAAAATAAGCAGGATGGTTAGCTGCGGATATGAATCGACTATCCGGTCCTAAACAATGGTGCAGTGACGAGTGGCAGAGCGGCTAAGTAGGTTTTCAACTTCGTGAAGGCCTCTTTACATTCCGAATCCCAAATTGCGCCTTCCTTTCCTATGGGACTCGAAGAACGGTTTGCATTTATCGGACGCTTGGGATATAAACCTACCAAGTGTGGCTGTCATTCTTATTAACCTTTAAACATTCTTAAAATTTTTTGGTGGTTGTAATTGATGGTTGTACCCTTGGACGAATTTGAAGTCATGCTCAGGAATGAGTTTTTTATCAAGGCCAAGTTGGCATTGATGCAACATTTGAATGGAATGCCAATCTTAGGTGTGAGGGCAACATGCGTTCTCCTTGTGGTTGTGGCATATCAAAGTAAGGGGGATGGCAAGCAAAAGGTGGAGATCTTGTCCACTATGCAAGTGAAATACGGGTTGCAGAAGGGTGAGATGATATAACTCATGATATTGGTGGAAATCTGACGTAAGGTTGAAGTGCACGATGTTGGGCAAAAACTTTTGGAGGAATTGGATGATCTTATACCTCCTGAACTCCCAAGACCTCTACTACTTAGACGCGCAGTTGACCACAAAATTGAGCAGGAGCCTACTTCAAAGCTTCTAGATTGTGCCCCATTTGGATGTCGCACGTGGAACTGGCAGAATTGAGTGGTAGTTGAACGAACTGCTCATTTAGCAACGTGAAGCCCTCCAAGGTGCCATACCGAGTCCCCTATTGTTCCAAAACAAGCAGGATGGTTAGCTGCGGATATGCATCGACTATCGAGTCCTAAACAATGGTGCAGTTACGAGTGGCAGAGCGGCTAAGTAGGTTTTCAACTTCGTGAAGCCCTTTTACATTTTGAATCCCAAGTTGCGCCTTCCTTTCCTATGATGGACTCGAAGAACGGTTTGCATTTATCGGACGCTTGGGATATAAACCTACCAAGTGCGGCTGTCATTCTTATTAACCTTTAAACATTCTTAAAAATTTTTGGTGGTTGTAATTGATGGTTGTACCCTTGGACGAATTTGAAGTCATGCTCAGGAATGAGTTCTTTATCAAGGCCAAGTTGGCATTGATGCAACATTTGAATGGAATGCCAATCTTAGGTGTGAGGGCAACATGCGTTCTCCTTGTGGTTGTGGCATATCAAAGTAAGGGGGACGACAAGCAAAAGGTGGAGATCCTGTCCACTATGCAAGTGAAATATGGGTTGTAAAAGGGTGAGATGATATACCTCATGATATTGGTCCAAATCTGACGTGAAGGTCGAAGTACGCGATGTTGGGGCAAAATTTTTGGTGGAATTGGATGATCTTATACCTCCTGAACTCCCAAAGACCCTTCTACTTAGACGCGCAGTTGACCACAAAATTGGGCAAAAGCCTACTTCAAAGCTTCTAGATTGTGCCCCATTTGGATGTCGCACGTGGAACTGGCAAAATTGTGTAGGTAGTTGAACGAACTCCTCACTTCTAGCAACGTGAAGCCCTCTAAGGTGCCAAAGTGAGTCCCACTATTGTTCCAAAACAAGCAGGATGGTTAGCTGCGGATATGAATCGACCATCCAGTCCTAAACAATGGTGCAGTGACGAGTGGCAGAGCGGCTAAGTAGGTTTTCAACTTCGTGAAGGCCTCTTTACATTCCGAATCCCAAATTGCGCCTTCCTTTCCTATGATGGACTCGAAGAACGGTTTGCATTTATCGGACGCTTGAGATATAAACCTACCAAGTGTGGCTTTCATTCTTATTATCCTTTAAACATTCTTAAAAGTTTTTGGTGGTTGTAATTGATGGTTGTACCCTTGGACGAATTTGAAGTCATGCTCAGGAATGAGTTCTTTATCAAGGCCAAGTTGGCATTGATGCGACATTTGAATGGAATGCTAATATTAGGTGTGAGGGCAACATGCGTTCTCCTTGTGGTTGTGGCATATCAAAGTAAGGGGGATGGCAAGCAAAAGGTGTAGATCTTGTCCACTATGCAAGTGAAATACGGGTTGCAGAAGGTTGAGATGATATATGTCTTGATATTGGTGCAAATCTGACATGGAGGTTGAAGTGCACGATGTTGGGCCAAAACTTTTGGAGGAATTGGATGATCTTATACCTCCTGAATTCCAAAGACCCTTCTACTTAGACGCGCAGTCGACCACAAAATTGGGCAAAAGCCTACTTCAAAGCTTCTAGATTGTGCCCCATTTGGATGTCGCACGTGGAACTGGCAGAATTGAGTAGGTAGTTGAACGAACTGCTCAATTCAAGCTACGTGAAGCCCTCCAAGGTGCTATATTGAGTCCCACTATTGTTCCAAAACAAGCAGGATGGTTTGCTGCGGATATGCATCGACTATCCGGTCCTAAACAATGGTGCTGTTACGAGTGGTAGAGCGGCTAAGTAGGTTTTCAACTTCGTGAAGGCCTCTTTACATTCCGAATCCCAAATTGCGCCTTCCTTTCCTATGATGGACTCGAAGAACGGTTTGCATTTATCGGACGCTTGGGATATAAACCTACCAAGTGCGGCCCTCATTCTTATTAACCTTTAAACATTCTTAAAATTTTTTGGTGGTTGTAATTGATGGTTGTACCCTTGGACGAATTTGAAGTCATGCTCAGGAATGAGTTCTTTATCAAGGCCAAGTTGGCATTGATGCAACATTTGAATGGAATGCCAATCTTAGGTGTCAGAGCAACATGCGTTCTCCTTGTGGTTGTGGCATGTCAAAGTAAGGGGGATGGCAAGCAAAAGGCGGAGATCTTGTCCACTATGCAAGTGAAATATGGGTCGTGAAAGGGTGAGATGATATACGTCATGATATTGGTGGAAATCTGACGTAAAGGTTTAAGTGCACGATGTTGTGGGCAAAAATTTTGGAGGAATTGGATGATCTTATACCTCCTGAACTCCCCAAGACCCTACTACTTAGACGCGCAGTTGACCACAAAGTAGAGCAGGAACCTACATCAAAGCTTCTAGATTGTGCCCCATTTGGATGTCGCACGTGGAACTGGTAGAATTGAGGTGGTAGTTGAACGAACTGCTCAATTCTAGCAACGAGAAGCCCACCAAGGTGCCACACCGAGTCTCACTGTTGTTCCAAAAGAAGGAGGATGGTTAGCTGCGGATATGCATCGACTATCCGGTCCTAAATAATTGTGCAGTTATGAGTGGCAGAGCGACTAAGTTGGTTTTCAACTTCGTGAAGCCCACTTTACATTTTGAATCCCAAGTTGCGCCTACCTTTCCTATCATGGACTCGAACAACGGTTTGCATTTATCGGACGCTTGGGATATAAACCTACCAAGTGCGGCTGTCACTCTTATTAAACTTTAAACATTCTTAAAATTTTTTGGTGGTTGTAATTGATGGTTGTACCCTTGGACGAATTTTAAGTCATGCTCAGGAATGAGTTCTTTATCATGGCCAAGTTGGTGTACATGCCATGTTTGAATGGAATGAAAATCTTAGGTGTGAGGGCAACATGCGTTCTCCTTGTGGATGTGGCATATGAAAGTAAGGGGGATGACAAGCAAAAGGTGGAGATCTTGTCCACTATGCAAGTGAAATATGGGTTGTAGAAGGGTGAGATGACGTACCTCATGATATTGGTGGAATTCTGACGTGAAGGTTGAATGTGCCCGATGTTGGGGCAAGAATTTTAGAGGAATTGAATGATCTTATTCCTCCTGAACTCCCCAAGACCCTTCTACTTAGACGCGCAGTTGACCACAAAATTGGGCAGGTGCCAACTTCAAAGCTTCTAGATTGTGCCCCCTTTCGATGTCGCACATGGAACTGGCACAATTGAGGAGGTATTTGAACAAGTTGCTCAATTCTTGCAACTTGAAGCCCTCCATGGTGCCATACTGAGTCCCACTATTGTTCCAAAACAAGTAGGATGGTTAGCTGCGGATATGCGTCTACTATTCGGTCCTAAACAATGGTGCAGTGACGAGTGGCAGAGCGGCTAAGTAGGTTTTCCACCTCGTGAAGCCCACTTTACATTTTGAATCCCAAGTTGCGCCTTCCTTTCCTATCATGGACTCGAAGAACGGTTTGCATTTATCGGACGCTTGGGAAATAAACCTACCAAGTGCGGTTTTCATTCTTATTCATCTTTAAACATTCTTAAAATTTTTTGGTGGTTGTAATTGATGGTTGTACCCTTGGACGAATTTGAAGTCCTGCTCCGGAATGAGTTCTTTATCAAAACCAAGTTGGCATTGATGCAACATTTGAATGGAATAAAACTCTTAGGTGTGAGGGCAATATGCGTTCTCCTTGTGGTTGTGGCATATCAAAGTAAGGGGGACGACAAGCAAAAGGTGGAGATCCTGTCCACTATGCAAGTGAAATATGGGTTGTAAAAGGGTGAGATGATATACCTCATGATATTGGTCCAAATCTGACGTGAAGGTCGAAGTACGCGGTGTTGGGGCAAAATTTTTGGTGGAATTGGATGATCTTATACCTCCTGAACTCCCAAAGACCCTCCTACTTAGACGCGCAGTTGACCACAAAATTGGGCAAAAGCCTACTTCAAAGCTTCTAGATTGTGCCCCATTTGGATGTCGCACGTGGAACTGGCAAAATTGTGTAGGTAGTTGAACGAACTCCTCACTTCTAGCAACGTGAAGCCCTCTAAGGTGCCAAAGTGAGTCCCACTATTGTTCCAAAACAAGCAGTATGGTTAGCTGCGGATATGAATCGACCATCCAGTCCTAAACAATGGTGCAGTGACGAGTGGCAGAGCGGCTAAGTAGGTTTTCAACTTCGTGGAGGCCTCTTTACATTCCGAATCCCAAATTGCGCCTTCCTTTCCTATGATGGACTCGAAAAACGGTTTGCATTTATCGGACGCTTGGGATATAAACCTACCAAGTGTGGCTTTCATTCTTATTATCCTTTAAACATTCTTAAAAGTTTTTGGTGGTTGTAATTGATGGTTGTACCCTTGGACGAATTTGAAGTCATGCTCAGGAATGAGTTCTTTGTCAAGGCCAAGTTGGCATTGATGCGACATTTGAATGGAATGCCAATATTAGGTGTGAGGGCAACATGCGTTCTCCTTGTGGTTGTGGCATATCAAAGTAAGGGGCATGGCAAGCAAAAAGGTGCAGATCTTGTCCACTGTGCAAGTGAAATACGGGTTGTAGAAGGGTGAGATGATATATGTCTTGATATTGGTGCAAATCTGACATGGAGGTTGAAGTGCACGATGTTGGGCCAAAACTTTTGGAGGAATTGGATGATCTTATACCTCCTGAATTCCAAAGACCCTTCTACTTAGACGCGCAGTCGACCACAAAATTGGGCAAAAGCCTACTTCAAAGCTTCTAGATTGTGCCCCATTTGGATGTCGCACGTGGAACTGGCAGAATTGAGTAGGTAGTTGAACGAACTGCTCAATTCAAGCTACGTGAAGCCCTCCAAGGTGCTATATTGAGTCCCACTATTGTTCCAAAACAAGCAGGATGGTTTGCTGCGGATATGCATCGACTATCCGGTCCTAAACAATGGTGCTGTTACGAGTGGTAGAGCGGCTCAGTAGGTTTTCAATTTTGTGAAGGCCTCTTTACATTCCGAATCCCAAATTGCGCCTTCCTTTCCTATGATGGACTCGAAGAACGGTTTGCATTTCCGGACGCTTGGGATGTAAACCTACCAAGTGTGGCTGTCATTCTTACTAACCTTTAAACATTCTTAAATTTTTTTGGTGGTTGTAATTAATGGTTGTACCCTTGGAAGAATTTGAAGTCATGCTCAGGAATGAGTTCTTTATCAAGGCCAAGTTGGCATTGATGCAACATTTGAATGGAATGCCAATCTTAGGTGTCAGAGCAACATGCGTTCTCCTTGTGGTTGTGGCATGTCAAAGTAAGGGGGATGGCAAGCAAAAGGCGGAGATCTTGTCCACTATGCAAGTGAAATATGGGTCGTAAAAGGGTGAGATGATATACGTCATGATATTGGTGGAAATCTGACGTAGAGGTTTAAGTGCACGATGTTGTGGGCAAAAATTTTGGAGGAATTGGATGATCTTATACCTCCTGAACTCCCCAAGACCCTACTAATTAGACGCGCAGTTGACCACAAAGTAGAGCAGGAACCTACATCAAAGCTTCTAGATTGTGCCCCATTTGGATGTCGCACGTGGAACTGGTAGAATTGAGGTGGTAGTTGAACGAACTGCTCAATTCTAGCAACGAGAAGCCCACCAAGGTGCCACACCGAGTCTCACTGTTGTTCCAAAAGAAGGAGGATGGTTAGCTGCGGATATGCATCGACTATCCGTTCCTAAATAGTTGTGCAGTTATGAGTGGCAGAGCGACTAAGTTGGTTTTCAACTTCGTGAAGCCCACTTTACATTTTGAATCCCAAGTTGCGCCTACCTTTCCTATCATGGACTCGAACAACGGTTTGCATTTATCGGACGCTTGGGATATAAACCTACCAAGTGCGGCTGTCACTCTTATTAAACTTTAAACATTCTTAAAATTTTTTGGTGGTTGTAATTGATGGTTGTACCCTTGGACGAATTTTAAGTCAAGCTCAGGAATGAGTTCTTTATCATGGCCAAGTTGGCGTACATGCCATGTTTGAATGGAATGAAAATCTTAGGTGTGAGGGCAACATGCGTTCTCCTTGTGGATGTGGCATATGAAAGTAAGGGGGATGACAAGCAAAAGGTGGAGATCTTGTCCACTATGCAAGTGAAATATGGGTTGTAGAAGGGTGAGATGACGTACCTCATGATATTGGTGGAATTCTGACGTGAAGGTTGAATGTGCCCGATGTTGGGGCAAGAATTTTAGAGGAATTGAATGATCTTATTCCTCCTGAAATCCGCAAGACCCTTCTACTTAGACGCGCAGTTGACCACAAAATTGGGCAGGTGCCAACTTCAAAGCTTCTAGATTGTGCCCCCTTCCGATGTCGCACATGGTACTGGCACAATTGAGGAGGTATTTGAACAAGTTGCTCAATTCTTGCAACTTGAAGCCCTCCATGGTGCCATACTAAGTCCCACTATTGTTCCAAAACAAGTAGGATGGTTAGCTGCGGATATGCGTCTACTATTCGGTCCTAAACAATGGTGCAGTGACGAGTGGCAGAGCGGCTAAGTGGGTTTTCCACCTCGTGAAGCCCACTTCACATTTTGAATCCCAAGTTGCGCCTTCCTTTCCTATCATGGACTCGAAGAACGGTTTGCATTTATCGGACGCTTGGGAAATAAACCTACCAAGTGCGGTTTTCATTCTTATTCATCTTTAAACATTCTTAAAATTTTTTAGTGGTTGTAATTGATGGTTGTACCCTTGGACGAATTTGAAGTCCTGCTCCGGAATGAGTTCTTTATCAAAACCAAGTTGGCATTGATGCAACATTTGAATGGAATAAAAATCTTAGGTGTGAGGGCAATATGCGTTCTCCTTGTGGTGGTGGCATATCAAAGTAATGGGGATGGCAAGCAAAAGGTGGAGATCTTGTCCACTATGCAAGTGAAATATGGGTTGCAGAAGACTGAGATGATATACCTCATGATATTGGTGGAAATCTGACGTGAAGGTTGAAGTGCACGATGTTGGGGCAAAATTTTTGGAGGAATTGTATGATCTTGTACCTCCTGAACTCCCTAAGACCCTTCTACTTTGAAGCGTAGTTGACCACAAAATAGGGCAGGAGCCTACTTCAAAGCTTCAATATTGTGCCCCATTTGGATGTCGCATGTGGAACTGGTAGATTTGCGTTGGTAGTTGAACGAACTACTCAATTCTTGCAACGAGAAGCCCTCCAAGGTGCCATACCGAGTCCCACTATTGTTCCAAAAGAAGCAGGATGGTTAGCTGCGGATATGCTTCGACTATCCGATCCTAAATAATGGTGCAGTTATGAGTGGCAGAGCGGCTAAGTTGGTTTTCAACTTCGTGAAGCCCTCTTTACTTTTTGAATCCCACGTTGCGCCTTCCTTTCCTATCAGGGACTTGAAGAACGGTTTGCATTTATCGGACGCTTGGGATATAAACCTACCTAGTGCGGCTGTCACTGTTATTAACCTTTAAACATTCTTAAAATTTTTTCGTTGTTGTAATTGATGGTTGTACCCTTGGACAAATTTGAAGTCATGCTCATGAATGAGTTCTTTATCAAGGCCAAGTTGGCGTAGATGCCACGTTTGAATGGAATTAAAATCCTAGGTGTGAGGGTAACATGCGTTCTCCTTGTGGATGTGGCATATCAAAGTAAGGGGGATGACAAGCAAAAGGTGGAGATCTTGTCCACTATGCAAGTGAAATATAAGTTGTAGAAGGGTGAGATGACGTACCTCATGGTATTGGTGGAAATCTGACGTGAAGGTTGAATGTTCCCGATGTTGGGGCAAGAATTTTAGAGGAATTGAATGATCTTATTCCTCCTGAGCTCCCCAAGACCCTTCTACTTAGACGCGCAGTTGACCACAAAATTGGGCAGGTGCCAACTTCAAAGCTTCTAGATTGTGCCCCCTTTCAATGTCGCACGTGGAACTGGCACAATTGAGGAGGTAGTTGAACAAACTTCTCAATTGTTGCCACTTGAAGCCCTCCATGGTGCCATACAGAGTCCCACTATTGTTCCAAAACAAGCAGAATGGTTAGCTGCGGATATCCGTCGACTATCCGCTCCTAAACAATGGTGCAGTGACGAGTGGCAGAGCGGCTAAGTAGGTTTTCTACTTCGTGAAGCCCACTTTACATTTTGAATCCCAAGTTGCGCCTTCCTTTCCTATCATGGACTCGAAGAACGGTTTGCATTTATCGGACGCTTGGGATATAAACCTTCCAAGTGCGGCTATCATTCTTATTAATCTTTAAACATTCTTAAAATTTTTTGGTGGTTGTAATTGATGGTTGTACCCTTGGATGAATTTGAAGTCTTGCTCCGGAATGAGTTCTTTATCAAAACCAAGTTGGCATTGATGCAACATTTGAATGGAATAAAACTCTTAGGTGTGAGGGCAATATGCGTTCTCCTTGTGGTTGTGGCATATCAAAGTAAGGGGGACGACAAGCAAAAGGTGGAGATCCTGTCCACTAAGGGTGAGATGATATACCTCATGATATTGGTCCAAATCTGACGTGAAGGTCGAGGTACGCGATGTTGGGGCAAAATTTTTGGTGGAATTGGATGATCTTATACCTCCTGAACTCCCAAAGACCCTTCTACTTAGACGCGCAGTTGACCACAAAATTGGGCAAAAGCCTACTTCAAAGCTTCTAGATTGTGCCCCATTTGCATGTCGCACGTGGAACTGGCAAAATTGTGTAGGTAGTTGAACGAACTCCTCACTTCTAGCAACGTGAAGCCCTCTAAGGTGCCAAAGTGAGTCCCACTATTGTTCCAAAACAAGCAGGATGGTTAGCTGCGGATATGAATCGACCATCCAGTCCTAAACAATGGTGCAGTGACGAGTGGCAGAGCGGCTAAGTAGGTTTTCAACTTCGTGAAGGCCTCTTTACATTCCGAATCCCAAATTGCGCCTTCCTTTCCTATGATGGACTCGAAGAACGGTTTGCATTTATCGGACGCTTGGGATATAAACCTACCAAGTGTGGCTTTCATTCTTATTATCCTTTAAACATTCTTAAAAGTTTTTGGTGGTTGTAATTGATGGTTGTACCCTTGGACGAATTTGAAGTCATGCTCAGGAATGAGTTCTTTATCAAGGCCAAGTTGGCATTGATGCGACATTTGAATGGAATGCCAATATTAGGTGCGAGGGCAACATGCGTTCTCCTTGTGGTTGTGGCATATCAAAGTAAGGGGGACGACAAGCAAAAGGTGGTGATCCTGTCCACTATGCAAGTGAAATATGGGTTGTAACAGGGTGAGATGATATACCTCATGATATTGGTCCAAATCTGACGTGAAGGTCGAAGTACGTGGTGTTGGGCCAATATTTTTGGTGGAATTGGATGATCTTATACCTCCTGAACTCCCAAAGACCCTTCTACTTAGACGCGCAGTTGACCACAAAATTGGGCAAAAGCCTACTTCAAAGCTTCTAGATTGTGCCCCATTTGGATGTCGCACGTGGAACTGGCAAATTGAGTAGGTAGTTGAACGAACTCCTCACTTCTAGCAACGTGAAGCCTCTAAGGTGCCATATTGAGTCCCCCTATTGTTCCAAAACAAGCAGGATGGTTAGCTGCGGATATGAATCGACTATCCGGTCCTAAACAATGGTGCAGTGACGAGTGGCAGAGCGGCTAAGTAGGTTTTCAACTTCGTGAAGGCCTCTTTACATTCCGAATCCCAAATTGCGCCTTCCTTTCCTATGGTGGACTCGAAGAACGGTTTGCATTTATCGGACGCTTGGGATATAAACCTACCAAGTGCGGCTGTCATTCTTATTAACCTTTAAACATTCTTAAAATTTTTTGGTGGTTGTAATTGATGGTTGTACCCTTGGACGAATTTGAAGTCATGCTTAGGAATGAGTTCTTTATCAAGGCCAAGTTGGCATTGATGCAACATTTGAATGGAATGCCAATCTTAGGTGTCAGAGCAACATGCGTTCTCCTTGTGGTTGTGGCATGTCAAAGTAAGGGGGATGGCAAGCAAAAGGCGGAGATCTTGTCCACTATGCAAGTGAAATATGGGTCGTAAAAGGGTGAGATGATATACGTCATGATATTGGTGGAAATCTGACGTAAAGGTTTAAGTGCACGATGTTGTGGGCAAAAATTTTGGAGGAATTGGATGATCTTATACCTCCTGAACTCCCCAAGACCCTACTACTTAGACGCGCAGTTGACCACAAAGTAGAGCAGGAACCTACATCAAAGCTTCTAGATTGTGCCCCATTTGGATGTCGCACGTGGAACTGGTAGAATTGAGGTTGGTAGTTGAACGAACTGCTCAATTCTAGCAACGAGAAGCCCACCAAGGTGCCACACGAGTCTCACTGTTGTTCCAAAAGAAAGGAGGATGGTTAGCTGCGGATATGCATCGACTATCCGGTCCTAAATAATGGTGGCAGTTATGATGCAGAGCGACTAAGTTGGTTTTCAACTTCGTGAAGCCCACTTTACATTTTGAATCCCAAGTTGCGCCTACCTTTCCTATCATGGACTCGAACAACGGTTTGCATTTATCGGACGCTTGGGATATAAACCTACCAAGTGCGGCTGTCACTCTTATTTAACTTTAAACATTCTTAAAATTTTTTGGTGGTTGTAATTGATGGTTGTACCCTTGGACGAATTTTAAGTCATGCCGAGGAATGAGTTCTTTATCGTGGCCAAGTTGGCGTACATGCCATGTTTGAATGGAATGAAAATCTTAGGTGTGAGGGCAACATGCGTTCTCTTGTGGATGTGGCATATGAAATTAAGGGGGATGACAAGCAAAAGGTGGAGATCTTGTCCACTATGCAAGTGAAATATGGGTTGTAGAAGGGTGAGATGACGTACCTCATGATATTGGTGGAATTCTGACGTGA
>CAUOFW020009074.1:0-13992 GCA_963454935.2 Ilex paraguariensis
GAGTCCTTACCCATGGAAGCATAACTACGTGAACCACAGTTTGGGAGTCACTTTCAATGGTGACGCGTAGTTCCAGTATTGCCTTTCTGCCCCAAAGAGCTGCATCTCTGGCTGCTAAAGCTTTTACCATGAGAGGAGTCATTCCTGATATCCGGTGTGACTTGAGCCTTCTCTGACTGATCCATCATGCTCCCTTGCCAATGGCTAAAAACAAGCAGTGTTCTTCTGAACCTATTGCAGCATCAACGTTGATCTTGACCTCTCCTTCTTGTGGTGGGGATCATCTGTAAACTTGTTACATGGTTGAAATTATTGGAACTGGGGGCATTAATCTGGTGATCATATGTAGCTCTAAGCTCACACAAAAAGAGAGTCAATGTCCTGGAGGATTTTTAAAGGGTCCAACTGGTTTGTTCTAGAATCGGACATTGTTCTTCCATTGCCATAGTTTGGATACTATGACTACTGCAAAGTGTAACGATAGAGAAAATGAGGGGATTGAGGGCCAAAAAGGGAGGTGGGATGGAGAGCAGGTGATGGATCCATTGTTTGGAAGCTTAATTCTAGGAAGCGATCAGTGTGCAGACCCCATTATTGTACCAGATACCTCGAGCAATAGGACATAGGAAAGAAAAGATGTAGCTCTGTTCTGGGTGTTGATGGCATAATGGACATGTGATGTTTTCAATGGGAATTCTTGTGTCCAGTAAGCTCTTTGTTGGGAGGCCCTCAGTGATGGCTCTCCAAAGATTTATCTTGTACCTCTCATGAATCTTGGTCTTCCAGAAAATTTTCTGGTTGCCTTGATCAAGGTAATGACTTCCCAAGTCTTGTGTTCCTTTGAGTATTTGATAAGCTGATTTGGACGTAAAGTCACCATTACCCAAGGGGATCTATGTCATTTGATCTTGTCTTGGATATAGGGGGAGGCGAATCTGTTTTATGGCATGTACAGTTTGGTCATTGAGAGGCTGGAAAGAATATCAGCATTTCATTCTCTGTTTTCTTGCTCAATGAGATCGCCACTTTTGCTGGTGGGTTGTCACATTCTTGATCAAGCTGAACTTTAAAACCAGAAATGTTAGGCACCCATGGATCTGTCCATATATTGAGGGATTCTCCATTCCCCACCAAGTAGAATGCACCTTCTTCAATTATTTGCCTGCAGTCAAGTATGTGTTTCCATACACGAGAGTCTTGCGTCTGTTTTTGGACATAGAAAATGAATTTCTGCTGCAATACTTTTTTTGAAATTGTGATGTCCAACGCTTCTGAGAATTTGAGACCAATCGCCACCCCGGTTTCGTTCCACATCACCGGGATAAATTTTGAATAATACTATTGGGACCTAAAAATTAATATAATTTTTTTGACATAATGATGTATCAAACGATAGAGTCCCAATAAAAAAGTCACGAGTTACGGTTATAACAACTCTATTAGACCATATCATTGTCACATCATTAAATCAATAAATTATATCAATTTTTTAGATTTTAATAGTATTAGTCATAAATTTTAGAGTATTTAATGGTTCCTTGTATATTCATTTTGGGACTAGCTTTGCTTTTGGATACATTCCATCATAATTGTATCCTTGTATTGTCATATAGCTTAGGTTATGGGGGGTTATATTGGTTGGTTGGTTGGTTGGTTGGTGTAATATGTTGGTCCTTGGGTTTTTTAGGTTCAGGCTTGTTTGTGTATTAGGGTTTATTTTATGGCCTGGGCTTGGTGGGTTCGGATTTTGTGATAACTGGGGGCTAGGTTTTGGGGTTTGAGGGTATAAGGTTTGGTCATTTAGGGTTTCAATATTCTTCTGAAGGGAGGAAAAAATAGAGCAAGCAGCAATGGGTGAGGATTTAGTATCAGGGCTTGTTACATAATTATCTTCTCAGTAATTTGTTCAACAGTATTGCTACGCCGACTAAAATTAGAGTTAAAATAACATGAGAGCCTAATCAGCTTTTCAAATCAGCTACGTGCCATTTAGTAGGCAAGATTAATATTTGGGTTAAAATCTTTTTTATCTTTTCCGCTTCCACTGTCAGATACCCATCAGACCCACCTTCGTCTCTCTCTCTCTCTCAAAACCGACAAGCAAATGCTCTCTCACAAAATCGAGGACGCCGTCAATGCCATCGTTAGGGCCAAGACTCCCGATCCTGTTCTCTTCATGGCCAGTTCCCCCTCTCTCTCTGATTCTGTTTTCTTTGTTGACTCAGTCTCTTCACCGAGTTGTTTACTGGGTTGTTCCTGCTCTGGTTTTGGAGGAACATAGAGATTTAACATGTGAGATCTCATATGCCCACCCAAAGCTCTGCCCTTGGCAATGCCCTTTAAGCAGAGCTTACACCTATTTTTCTTCATTACATACAAACAAAAACTACTCACAAAATGCTCTCTCTCTCTCAGTTCTAAACACCGATGGTGAGCTACTGAGCCATGGCAGAGATAGCAGGGAGTGTGGAAAGAGAAAGAGCAAGCAGTGCGAAGAGATAGAGAGACATAAAGGTGGGTTTGGGTATTTGACAGTGGAAACGGGGAAGACGAAAAGATTTTGGACCAAATATTAATTTTGACTACAGAATGACATTACAGTTGATTTGAAAATTTGATTAGACCGTTGTGTCATTTAAATTTTAATTTTGGTCTCTAATTTTAGTCAATGTAATATTATTATTTGTTCAATATAATGACAAGTACATAAATAAGAGAAATAAAAAAAATTAGGAAAATACTTTTTGGGGACCTAATTCAATACAACTATAAGATTGATTGTGGGCTCCATTTAACATTGAAACTCACAACTAATTTAATGGTTGTATTGAAACCACATCATTAGGTCCCCAAATAAGGTCTCTATAACATTGCTCAAAAAATTAAAACACGGCTCACAATACCAAGATTACGAGTTTCAGCAAAATTACTTTGTCTATGTCCGTGAGGCGTGATTCAGTCTCTTTTCTTTACTATTAAAAGAAAAATAAGTACAATAGTACAAACCTCACTACTCATGTTTAAATTTCAAACTCAAGCCCTCGATCCCTTATACAACTCACTCAACTTTACCCTCTTAAAACCCCAATAAAGAAACCTCTTGTCCTCTCAACAAAATAATGAAAATTGAACAAATATAAATTTTGGGCTGATCTCAAAAACAAGAGACTTATGCCTATTTTCATAGGGATTTCAAGGTGATGGCTGATGAACTTATTTGTATTTAAACAATACATTTAATTGCTTCACTTGTATTCTCTAATAAAATTTTAACAATAACATCGTCTAACTAATTAAAATTTATTTTATTTTTCCTGAAAGTGAGCCACCACCTCACATTATCCTCTACCTAAATGTCAGACGTGTTGTTTTCAGATGAGAACTATAGTTTGTATACGGGACTTGAGGAGAATTATAAGAACATAGGCATAACCCGTACCTGAAGGTACAATAAAATGTATAATTCGAGTGTCCAAAAAATTAATTCCACTATATTAAATTTTTTCAATATGTGTATATAAATAATGTTTGAAATAAAAATTATATTAACTATAAATTAATTAAATATTAAATTTACTAAACATATGATAGAAATTAGTGATATGATATTTGTAGGGAGAAAATATATAAATAATTAAATATGTGATAAAAATGAGTTATGCGACTCAACTTTTGAGTATGACAGAAGAATGATGGATGAGGTAAGTGATTGGTGATGGTTTTAAGGAGAAAAATATGACTGAGATAAAATTCAAAGTATGAGCTGTTTAATTATATAGATTCATGTTTTATTTTTTGATATCGTACGAAAAAATATAAAAAAAATTCAAAATCTAACAACTTTTATCCCAAAAAATAATAAATTTTACCCAAAAAAGTGATAAATAAGAGAAATTTTTCTATAGGTATTACACATCACCTGGCTTTGCCCATGTGGTATGCACAGCAAATAAATGTCTTCCACGTCACTGTTTTGTCAGAAATTTTTTAAAAAAGACAACTCAGCCACCCAATTGTGTTTATGGACAGAAAGTTAACATAGCAAACTCCAAAAAAAAAAAAAAAGCCTGTCTTTTTTCCTCTTTTCAAATTTCAAAAACTCTAAAATTCAAACCTAACTTTCCATTACCATTTCTTTCTCTCTCTATAAATCTTTCCTCACCTCCATACCCGGAAACACTCTCTCCACCACCCGGGACGCCGACGAGTCCGAGGGCAAAACAATAATATTGCTCCCAGATGACAAAGTATTCTTTGATAAGTACCCATTTGTGATCGTCAGAGTTTCCACAAGCTCCACTGAATTATCCTCAGTCGGGACGACACCATCTGATTTGGTCTCAATTTTCTTCCCGAAATTAAAAGATATCGACTATTTAATACTAAAATCTCCGAATTGGGGCTTGAAGTGGACGAAAAAACTAGAGTTTTGATTTCCAATGAAATTGAACTCGACGCTCATGTTCATGGGGCTAGAACTTGGCGCTTTGGTTATCTCACTCTCTCTCAAGTTGTGTGGGTGGAGGAACAGGTAAGCAATCCTTTTTCTCTCTCTAAAATGAGAAATCATGTAAGGGCAACGGTTGGCCATGAATAAATCAAAAAATTAAAGGTGTTTAGTATTTTTTTTTCTTTACAAGTTGATTCAAGAGTTCAGTATTTTTCATGAAGAATTTCAGAGTTTCAGAGAAATGGAAACAGAGAAAAGAACAAGATGAAGACAGATGTAATTTCTTATCTCTGACTAATTGCAAATGGTGTTAGTTGGTGATGGCAGTAGACTTTTATATATGAAATGAAGGAGAAAATCGTATTTGTTGATTATTTTGTCCATGGTATTGTTTAATCAAAACATGGATTTGTTGAACATGGACTTGAATGTAATCAGATCTGGTTTTTTTCTTTTTTCATTTGTCTGCTAGGAAGTTCTTATGAATGGAACATTGTTAGTTTGTCGTAAGTGGGTGTTATTTGATTTTCACTAATTGTGTTGTTGATTTATATGTTATTGTTATTGAAATTTGGTTTAATGATATGTATGCGATTTATATATTAATTTATTATAGTTTTAATTGCGGATAGAATTATTGAAATGGATTAATGTAATCCATATGGGATTGTACATTCGTGTTGAGCAATAGCAGTTAAACAAAAAATAAAGTATTTAGTTCATCAAAATCATTTCATTACTGATTCCCAGAAGTATATACAAAATTTCTCATTGATTCTCATAAATAATTATTATGATTTTTCTCTTTATTGGTCAGATAGGGTCTAATTATTAAATTAACAAAATATGGAGTGTGATTGACTAGCTAATGGAAGATTAAATGTAAAGTATGAGATTAAAAGAGATTAGCAGTGGTGTTAGTGTAAATAATCAAGGGTGGTGAGTCATAGAATACACTTTTCTTAACCAAAGGCCTCTTAAAATGCATACCACATAGCACTATGTTCAATTACTACTAATAATATTTTTGGCCAAAATTACCAAAAAAAGCCTACCATGTAATCAAATCTTGCAAAACTGGCAGAATGATTACCTTTACATGCTCATTTTTCTATCTCGAAAACCTGAACAACAATAACGCATTTTGCTACAAACAGGAGAGGGGAAAAAAGGAACAAAAACCCCCTCAAAAATATTTTGTTAAATAATTTACAGACTATTTCATCTTCAACAAGATTAATTAAGCAAACAAAAAGTTTGGCTAATGGCTTCAACCTACTTTGTATATGTATATATACTGGAAAACAGTTTCTCTGCGTGGCGGCCACAAATTAGTCTTCTCTGCCCACCCTTGATGAGGCAGAATGAAGGAAGCAGTTGATTGCTGATACACAAAATTAATCTTCTGCTCTATGTTTCTTAGATATTTTTGAACTCGGAACAAAGTCATCATATGATCCATCATTACAAGCTTTATACTCCATCTTGTGCTTCTTGGACTGCTTTGACATAACTGTAGATTTAGATTCTGGTGGCAGTGTCGTCTTCTTCGTTGAAACAGAGGAGGAAAAGGAAGATGTTTTCCTTTTGACAGGAATAGTTTCAGCATTTTTCTTTACGGTCACAACAGCTTTCATCGGCGAGTCTAGCTTATGCTATTGAATCCTTTTCTTTTTCCTCTTGAGAACTTCCTTTGCCACCTCCTTGGAGAGTAAACCAAACTCCATCATCCTACAATCACATTGGAGTCCACTTTATTTCAAAATCACGGCTGAACATACGTGATAGTGATCATTGATGCAAGAAACAAAACTGAGGTAGCTCAATTGAATAAAACTATAGCAAGTCCTAGAATATTGAATAATAAAAGCTTTAAGCAGACTTAAATTAAATTGAATACTAAAAGTTCAAACACTCAAATCAATTGAATAGAAATGTTTCACATAATGTCTTATATGCACATATTATACAAAACATCCATCAACTTTGGTGAAAAGGATCAAAGAGTATACCAACAAGTGCTAGAATCAATCTACGAACAAAAGACATCTAGAGTATAGAACCTAACACTACGAAGGGCCTATCATTCACATGTCAAACATATTGAAAGAATCTTTTTATTTGGGAGAATAAGCAAAATAGAAAAATTTCTTACCAGAAAGCTGTCATTTCGCTATTGGGTGCTTGCTTATACAAAGATTCATAGAAAATCTTCACTGGGTGTCCCTGGAAAAAAGATAATTACAACACACCCATAACTCAAATAGTCCCAAATTAGTTCAAACTAACACACACAACATAATTCAAGGAACAGTCTAACATACTTCATCAGGAGGGTCTCGCTTCTAACCAAGCAAATCACACTCCTTCCTCTTCCTTTTCTTACACCTCTACTTAGCCTTTTTGGCCTTTTTCTTATTTTTCTCCTCCTCCTCCATCTTCTTCTTTTTATGCAACTTTAACCCCAACCCACAACAAATTCAAGAGCCAAACACCAAGACAAAACATATACTAACAACCAAGGATTAATTTCTAAAACAGAGTAAACCCAAGATAAAAAAAAACGTATAAGAGATTTGGAATGTCTTTGGATCTATATATGGAGAAATTTGCCGGTGTCCCGGGTGGTGGAGAGAGTGTTTCTGGGTATGGAGGTGAGGAAAGATTTACACAGAGAGAGAGAGAGAGAAATGGTAACGGAGAATTAGGTTTTGAATTTTAGAATTTTTGAAATTTGAAAAAGGTAAAAAAGACAAGCTATATTTTTTTTAGAGTTTGTTCCGTTAACTTTCGGTCCATAAACACAATTGGGTGGCTGAGTTAGCTTCTTTAATAAAATTTTTGATAAAATAGTGACGTGGAAGACAGTTATTGGCCGTGCATACCACATGGGCAAAGCCAGGTGGTGTGTAATACCCATAGAAAAATTTCTGGATAAATAAACACAAAACATAATATGTAAACTCAAAAATATAAATATCTCAAAAAAATAGTGAACTCCAGTCAAAAAGTAATGTAAATACTCAAAAATAATAATAATGATAGGGTTTTGAGCACCGTAGCCCATGAAACTTGGCAGCATTAAGGCTACTTTTTATAGTCCAATTCACGTGCCACAGCATGCCGAGACTCGAGAATTTAACATCTTTTGCAGTAATCCTATGGTGAATTGGACCCCCAAAGAGGTCCCTATTGGACCATTATGGCATCTAAAGAATGTCGTCGCTCCCAAGTTCAAAAAAAATAAGTGAAAATTAAAAGTGAGTCTTTTTAAATGTACTTGTTTGGAGATAAGTCCTGCAAGAAAACTTATAAGAAATTAAGACTATCTCCAACCCTCCTCTTTAAAATGACTAGTCAAAATATATTTAAATATTATATTCACTACTTTAGTTACCCATTTTTATAAATTCACTTCAACCACACTCTCTATTTTAGCTAACTACTACACCCAACTTTCACTAACTTCCAATAATTTAAAAGAAGTAAAACATATATATAGAGAGATAGAGAAAAAAAAAGTTGAGAGAAAATTTAAAGAGCCCATATGGCTCACCACATTTGGTGAGCCATTTGGGTTAACTAGAAAATAGAGAGTGGGATGGAGAGAATTTTTTGTGTTTGGCTAGCTAAAGTAGCTAAAAAAAAAAAAGAAATAGAGAGTGGATTGGAGATGCTTTAAGTCCATGTTTAAAATTATATGTAATAACTTAAGTCCACTTTTGTTTTATGTCAAAAATACTCTTCTTTGAAATAAAGTTAATCTTTTCTCTCTCATATCTATCTATATTTATATACAGGTTAAGAGTTTAACTAACATTAAAAAATTTTCTCTCTCTTATCTATCTATATTCATATATAGGTTAAGTGTGCATATATATATATACTAACATTAAAAAAAATAGTAACATTCAAATACAAAAAAAAAGTTATTATGAATTTGAATAGTAAAATTCAAATTCATGTTACTATTTTTTTTATTATGTTACTGTTCATATTACTGTTTTTGTTGAGTATGTTACTATTCATGTACTATTATTTTTGAGTATGTTACTGTTTTTGTTGACCATGTTACTATTATTATTTTCCTAAATATTAATATTCAATGTTACTATTTTTTTTTAATATTACCATTTTTTGTATTTAAATGACACTATTTTTTGAGTTTGAATTTGAGAGAAATAATTACTGTTAAGTATGTCACAGTTTTTGTTAAGCATGTTACTACTTTTGTTGAACATGTTAATATTTTTGTTGAACATGTTAATATTTTTGTTGAACATGTTACTGTTGTTATTTTTAAAAATATTAATATTGAATGTTTCAATTTTTTTTTTATTTTAAATGTTATTATTTTTATTGTGTTTAAATGTATTATTTTTTGTATCCAAATAATAACTTTTTTTTTGTATTTGAATGTTACAATTTTTATTTTTAATGTTACTATATATATTATATATATATATATATATATATATATAAGAGAGAGGAAAAATTTTAATATTAGTCAAACTCTTAATATATATATGGATATAGATAGATATGAGAGAGAAAAGATTTTAATATTAGTCAAATTCATAAGATTTAGATGTTTTTAATTTTTAATTTTATTTCACTTCTAAAGGAAAGTGATAGTATGGTAAAATTGACAAAAAACAGACTTCATAACAAATAAGTTTTCTTGACGGACTTAAGTTTAAACAAGTTCATATAGGGGGTCCGACCTCCAACTTTCTCAAAAAAAAAAAAGGGACCAACATGATGAATCCGGACAAGTGCTTCTAAAACCGAAATTTTTTGCACGGTCTCTAAAGTCAAACCATTTAATCAACACACTCTTTAATACTAAACAACCCTTTTAATCTTCACATGTCTCTGTCTCCCCTACATCTCTCTTATTTTCTCTTCAGTCAAATATAAATATTGCATGATCAATATTCAATCTTGAAAGAAGAGGTTGATTGAAATAAATTACAGCATTGAGGGGCTAAATTAGAATAAATAAAAATTCAGGGGTAATTAAAATAAAAATCATAGTTCGAGTGGTATTTATGTTATCCCCCAAAAAAAAAACACAATAAAGAAGGTTGAACCGAGGCAGTGTACATGTGGGTGGGACCAAGGGCACACCCAACTGCCTAAAATTGTGCAGAGCATCAACTTTTTCAATACATGACAAATGCATAATGATAATGTGCATGTGCATCCAAAAGCAAAATCAAAATCAATTATTCGATCAACAAAGGATGCCGTCCTTTTTTTTGTTTTTTTATATATCTAAAAGGGTGAGATACCGATTTATACCCGGATTTTGTAATTGATTCTATTTAGAGTTACGCGAATCTCTGTTCACCGAAGACGAGCCATAAAATTTATTCGTTTTTAAAAAAGAGTAATGTTACAAAATTCAAATGAAACACAATAAATTATAACTCAAATGTATATCATCTCTTGAATAAATGAGTCCTATCAATTTTTTTAGTATGATCCACTCATTTCATACTCATCTAAAGAATAATATACATTTGAATTTTATTTGGGTTATAATATTTTTCTACCTCAAAGCTTCTATAACAAAATTTTGTATTTTAACTATCTGAAAGTATACGTTTTTTATTTTAGCTTCTTATTTTTTTCCATTTTTTTATATTTTAACTATTTTTTTAAATATTTCTCGTATCTTGTACCTTTGTTGGGACTATTAAAGAGAGAAAGAGAAAAAATAGAGGAAAAAACAAAGACTGGACAAGAGAAGTAAAAATGACAAGAGAAAAAAGAATATATTATAAATTATTTATACATAATGTTACGGTGGTACTCTAAATAGAGCATCACTGTAGTAAAAATATATTTTACATACTCTGAACATCTTTTGTCGAAGCATTTTTTTGTTTTTGAATAGCTAAATATTTGAGAGTTTTAGTCATTCTCTCAAGGATGCTCTTTAGCCAGCATCTTCTAACTTGTGAACACTTTCGCTAAAAATTAATTTTTAAGATTATATTTTTTATTTTTTATCAATTAAAACAAAACATCACCAACGAGATAATAATATGCATTTAAATTTTAATTTTCTTTGGTTTCTTACTTAAAAGCATTTCCAACGAGATTTTGTATTTTATCTATCTAAAAGTGTACTTTTTCTTTAGTTTTGGTCTCTTGATAATTAGATTTTTAATTTTGCTTTCTCAATAGTTTAATTTTTTAATTTAATGATTGATTGTAATAAATTATATTTTAGGATAAATTATTTCGATTGATTGTTGTATTTTTATTTTGACTTATGAATGAGTGCTTTGATTATTTTATGTTATTATTTTTACAATTAATAATTATAAACAAATCAAAATAAAATCTATGTCTTACAAAAACATTTTTGGTAATGTAGCGAAGCCCGTGTGGTATACAACTTGTTACTATATAAAGTATATCTAAAAGTATGTCAGTCTTTTCCACATAGCCATCCATATTCCATAAGCATTCATTTCCTCTGAAGACCGATGGGTGATGAGTGACATGACAATTATGGATAGGATTTGTTAAGCTTGCGCCAAATTTGTATTCACATGGCTCGACTGACGGTTGATGGCCGGACTGTCAGTTGTTGGTCATCCCTGCCCACTTACATGCAACTGCATGGGAATGAAGACAAAGGCTTACCCCTCAATTCAAACACTACACCATAAAACTTCATCGTTTTTCTAGGATAAGAAGACTATGGTAGTTTACAAATAATTTTTTTGAAAGTTAAAGTATGACTTTGAGGGACATATTACATGTCTCGAAAGTCAAATGAATGACAATCGACCACAAAATTGTACTAATTTCATGTATTCATGCCCTTTGTGTGGTATTTTTTTTTGGTTACCCCTATAGCTAGTTGAAATGATAATGGCATGTGGGTGTCTCGCCCAAAGTTGCCACTTGCTTTAGCTAAAGTGGAGGTGTGTTTGGCCAAGCAACTTTTTTGTACAAAGTTGGTTTCCTAAAGACTTGGTTGGGTAATTAGTTTGATATCAAAGGTGTTTAACAAAAATTTGAGTGGCATGTGACAACTATACCCTAGGCACTCATCGTTATAACCCCTTGGTTCAGAAGATATATGTTGTTGTCTCTAGAGGTTTGCTCACTAACGCTATTATAAGAGGGTGTTCCGCGAAGGTGTATCAGGCTAGCTTCCCTAAGGACCTATATCCCCCTTAGTCTTGGCACACTAAAGAAAGGCACGCCCCCAACAACAAAATGTTTGTTATAGGTGTGGGCAAGCCATTTCAAACTCAAAAACTTGAGATGTGGGGCCGACGTTCAATGAGACCTGTTGTTGGTAAAAGCCTCGTGCATGGTTGAAGAAGATAGCACATGCATTGGCTTGTTGAGCACAAGAAAACATGACTAGTCAGTGGGTTCTAATTCTGGTGAATTGCAAGTTTGAAAGACCAAGTCATGGGTTAGGCATGACTTGACACATAGACAAGACAAATTAGGTATTGTGGACTCACAAAGAAGTTATGTTGCACGTCATGTGAGACGGTTATGAACAGTTACTGGCATGTGCATCTCAAGTAAAGTTGCTCTTTGCAGTTGTTAGCATGTGCACACGCTAGGATCTATAGTGAACTAAGTGAGTTTGAACACGTTCTGTAAGCAAACTCCTAACCATAATCTTTTAAACTTGTCAAAAAGTAAAAAGCTTTGATTGTTTGGTCTGTAATCTTGTGTACCTACTGTGTTTTGATTATTGCCCACATTTTGTTCGATGGAGTGCTTCTATGAGCGATTGTTTGAGTTTGATTGAAACTCAATGTTGGTTGTCTACACAAAAATCGAGTGAAATTTAACCCTCATAACAGCCATGAAAAATCATCAACTGCCTCTTTTGTGTGACAATGTCTTTTTAGCAAATATTGTACACTTTTTATCGGACTAGCAATGTAAAAATTTTCGTTAGAATATTTAATAGAATACATAAAAATTTAAGTGTTAATAACTCTTTGATATGTTATATATAAATATAAATATATATATATATATATATATATATTTAGTTTAGTCCTCATTATTTTAATTTTGTCAATTTGATCACTAAAATATTTAATTCATGTCATTTTTGTCCATATATAGATAGACCGTTAAGTTTTTGACGGAATGATCATGTGTTTGACACAATATATCATTTAAAAAATGACACGTGGTCACTTCTGTCAAAAAATTTAACGGATTGTCTAATTAGAGACAAAAATTACACAAATTGAATATTTTAAAAATAAATTGATACAATAAAGACTAAATTGACAAAAAAATACATACTTTAAAGATTAAAATTGTTTTTAACTCAAAATTTAATTATATACTAAATTATATACTATCTCGTTTTTATCATATTTAAATTGTTTATATTGTGGACAATAAGAAAAAGATACATACATTAATTTTTTAGCACACAAGATAATATTATATAAATGAAGTTGTCGGTGTGTATTAATATTGGGGTTTTAGAAGAAAAAATTAATTTTTTTATATATATCTTGTCAAGAGTAACATGACCATCTAAAAATTTTGTGTAGATTGAGATTTACATGATATGCTAGATGTTAATTTGTTATTTAAGTATAGAGTGATATAATGATAATCTATATCTATATAATAAAGTAGCTTACAATTAAAATCTTAAAAATAAACAAAATGACTTTTATTGCTTGCGATTGAAATCGTTTTAAATTTTACTTTAAAATTAATCTAACGGCTAAAATTAACACCCTAAATTTAATAGAAAAAATATAGCCCTAAGGATGTATTTAGAGTAATTTTTTAAAATTATTTTTAAAAATTATTTTTTATAAATACTTTAAAAAAAAAATTTGTTTCAAACTACCCCACCACCGTCGCCGCCGCCGCCACCATCACCACCACCATCATCATCGTCGTCGCTGTCACCACCACCGCCCCCATCGCCACCCCTACCACCACCACTGCCACCACCGCCACAGCCACCACGGTCATTGTCACCCATCACAACCATCCTCGTCTCTTAGTTTTAAGTTTTATTATTTTTTATTACTCTGTGCTTTAGGTACAGACAATAACTAATATTTAAATACAGGACATGTTAGTCTTTATATTTTTTTATGAGGGTAAAATAGTGAATTAAAATTTTTTCATAAAAGGTACTTTTATTAGTAGTATAAATATAAAACAATGTTGTAATTTATTAAGTTTATTTCAAAATACCAATATATATATATATAGAATATATATTTTTATTTAGTTGTGTTGTGTATATATTTGAATTGCTTTGGAATAAAACTTAAAGCTAGAGTCGGTTATTTCATAACTGTAAATGTGCCGATTTGTACAACGGGGAAAAAATATTGGGTGTAACCGTTATATCATATCATTATACTGACATGACACTATGTTATTATACTTATATGGTGTGTAACTGTCAAATAATAAGATAATATGTGGACAGGTAGATTCTATATATTTTAGTAACTATTCTGTCATATCATTTAATATATTATTTAAATAAGGGTTCATTTTTT
>CAUOFW020009075.1:0-13989 GCA_963454935.2 Ilex paraguariensis
CGTACATTAAAAAGTAAAAAAAAAAAACTAATTATTCCTTCACAACTTCCGGGTATATCGGATCCATCAAATTCTCCTCCACCACTTGTTCTTCAAAGTCCCCAAAAATGGCTTAAGTCTTTGGCCATTGACCTTGAATGTCTGGCCATTTTCGGAGTTTTGAATATCCACAGCTCCGTTGGGGTAGGCCATCTTGACAAGATAAGGGTCATCCCAACAGGATCGGAGTTTGCCTTAAAAAATAGAGAGGCGAGAATTGTATAAGAGTACTTTTTGCCCGTGCTCAAATGATTTCCTCACAATGGAGTTATCATGAAAGATTTTGGCCCTTTATTTTGAGATTTTGGAGCTCTCATACACATCTCGTCGAATCTCTTCCAACTCATTCAACTCTAACTTCCTATGATCACCGGTCATTCTCAAATTAAAATTTAAAGTCTTAATGGCCCAATAGGCCTTGTGTTCCATTTCGACTGGCAGGTGGCAAGTCTTTCCATAGACAAGCCGGTAGGAAGACATGCCCAAAATAGTTTTAAAGGCAGTGCGGTATGCCCAGAGGGCATCGGTCAATCTATCGGACCAATCCTTCATGTTTGGGTTAACCGTTTTCTCTAGAATATTCTTTATCTCCCTATTGGCTAGCTCGGCTTGGCCATTTGTTTGTGGGTGATACGCAGTGGATACTTTGTGAGTGACGCCATATTTGAACATTAGAGATACAAATGACCTATTACAGAAATGTGATCCACCATCACTTATTATTGAACGAGGCATCACAAACCTTGAAAAGATGTTCTCCTTGAGAAACTTGACTACGACTCGGTGGTCATTAGTCTTGGTCAGGATAGCCTCCACCTATTTGGACACATAGTCCACTACCAGGAGGATGTACAAATAACCAAATGACATAGGGAAATGACCCATGAAGTCGATGCCCCAACAGCCGAATATTTTTATGACAAGTATTGGTGAAAGGGGCATCATGTTTCTTTGGGTCACACTACCCCAACCATTGGCATTTGTCGCATCCCTTACAAAATGAAACACAATCTTTGATAAGAGAGGGCCAATAAAAACCTGATTGAAGAATTTTGGCCGAAGTCTTTTTCGCTAAGAAATGTCCACCACAAGCTTTGTGAATGACAAAATGCAAGGACATCCCGCTGTTCATTTTCAGATACGCATCTCCTCATGATTTGGTCGGGGCAATACTTGAACAAATATGGGTTGTCGAAGTAGAAGTATTTCACATCTGCCATAAAATCGTCTTTGATTTTCTGGGCTCCATTGCGGTGGTGTCTGTCCTGTTGTAAGATAGTTACATATATCAGCATACCAAGGACATACAGACTTAATTGACAGCAAATGCTCATCAGGAAAAAGTCAGGGATAGGAATGTGCTCATCGACCTCTTGCACCACAAGCCGGGATAAATGATCCACTACCACGTTCTCAACTCCTTTCTTGTCCTTGATCGTCAAGTCAAATTCTTGTAGGAGGAGTATCCACCTAATGAGTCTCGGTTTTGCATCTTGCTTAGACAACAAATACTTTAAAATAGAGTGATCAGTAAAGACAACAATAGGTAAACCAATGATGTAAGCACGAAATTTATCTAAGGCAAACACTACTGCTAGCAATTCTTTTTTGGTGGTAGTGTAATTCATCTGAGCCTCATTAAGTGTTTTGCTAGCATAGTGTATCACATATGGTCTATTTTCCTCCTTTTGACCGAGCACTGCGCCGACCGCGTAATCACTTGCGTCGCACATGAGCTCAAAAGGTAGATCCCAATTGGGTGGTCGCATGATCGGGGATGTGACTAGCATGCTTTTAAGTTTTTTAAAGGATACCTCACAATCATCTGACCACTCAAATAAGACCTTCTTAGACAGTAGGTTGGTCAAGGGTCGGGCCAATGCATTGAAATTCTTTATGAATCGACGATAAAAACCTGCATGGCCCAAAAATGACTGGATGTCTTTGATGGCTCTTGGCGTAGGGAGGTTGGAGATGACCTCCACCTTGGATTTATCGACTTCAATACCCCTTGATGAAACTATATGGCCAAGCACAATTCCTTCCGTCACCATAAAGTGACATTTTTCCCAATTCAAGACTAGATTCTTCTCTTCACATCTTGTTAGAACTTTCTCCAAGTTTTCCAAACATCCCTCGAATGAATCCCCAAACACCGAAAAGTCATCCATAAAGACCTCCACTATCTTTTCGACCATGTCACTGAAAATTCCCATCATATAGCGTTGGAAAAGTCCCCGGAGCATTGCACAGTCCAAATGGCATGCAGTGGTAGGCAAAGGTACCATAGGGGCATGTGAAAGTGGCCTTCTCTTGATCCTCCAAAGCAATCTCAATCTGATTGTAGCCGGAGTATCCATCTAAAAAACAGTAGAATAGATGCCCCGCTACTCGTTCTAGAACTTGATCGAGGAATGGCAATGGAAAGTGATCTTTCCTTGTGCAAGCGTTCAACTTTCGGTAATCAATGCACACTCTCCATCCAGTGATTACTCTTATAGGAATAAGCTCATTCTCATCATTCTCAACCATCGTAACTCCGAATTTCTTAGGTACTACTTGCGTGGGGCTAACCCACTTACTATTGGCAATTGAAAAAATGATTCCCATATCAAGTAGTTTTAGAACCTCATCCCTTACCACCTCCTTCATGATGGGATTCAACCACCTTTGTGGTTGTCGGGAAGGTTTGGAATCCTCCTCAATATATATGCGGTGGGTGCAAATGAGAGGGTTTATCCCCTTGATATCCGTAATGGTCCACCCAATTGCTCCTTTATGTTTTCTCAACACCTCCAAGAGTTCTTTTTCTTGTTCCATGTTTAATGTAGAGCTAATGACCATCGAAAAATGTTTCACCTTCCCCAAGATAGGCGTACTTCAAATGGGTGGGCAAGGGCTTCAACTCCAAGTTGGGCTTTTGTTCATCCGACGAAAAAATTTTCTTTTCTCGATGGGGTAACTCTTCGAATGTAGGGATCCACCTTTCCATCCCTTGCAAATCTTCTACCTCCTTTTGCTCATCATAATTCTCAAGATCCACAATTCCTTCTTCCTTAAATTTCAATATCCCCTCCAGCTCCAAGTGCTCCTCAACCAAAGTGTCGATTCTATTGACCTCACTTACTTCCTCATCATCACCCGATTGCTTTACCAAGTTGAATACATTGTGTTCTATTGTCATATTCCCAAATGCCAACTTCATTATACCGTTCCTGTAATTTATCACGGCATTAGATGTAGCAAACAAGCGTCTTCCAAGTATTACGGGAATTTAGGAGCTAAGGATTGCAACAAGATGTGTATCAAGCACAATGAAATCGACAGGGAAGTAAAATTTATCAATTTGAACTAAGACATCCTCAACTACTCCCCTTGGTGTACGGATACTACGATCTGCCAATTGAAGTGTGATTGAGGTGGGCTTCAACTCCTCCAGCTGCAGCTGTTGGTACACCGAGTAGGGAAGAAGATTCACACTTGCCCCCAAATCGAGGAGTGCTTGCTCCACTCGATAATTTCCAATGGTGATGGCTATGGTTGGACAACCGGGGTCTTTGAATTTGTGAGGAGTGTTAGTCCTCAAAATTGAGCTCACTTGCTCGGTGAGGAATACTTTCTTTTGGACATTCAGTTTTCTCTTCACCGTGCATAAGTCCTTCAAAATCTTAGCACATGATGGAATTTGCTTGATGGCGTCGAGGAGTGGAATGTTAATCTTCACCTACTTAAACATTTCTAATATATTAGCATAATTAGCCACTTTGACAGGTGGCTTCAAACGACTTGGGAAAGGGGCAAGCATGGGAGGAATAAACACACAATCATCAATTAATTTTCCTTTCTCAACAACCTCTCTTTCTTTCTCTTCACGCACCTCACTCTTGTCGGCGTCACCCAATAGATCTTTTTCTTTTGGCAATGTGGTCTTGGGTGAGACCTTTGGCAAAATAGTTTTGTCAATTTCTTTGCCACTACGGAGGGTGTGGACAGCTTTGAGTTGCTCGCAACTCTCTTTCGAAGGTTCCGATGACTTAACAAGGTGTTGACTCCTAGGATTCTCTTGTGGTTGAGCGGAAAACTTCCCCTTTTCTTGTTGAGATGCCCCTATGGAGTTTGTCAACTTTGTGAGTTGGGCTCTTACATCATTGATGGCTGTGGCATTTTGGTTATTGATGGCAGTTTGGCTTTGAATGAAGGAATGAACCATATCCTCCAAATTACTTTTTGTGAGGAGGTTGGTATGTGGATGGATTGGATGGTCCTTGAGAAAAATTTTGTGGAGGTGGATTTGGTGAAAAATTATGTGGTGGTGGGTTTGACAAATACCCTTGTGGATTGGTCTAGGGGTATTGAGAGCTAGATGCTTGCCCTTGGCCATGGTATTGGTTTTGCTTGGGAGGCACGGGAGATGCATATGCACTTGAACCATGAGGAATGAGGTTTTCATTTCTCCAACTAAAATTTGGGTGATTACTCCAACCCGGATTGTAAGTATTTGAATTGGGAGAAAATGATTGCCTCATTTGGTTGAATGCATGGACTTGTTCATGGTACGCTTCTTTAAGGGTCGGAATGTTTGGGCAATCCGATAGGAAATGCTCCATACATTCACAAATTGAACAACCCTCCTCGGTTCGTGACACATTAGACACCTCGTGTCTCTTATTGACTTCAAGACTCTCAACTTTCCTTGACAATTTAGCAATTTTTGAAAACAAGTCTTCCCGGTCTCTCAAATCATAAATTCTTCCTCCTTGAGTTTGGCCAGTCTTTTGAGGAGAAGACCTTGGTAAATCGGTGGGATCTGTAATATTCCATGATTGTGTATTTTGTGCCAATGTATCAAAGTAATCTAAGGCCTCATCAGGGTCTTTGTTCAAAAACTCCCCATTACATATCATGTCAATGAACTGTCGATGGCCCGATGTTATTCCTTCATAAAAGAAACTCTCCAATTGCCATGGTTCAAAGCCATGATGTGGAATAGATTGTAGCAATTCCTTATACCTCTCCCAACATTGATAGAATTGCTCATTGGGCTTTTCCAAAAAGTTTTGAATTTGCTTTTTTAGGGCAGTGGTTTTATGCATTGGAAAGAATTTGTTCAAAAAATCAGAAGTCATTTGGCTCCACGATGTGATGGTTTGAGGCCTTAAGGAAATAAGCCACGTTTTTTGTCTTGTCTTTCAAGGAAAAGGGAAACAATTTCATTCTAGCTATCTCTTCTATCCCATGATTGGGGAGGAAGGTTGCAACCATTTCCTCAAAATCCCTTATGTGTGAATAGGGGCTCTGAGTTTCAAATTCGTTGAACGTGGGAATTAGTTGCAACATCCCTGACTTAACTATAAAAAGATGAGCTTGGACCGGAAGGAGGATGCATGATGGTGTGGTGCTTTGTGTTGGTTGTAGAAAATCCCTCATTGACCTCACCGGAGGATCCATTTGAAAATTATTCCCCTCATTCACGGGAGGGGAAAAATTCATTATCGGATTGGGTATTTGGGGTTCTTGTGGTCCCCCACCCCTTTGGACATTTGGATTTGCTCCCATTTGGACATTTGGATTTGCTCCTATATTGTCAAAATTGTCACCTGCATCCTCGGGTTGTTCTTGGTCAATATTCATGGTAGGGGTCAAATTTTGTCTAATAAGTCGGTTTCGGTCGTTCCGCCTCTATATAAAATAAAATATATACAAACAAAGTTATACACAAACAAGATTATGTACACGGAACAACGTACCTCAGCCCATGATGAAGATCATGGGACTTACCTCCGTCGTTCGAAAATCACCTTCTTGGTTTGACACTTGTCTTCTCCGACAACGGCGCCAAAAATGCTTGACAAATTTTCTTGTTATTTCCTAACCTATAAACATCACCTTTTAGCATGTATAGTATATGAATAAAAGGGAGTGTCACTCTCCTAGCGATGATGTCAAAAGAAAGGACAACAGAATGGTGGATGAATGAGATTTCAAATGTGAGTATGTGTGAACAAAAGTGCTCCCCAAGCGCAAGAAGACTTTCGCGGATCGTGTTTTACTTGGTGGTATTCCAAGGTCGTTTCCACGGGGAAGGAAATAAACCGAGGGGAAGGTGATTTTGGGAGAAAGAAAGTGTAAAATCTTTGATTGTTGGAAGTTGTTTGGTGAAGTTGTTTTGATGCTAGTAAAATGAGAAACAAATGTTGGCAAATCCAAGAGGTCACTCCAATAGGAATACCGTCTCAACTCAAAACCCTCCTCCAATGGAGCATAAATGAACGATTGATTCGTGGGAAGCTAAGGGTAAGATTGGTGAGTATCTAAGCATAAATCGTGACTAGGCCTACGGAATATCAAAGACTCACCAAGTTATCCACCCTCAACCTAGTCAAATCGAATCATTGAACTCTGAAAGAGGGGAGGAGAATGAGTTGAAATGGTATACCCAAGTGGAGGTTCCTCTTGGTTTTGCCAACTAAGAGATTTAGCTATTCATGCTTAAAATAAAGACAACAATATGATGAGAAGACATTATGAAAAAATAAAGACTGAAGCTAAGCATAAACGAATTGCATAAATTTAACTTCCGGATAACCACCTCTTACTAAAGATTGGATGAGAAACTACTCATTCTTCATGGTTTTGTTAAAACTAGAAAAGTGAGTGATGCTCATCCCTCAAAGTAGAGCAGTTACAAGGTAACACATTTTACACAAGGAGCCGATCTTCGACAAAGAATGAGTGAATCACGTTCCACCCTTCACGACTTTGGTAAAGCTCTAGAAAAGTGGAAGAGTTTCACTCCTCTAAGGGAAGAAGAAAACTCAAGTAATAGAAGTAAAAGAAAGTAATAACACAATAAAAGAAAGCAATACTTAAAGTAAAAGAAAGCAATAAATTAAAAGGAAGCAAGAATACAACAAAAGAAAGCAATACTTAGAGAAAGCTATAAGCAATAAGGAAAGCAATAATACTTTTGGAGGGTTTTTCACTACTAAAAGATGAATGCTTTACAAGTCCAAAGAGGTGGTATTTATAGGCAACAAGGGAGGGTGAAATTCTTGTTAGGGGGCCTTGAATCTTGTTAGGTGGACTTGAAAAGTCTTGTTAGGTGGCTTTGAATCTTGTTAGGTGGACTTGAAAATCTTGTTAGGTGGCTTTGAATCTTGTTAGGTGGACTTGAAAATCTTGTTAGGTAGCCTTGAATTCTTTGATTCCCCTTTGTTTTGAGCTTTGATAATTGGCACCCGAGTAGTTTGTAGCTTTAATGCAACTGGCTCCCCAGTAGTTTGTAGCTTTGACGCACAAAATCCTGAAAAGAACAACAATTAATGCATTAGCCTTTATTCACACACTAATTCTAATTTGATTTTTTTTGACTAGTTTAACTTTATTCAACTAACACAATTTACCTATTAAATTATGCCTTAATTAGGGTTAATCAGCATGGAAATTGGACGCTGCTATGATTTATTATTAATTTTTAATTTTTTTTCCTGAAATAGAAAAAATGGATTATCAAAGTATTAAAAATTCCACAAAAGTTATTATAAAATAGAAAATTGCAATCTAAATATTAAAATAAAATGTAAGCACTGTCTGAAGTCTAAAAAAATTGGCGGCACTGAATTTGGACTTTCTAATGATTTATTACTAATTTTTGAAATTCTTTCCTTGCAATATAAAAACTTTTAAAATGGCCAATAACTTATTACAAAATATAAAATTGCAGTGTAACATATTCGAATAAAATTTACGTATTGACTAGAGTCTAAAAAAATTAGCGGCGCTAAGTTCGGACACTGCTACGATTTCTTTTTAATTTTTCAAATTCTTTCCTAAAATAGAAAAGAAGGATTATCACAGAGCGTAAATATCGCACAAAAAATATTAACAAATAGAAAATTGTTGTGTAACTTATTAAAACAAAATGAACATATTGTTTGGAGTCTAAACTAATTGGCGGCGCTAAATTTGGACTCTGCTTTGATTTATTATTAATTTGTCAAATTCTTTTCTAAAATAAAAAAAATGAATTATCGAAGTATTAAAAATTGCACAAAATTTATTAAAAAAAATAAAACTGCAATCTAACTTATTAAAATAAAATTTAAGTATTGTTTGGAGTCTAAACAAATTGGCGGCGCTAAATTCGGACTCTACTATAATTTATTATTAATATTTAAAATTCTTTTCAAAAATTAAAAAAAAAGGGATTATCGAAGAACTATAAATTGCACAAAAGTTATTAAAAAGTATAAAATTACAATCTAACTTATTCAAATAAAATGGGCGTACTGTTTGGAGTCTTAAAAAATTAGTGGCACTGAATTTGGACTCTACTATGATTTATTATTAATTTTTCAATAGTTTTTTTAAAATGGAGAAGATAGATTATCAAAGTATTCAAAATTACACAGATTGAAATTGAGATCTAACTTATTAAAATAAAATGTGCGTATTGTCTGGAATCTAAAAAAAATTAGAGTTGCTGAATTCGGACTCTCCTATTCTTTATTATTAGTTTCTTAAATTCTTTCCTCAACTGGAAAAAAGGGATTACCAAAACATTAAACAATTGCCCAAAAATTATTATAAAATAGAAAATTGCAATCCACCCTGTCAAAATAAAATCTACTCTTGTCTGGAGTTTAGAAAAATTGACGGCACTGAATTAGGACACTGCAATGATTTATTATTAATTTTTCAAATTGTTTCATGAAATAGAAAAATGGATTATAGATGCAATGAAAATTACACAAAAATTATTGAAAAATAGAAATTGCAATCTAACTTATTACAATAAAATGTACGTATTTTAAGGAGTCTGAAAAAATTGGCGGCAATGAATTCAGACTCTCTTATTTTTTATTATTAATTTTCTCATTAGTTTGCAAAAATTAAAAAAAAAAAAGGATTATAAAAGCAATAAAAATTAAGCAAACAAATATTAAAAAAATAGAAAAATGCAGTCTAACTTATTAAAATAAAATGCACGTAGTGCCTGGACTCTAATAAAATTGGTAGCACTGAATTCAGACGTTGGAATGATTTATTATTAATTTTTCAAATTTTCTCCTAAAATAGGAAAAAAAAATGGATTATCTATGCAATAAAAATTGCACAAAAATCATTAAAAAAATAGAAAAATGTAACCTTACTGAATAAAATAAACTATACGTATTGTGTGGAGTCTAAAAAACTTGGCGGCACTGAATTTGGACTCCGTAATTATTAATTATTAATTTTCTAAATTATTTCTTAAAATAGGAAAAAATAGATTATCAAAGCATTAAAAATTACACAAAAATTAGTAACAAAAGTGAAAAGTACAATCTAACTTATTGAAATAAAATTTACATATCGTGTGGAGTTGAAAAAAATTGGTGGCGCTGAATTTGGATTACGCTACTATTTATTATGAAATTTTCAAATTCTTCCCTAAAATAGAAAAAAATTGGATTGTCAAAGCATAAAAAAATTGCACAAAAATTGTTAGAAAATAGAAAATTGAAATCTCACTCATTAAAAGAAAATGTACGTATTGTCTGGAGTCTAAAAATATTGGCAGGACTGAATTCAAACTCTCATATGATTTATTATAATTTTTTTTATATTTTTCCAAAAATGAAAAAGAGGGATTATCGAAGCATTAAAAATTAAGCAAAAATTATTTAAAAAATAGAAAATTGCAATCAAACTTATTAAAATAAAATGTACAGATTTTCTAGGGTCTAAAAAAAATGGTGGCACGAAAATTGGACGCTGCTATAATTTATTATTAAATTTTATATTTTCTTCCTGAAATGGAAAAAATGGATTATCAAAGTATTAAAAATTCCACAAAAGTTATTATAAAATAGAAAATTGCAATCTAAATATTAAAATAAAATGTAAGCACTGTCTGAAGTCTAAAAAAATTGGCGGCATTGAATTAGGACAGTACAATAATTTTTTATTAATTTTTCAAATTCTTTCATGAAATAGAAAAATGGATTATAGATGCAATGAAAATTACACAAACATTATTGAAAAATAGAAAATTGCAATCTAACTTATTAAAATAAAATGTACGTATTTTAAGGAGTCTGAAAAAATTGGCGGCAATGAATTCAGACTCTTTTTTTTTTATTACGAATTTTCTCGTTAGTTTGCAAAAATTGAAAAAAAGAATTATAAAAGCATTAAAAATTAAGCAAACAAATACTAAAAAAATAGAAAAATGCAATCTAACTTATTAAAATAAAATGCATGTAGTGCCTGGACTTTAATAAAATTGGCAGCACTGAATTCGGATGCTGCTATGATTTATTATTAAATTTTCAAAATCTTTCCTGAAATGAAGAAAAAGGGATTATGAAGGAACTAAAAATTGCACCAAATTATTAAAAAAGGAAAATTGAAATCTAACTTATTAAAATAAAATGTACGTATTGTTTGGAGTCTAAAACAATTGGAGACACTAAATTCGGACTCTGTTTGTGACACCCCAAAATCCGGGGGTCCGTTGATTACCCATCAACCCGCGGAATACCCGTAAATACCGAGTGACTCGATATCACACCGTTATGTCCCATTTACCGAGGTCCATAACTTAACAAAATTTGGGCAGAGTCTCCTTTGTACAGGGAACTCTACCCAATACCCAACCTGTGCAACATAACTCACATGACCCATCTGAGGCCCAATATAAACAATGACCGCACCGGGTCCATTTATAAGTAAACATTGACCACACCGGATCCAATTATCCATATTTATAGCAAAACATGCAAGGTTACTTTAACATTAGTGTATATATGTAATAGTTATCATTTAAATCCACCAAGGTCTAATAAGCCTCAATATACCTCAACTAGTGTCCATTTGTATCCTTGGAACTAGAGAAATCCAAGTCCATTGGTGTTCTTTAAATCAAAGAAATCCAAGCCTGGAAGCTTAGTGCATAGTTTGAAAAATTTCGGTTTTAGAGTCACCGTTCGAACAACACTATTCACATTCGAACGTCCCTTGGTTTTGAAAAATAGGTAGCTCCCAGTACATTTGGTTCTCTGCTGGTTTTGCTGTTCAAAACTCGCACCATTCGAACGTCACTTTACGTTCGAACAGAAAATGCAGTTTCTGTTCTGCTGCAACTTCCAGTGCGGTTTTGACCTGTTTAGAAGTGGAATTGAGAAAATTTCATAAAAACACTTTTGTAGCCCTAGGTGTCTACTACCTACTGTAAAAATTTCAGATCATTTGGACGTCACAATAAAAAGTTATGGCTCAAACACTAAGCAGTGTCTGAAATTTCTGTGTAAACTGTGTATGATTTCAACCCCAAATCAATCCATTCCAAAACCAATCCAAACCAATCCAAGGTTATCCAAAACTTATACAACATCTATTTGATACCAAATATAGTCAATACAAGTTCTAATACAACTATTTCCATACTTTTACATGCCAAAATGGAAATTAACCAAAAGTTTTACAAAAACTAAATTCAAAAGCCACAACCCGGCTTTTCTTCAACCAAGAGCCCCCGAATGAGAGCCATCCACCGGAACGTGTCCCGTACCTGAAATTGTTTCCCGTATAGGGTGAGCACAACGCCCAATAGAGATAAACCTATAGAGGTTACTCTTCCCCTAGATGCACATGCTCATGTAATCATCACACAAACATACAACCAAGCATTTCTCACACTTATGCATCCTATGATGGAATGCAACAATGCTATGCCATGGAATGAAGTGACACTCACCCATGCAACTTTATTCCGAGCTCTCTCCGGCTCCCCAACACATGCAAGTGTCAATTTAGTCGAAACCACCATTTATGTTACACACAATGGCGTTAATCACTCTAGGGTCTTGTATAGGGGTGGATGTTCATGGACTTACACCAAGGGCCTCCAACCCACACGAAATTTACGGACTTCAACCGAGGGTTCCGAATACACCCACACACTTTATGGGCCGAGCCAAGGGAGTGCGTAGCCCAATCACCGGGTCTTGCACCCGAGAGGTCGTCATGCCTCTTCTTGCTACCCCAACCCAATTCATCATGCAACCAAGCGGCTTAGCTAAGTCCTCGACCCAACTCTCTCAAGCCTTCCGTCAATCACCAAGTGTGGTATTGACGTCAAACATGCACTCACTCATGTAATGAGACACTTCCGTGCAAATGTAATGTGATGTTCCATTGCACACAAAATAATGCTCAATATGCTTATGACAAACATATAAACATTTTCATACATCAATGCAATTGTATCATAAGTATATAACTACCATATCTCATTATGCTCAATATATCATTTCATGCATATGTCAATAACACTCTTCATCCAAAAACCATATCCTAAGCATATGATTTCACAATCACCCAAACATGTTATAACATAGCATCATGCAAGTAACACACTCAATTTCACTAGGGCATTTTATCAAACATCTTATAGTCATTCAAGTCATGTATTCACATAACACATTCCAAGGCATAATTTATAAAACACATAGCATGCCTTAAGTTTTCACCAAGTTACAAAATAATCACATGGAACCTCCATATACCAAATTCAAGCTAGAAGCTAGCCTAAGCTATTCCTATGCTAATTTTTTTCACTTTCATACCCATAGACATATATGTATAACAATACATATGCATATACATAATTTTCACCCTTAGTCTAGCAACACCTAAGGTAAGAATAATCCAAAGTAGGAATAACCCCTACCTCTTAGGAGTGTAGAAAACCCCTAAAACACCAAAACCAACCCAAAAGCTTTGATCTCCAAAAATTCTTCCTTTGATTATTCGGTGAAATCACTTCCTTTTGGTACGTAGACGTAGCCCTTGACGAGGAGAACGATCTTTGTTCTTGGTCCAAGCGGATTTGAGCACTAGAATTATGTAGATCATAGAGAGAAGTTGAAGCTTTCCCTCTCCTTTCCCTCTCTTTTCTATCGGCTGAAGAGGATGCTGAACAATGGGGGAAAAATCTGATTTTTCCCCCTATTTATACTTTAGAACACTTGGCCCACAATTGGCCACATGTCCATTTTTAATTCCGGGTCCGTTTTTGTCCCGAACAATTAAATCTCGCCCCGGTTTAAATCTAAAATATTTTTATTTCAATTTATCTTATTTTATTGCCCAAAATTTAAAATTTTATAAAAAAATTCGTGTACAGGGTCACCCGAAGCCCGATCGCTCCGTAAAACGTGAAAAATTTGACTATCTCAGAATTCGACGAAAATTGACGTGGTAACTCGATTTTGCGAGACGAATCCAACGGTGAGGTCCGTTTTGTCATCCGAGTTACAAAAAATTTCAGATTTACAACCCGAATCATGGTGACAATTTACCATTTTACCCTTTATTCATAAAAGTTTAAATCTACCGGGATTTTACACTGTTATAATTTATTATTAATATTTGAAATTCTTTCCAAAAATGGAATAAAGGGATTATGGAAGAACTAAAAATTGTACAAAAATTATTAAAAAGTATAAATTACAATCTTACTTATTAAAATAAAATGGGCGTACTATTTGGAGTCTAAAAAAATTGGTGGCACTGAATTTGGACTTTGCTATGATTTATTATTAATTCTTCAATAGTTTTTATAAAATGGAAAAAAAATAGATTATCAAAGTATTAAAAATTACACAAAAAATATTAAAAGATTGAAATTGAGATCCAACTTATTAAAATAAAATGTGTGTATTGTCTGGAATCTAAAATTTAGAGTTGCTGAATTCGGACTCTCCTATTCGTTATTATTAGTTTCTTAAATTCTTTCCTCAACTGTAGAAAAGGGATTACCAAAACATTAAAAAATTGCCCAAAAATTATTATAAAATAGAAAATTGCAATCCACCCGGTCAAAATAAAATCTACTATTATGGAGTCTAAAAAAATTGACGGCACGGAATTAGACACTACAATGATTTATTATTAATTTTCAAA